>JALPQD010000028.1:6666385-7099077 GCA_023101885.1 Typhlomys cinereus
CACAGCAGGCAGGTGCTTGGGACAGGCTTCCTAGCGGTCACGGACCAAGGCTTCAGAGGGTACAACTGTGCTGCCGGGTGGGCAGGACCTGCTCTCGGGTCTGCAGACCACCAGTGCGCTCTTTGCATCAGAGGGCAGCACACAGAGGAGACCTTCCAAGGGGATGGGGGGGGCTGGAAGGTGGAGGACTTGGCTGGGAAGACAGTTCTTACTAAGGGGTCCGGGCTGCTTCTGCCAAGAGACAACAGGAAGAGCTTGCTCAGAGCCCAGCTGGGGTTCCCCACACACACAACGAACCCTTGAATCCCAAGCTGAAAGAGACCCCGGAGCAGATGTCCTGAGGGACATGGAGGAGCCAGAGCAAGATTAGTAGATTCTCTGCTGTGTCTCCCTGTCCAGCCCCTTATCTGACACACCCCAATCAAGTCAGATCCTCCCACACATGAGATGCCCACGTAGTCACGCACCCAGAAAACACACGTGAGCACATGCGGGCTCGCAGACGTGAGGCAACACACATGCTCGTCCAAGCACTCATTCTGAGTAAGTTATTAAAAATGTAGACATCGCCAGCTCCCAGGGTCAATATGTTGTTTTTAAATTTAAACATGAATTTCCATTTCATCGCGCCTCCAGGGCTAACAAGATGTGCTGTGACAGGAGCAGCTAGCTGGAAAAGGCATGATTGAAGAGCAAGCCAATAATGTGTGTGCACAGCCTGGCCAGGGAGGGGAGCCCCACTTGCCCAGCCCCCACCGTCTGGTGGGAGCCATGGGCAGGCAGCGGGTGTGAGGAGGGTTAGTCCTTCCACTAACCCTCCTCACGGTTGACGCAGTTGACTGTACATTTCCCGTGAAGAACAGCGGCAGCAGTAACATCACGCGTTCACCCGCCCTGCCCACCCACATACACATACCACCGTTCTGCGCGTCTACCCATCTGCCCATGCCCGTCCATGTTCTATGAAGAGTCGCACCTGGATAAAGCCTGTGGAGACAGCAGCAAGGAGCAAAGTGCTGCCCCCATTCCTCAGAAAGCGATATGTGTCTCTGAACTGCATCTGGGGGACCCTTGTGTCCTCAGACAGCGGCAGGTGTGCTGGTGTGTGACCAACCCAAAGCCATCCCCCCCAGGGTTGTAAGTTCTGTGATCCCGTCCGCAGTGAGCTCTGGATATCCAACCACTGCGGGTGCTCGGTGAGCACCCGAGAACTTGAGTGGGATTGCGTGGAGACTGACAGTCACACCCGGAGATTTTGCATGTGAATGCCCTTCCTCAAGCCCAGAACCCGGCTGGCAGCTGCGTGGGTGGTCTAACAGATTTATAGAGGGGGAGAGAGAGAAGTAAACTAATGACTGATGTGGTGGTGCATACCTGTAAGCTCAGCACTGAGGCAGGAGGATTGCTGCAAGTCTGAGGACAGCCCAAGCTGCATAGTAAGTTCCAGGCCAGTAAGGGCTCTATAGTAAGACCCTGGTTCAAAGAATGGAGAGAGAGAGAGACAGAGAGAGGGAAAGACAGAGAGCGAGAGAGCAAGAAGAAAAAGGAAAGAAGGAAGGAAGGAAGAAGGAAGGAAGGAAGGAAGGAAGGAAGGAAGGAAGGAAGGAAGGAAGGAAGGAAGGAACGAAGGAAGGAAGGAAGGAAGGAAGGAAGGAAGGAAGGAAGGAAGGAAGGAAGGAAGGAAGGAAGGAAGGAAGGAAAGAAGGAAGGAGGACATAATTTTAAAAAGTATTTCTGGGGAAGCTGTTCTTGCAGGACATTCACAAACCTGGGGTCCCCTTAGGCCCGGGAATGTCAGTGACCTCTGACTGAACTGGTCTCTGTGGACTCTATAGGGGTTCAATTCCCTTGCAGGCCCTAAATGCCAGTCCCAAGCTAAGCTCATCACCCACCAGCGAGAGAGGGTAAGAAGAAGGTAACATCATGCTGGCCGCAGACTCAGCTTCCGGAGGTGGCGTGGTGAAGCTGGGCTGCATTGTTCCCTGCGCCTTGCACAGGCATGTGCCTGCACACACACGGGTGCACATGTCAGGACCACGGTCAGGGTTCAACTCAGCAATGCAGCAACAAGCATCACACACACACACACACACACACACCATGGTCTCTCCTCTCTTCTAGCTGTCTGAACTCAGAATACATCTCAAGACTCCTCCCTGCACAGTGGGTCCCTCAGCTTCTGTCTCTGAGGCGAAGCAGCTTCTTTGCCCGTCTCTAGACCTCACGCAAGAACTGGGGAGATGGTTCTTGCCATATAAGTATATAAGGACCCAAGCTCAGATTTGCAGCACCAAATAAGAAGCTGAGTGTCAGAGGGATGCACCCGCGGCCCAGCTCGGGGAGGCGTGCATCCGCGCGCAGGGAGAGGACGGAGACCCTAGAGGCACCAAGCAGCAGACTCAAAGGACAAGCTGCAGGTTCAGGAGAGACCCTGTCTCAAAAAATAAGCACTAGAGAAAGACATTTGATGTCAAGCTCTGATGTTTGTACGTGCACATGCACACACACACACGTACACACGCACTCACACGTGCACACACACGCACTCACATGCATACACACTCGCGCACACACACACGCACACACACATCAGGCCCCACTGATGGTTTGCTAGCCTGAGGTTTTGGTGGTGGTGCCAGGCATGGGTGGGTAAAAGACCTGTGATGGCCTCCCGCCCCAAGGCCCAATCCTTCACATGCTCAGGAAGGGAGGCCAGGGCCTCTGGCCCTTTAAATATCCATTCACAGTCTCGCCTCAAATAACTCAGCAGAGGCATCGCCCAAAGGGCATGCTCTCCTTCCCCGGTCTCCAGGACAGGGGAAGGAGACAGAGGAGAGGGCAGATTCACTGGAGTTGGAAGTCTGGCCAGGGAATGTGTAAGCCTGGGCTGCGGGCAGGTGGGGACGTGGGCGTGAGGTCCATACATTTCTCTCATCTCTTCTTTCCGCCCCTTACCTGTCACATTCTCCCAAGGACCCTTGTGGAGGGCAGTCACACTGTCCAGTGGACGCTTGAAGTGCCTTGGGGCGGCTCTGCCTCCATCCTGCCAATATTAACCCACCCAAGTCACAGACCGGCTCTCAGGCTGCATCCAGTGGGTGGATATGCGAGATCCACTTGCAGGTCATGGTACAGAGCTAGTTCTAGACTTGGGCCACAGGATGGTTAAGCCCAACAGCTGGAAACAGCCCATCTGTGATTCCCACAGTGGGTGGCAGTGTCGACCCAAGTCCCCACTCCCTCAGTACCCCATTACCTTTCAGCTGCCACTCCCCACTTTCGGGACTGTCCTGGGATGGAGAGGGAGAGGCCCAGAGGATAGCACTGCCCAAACTCTGCCCACCCATCGCCTCTCTCTGCCAAGGGTCTCCCTGACTCCTCCCCCGGCCCTCTCACTATGGACCCCTGACCCTAAGCTTTCTGAACCTAGGTGGTCGTGCCTGGGTGGAGTCTGCTGCCTTCCCTCCAGGGTCTGAAGGCCTTGGCTAAGAGAGCTGGGGTCCATGTGCAGAGCTCGTGGACTGCACCGCCCCCTCTGCGGCACCCCACACAGGGGCCATTTGTCTCTGCCAGAGTACCCGGGGAGGACGCTTATGCCCCCACAACGCCTCCCAACTCTGAGTTGCTTCCAGGAGGCAGTTGGTCCCTTGGTGGAAATCAGTGCACATGGCTGGCTGTGGACCCTCCTGGCTGCCCACTGCCTCCAGGTCTCAGGGCTGCTGGGACAAGAGGCAACAGACCTTTTTTCTGGATATTTCTGATCCTCTCAGAAACCACTAGAAACATTTCTTCGTGTGGGAAATCACATTGTCCAGGGCCATGTTTCCCAGTGCATGGGTTATGTAGGTCAGATTTCCATTGCTTCCACATGACCGCCCTGTGGACATCTGAGGGAATGGGGGCTAGACCCCTCCCTTGACCCCCTCCTTTCACTCATGGTCATTAACCTGGGTGCAGGACATCCCACGGAGAGTGCCGTGAAGCTTGACCCAACTCTGAAGCCCATGGACGGTGACTTAGGCGTGTCCACCTCCCCGAGGACCACCCGTGACACTTGTTGCCCATGGACAGTGTCTGTGACAGAAGTTAGCGCTGGACCCCAGTCCTGGTGGACAGCCACAATTTGGGAAGAGCCACATCCTGGGGAAGGATCAGACAGGAGTGCGAGGCGCTCGCAGGTCTGCCAGTGCTGGGGAGGGTACAAGCTTCCCCCTTTCATATGTCCCCCAAGAAACCACCACCTGGACTTTCTCATGAGAAACGGCCCTGTGGAGAGGTATGCTCTTGCGCACTGGGAGCTGAGTGGCTTGGTCCCTCGGAACTCTTTAAAAGATGTGGCTGGGGTCTTCCTAAGAAAGAGACAGAGCCTGGGCACTGCTGAAGACAGGACTTGTCACAGGATGCTAAGCCTCAAGATAGCCCCTCCCCCTCCCTCCTTCCTCCCTCTCTCCTCCTCTCTCTACCTTGCCCCTTTCTCAGTCTCTCTCTTCTTCCTTTTTTTCCTTTTTGAGACAAGATCTCATTCTGAAGCCCAGGTGGTCTTGACACTCCCTCCGTAACGCGGGCTGGCTTCCTAGCAAGTGCTGGGACTGCAGGTGTATAACCCACCACACCCAACCATCAACTTTTGCATGTGTGAAGGCATGTGTATGTGCAGGAATGTGTGTGTGTATGCAGGTGTGCAGATACTACATGTAGAGGCCCAAGGTCGATATGAAAAATAATTCCTGTTCACTCTTCCACTTTGTTCTTTTGAGTCAGAGTCTCAAATCAAACATAATAAAGCCCACAACAGGGGGCGCTAGTTTGGCTATTCAGTTTGCTTGGGGACTGACTCCCTGTGTCCCCTTCCAAGGCTGGACTCTCAGGCTGGCTGCTACACCCACCCAGCATTTTAGGTGGGATTTGGGAGTTCTGCTCTGGCCCTTTTGTTTGCTTTTAGCTGTTTTAATTGTTAAGTGATCTCCCCATCCCACAATTCGTGCTTTCTAAAGGAAGAAGGAGACATGGTCAGCAGACCCCAATATGGGAGTTGATAATTGGGGTAGGGAGGGCTGATGTTCTAGATAGTGGTGTCTTTCACGGATTCCAGTCCTCGCCCTCCAGCTACATCCTGGCCGACTCATCCCATTGATGCTCTGCGCCGGCCACATCTCAGCGCACGCTGCAGCATCGCCAGGCATCCTTTAAGACATCCTTTCCTTTCCATGTGAAAATATTCTGCAGCCCAGAGCAGATCTGATTAAAAAGGAAAAAGGTTGCCTGAAATATGTGCCCCCAAAATTGAGCTAATGGGAATCTCATTCATTATTTAACCTCCCGCTTATCAGAACAGGACCAAACTGGAATCTAATACGGTATGTGCGTGTGTTGTCCTGCAGAGCAGGAGGAAAGCAGGGCGCAGGGGTAGGGGGGAGCAGGGGGCTCAAAGCTAGTCTCCTCAGCCCTCACTTCATATATTAAACCAGGCTGCAGGCTCTGAGCCAGATTAATAACAGCAGTGGCCTGAAAGTTCCAATAAATGTGTGTGCATATAGACACACACACACGCACGCACGCACATATATATAGCTGGTATCTATTCTTATACATTACATTGTGATTCATAAACCGCCACACCTCTGGACTTTATTAAACACAAATGTGTCTTCTCTCTAGCAGCCCACAGGGTGAGGGGGCCAAGAAGCAGACAGGCACCATGTCTTGCTCATGTATATTACACTGGCCAGGCCCAGCAGGAGGGAGCACCAATAGCCTTCTCCCTGTAGTCATGCTGGGCTCCCCTGGGCCCAGGTTTGTGTACATTGGGGTCTGAAAGCCCTACAGTGACTGTAGCAGCATCCCTGACTTACGCATGGGGAAACTGAGGATAATAGCCTGGGCCTGAGAGAATAGGGAGCAAGGGCTGTGCCCGGCCCTGCTGCTTTCCTGGGGACCTTGGCAACCAAGCCAGGTGTTTGTGGTATGTGGATCGGGGCGGATGTAGGGAAGTCCTCCCACATCTGTTTCTGTTCAACTCATCTCCTGACCCCCCTCACACACTCTGCCACTTGTCCACCCAAGGCCCTGGCTCCCCCTCACTCCTTCACCTTCCCACCCCACAACTCCTTTCTAGACCTTTCTTCCAAAGGTCACCTCTCCTGTCTGCACTCCCTGAGATCCACCTGCTCGTTGCAAGACGTGCAGGGTTCCACGTGCAAAGAGTCATATTGCGCGTGCAATGTCAGCGCATTTTCCTCTGTTGAATCCTGCCCTGCAACATAACGTGTGTTCTTCTTTCAACATCCTCTGTGGCATCGCACCTAATGAGTCAGCTATCTTAGGACAGTTCCAGCAAATGGCCCTCTGAGTCCTCCGTCGATGGATCTTGATTCTTCTGATTCTTGGTAGCCTATCGTTGGAGTTCACAAAATCCAGCAGCCCGCCTGCTCCCTCCCATTCCCTACAGGCCCACGACACAATGATCAGACCGGAACAGAGCATGGAAGGAACACAGGATTCTTTCCCAAAGAAAGGGGCACTCCCCTCCGTGGCCCACAGGCCAGACCTGGACTAAGATGAAGTGGAGGTACACCCGTCAGGCCCCTGGGGTGCAGATGTGGTACAGTGTAGTGAGAATCATCAAGGCAGCTAACTTCTGCCCCTTCTCTAGACAGCCGAAGCAGCCCTTCCAAGTTCCTCATCTTTATAATTCAGTTTGAACTGTAAGGGAGTTAAAAAAAAAAAAAAGACAACTCAGAGCAGGCCACCAAGCAGCTGCAAAACAACTCAGCCAGGCAATGTCTTCAGCAGACCCGAGTCTTATATCTTCGGTGACAAAAAGATTTATAGCAATTTTTTATTAAAAAAGAGAGAGAGTGTGCACGCGGCGGATAATCAGATCTGAGACGTAGAATGGGAACGTGGGGGTGTTGCGCATGTAAGTTATTTTAAAATCTACGGTAGGTGCCTGATGGATTTTTCCACTCCCTGCCCTGTTAGAGGGAACCCCCTCCCCCATAAATGGCCTGATGGAATTGATGTGTAAAGAGATCAGAAGGGGCGGATGCGGGTGGGGGGAATTGCAGTCGAAGAAGGCAGGAGCTTGTATTTTAGCCTTTCTCCAGCATTATCTCCTTGCTCTCTCCCCAGCCACTGTTCTCTTCGTCAACAGGTAGAAAGGACACCTGTTAGAGGGAAGGAGCCACCCACAGATCGTAAGAACCACCTCAAAATTAGGGAATCCCCAATATAAACTCTCAGCCTCGTTCTTACACAGAAAAGTATGACAGTTTCAGTGGTTGGTCAACTTGACACTGGAAGTGGGCATTTTGACACACCTATGAAGAATTACTTGATTAAGGCAGGCCTCTGGCAGACAGTGGGAGATTCCTGCTTTCACTGAAGTAGGGGGTATTGTAGCAACAAAGCTATAAAACTAAAACATGAAGCAGATGAGGGGCTTGGGGTGTGGCTCAGTTGGTAGAGTGCTTGCCTAGTGTGCAGAGTCCTGAGGCTCAGTTGGTAGAGTGCTTGTCTAGCATACATGAAGCCCTGGGTTTCATCCCAGTGCCAAGGAAACCAGGCATGGTGGCACACATTGTAATCCCATCATTGGGGAGGTGGAGGCAGGAGGATCAGAAGTTCAAGGTTAGCTTCGGCTGTGTGTTTGATCTACCCTATCTCAGAAAGAGAGAGAAAGAGAGAGAGAGAGAGAGAGAGAGAGAGAGAGAGAGAGAGAGAGAGAACAGTCCCACATCAAGACAGACCTTTAGTACTTACCCCCTCACACCTAACACCTCCAGTTCTCCGGGCTTCTCCAATCTCTCGGGTCCTAGTGCAAAACTCCGTTCAAGAGAAAGATTGACACAAGAGCCTGCAAATGATCCATGGAGAAGGAAGGAGGACCTGCCCTAGGTGATGGGTCCCGGCGCAAGGATGGGCAGGCACTAGGTGCAGAGACAGGCAGGGAGAGGTGTGGTCAGCTCTTGCATCCTGCCCACCACACACAAAGGCCCAGCCCCTGGGACTGCAGGTAACACTGCCAATGGACTGGACAAATGTCCAGCAGTTGATGGAAGTGATAGGACAGCACTGGGGAAGAAGTTTCCAGAGAACATGTCCTGGCACAGGGGCTGGAGAGACAAGATGGAGGTCTGCAGCAGAGGACACTAAGAGTAGGGGAGAGGCTGTGGGCAGAGGGTGGGTGACCAAGAGGACCCACAGAGAAGACATCTTAGTGGGCACAGCCTCGTGAGTGGCAGCAGCGGGCAGGAGGAGGCACGGTGGTGACAGGACGAAAATCCAAAGGGACGCATACAGGGTGGTAAATCAGCCACCAGGGCAGATGGACAGGGAAGGCCATAGAAGTGGGGGGGGGGCTTTCCGGGTGCTCACGTGAGAGCCTTGGGTACCAAGTCTAAACTCCCCACCCAGGTTCCTGGAGCCCTCTTGGGACTCCGGAGTCCTCTTAACTGAACTCAGAGGAGGGCAGTAAGACGCCAGGACCTTGTCTGCACACAGGCTCAGAGGAGGGCAGTAAGACGCCAGGACCTTGTCTGCACACAGGCTCAGAGGAGGGCGGTAAGACGCCAGGACCATATCTGCGCATAGGCGTGACCCAGGTGTGAGAACCCTCGCGGACTTAGGCAGGGTACACGCCCATCTCCTCCCCACATCCCATCTCAGCACTCAGCAAGCCAGAGGGGGAGGAACCTGAGCAGCTTCCAGAAGCCCCAGCATTTGGAAACAGAGCCTCCTCTTTCATGGGTGTGATGTGGAGAGCGGAGCAGCTCAAGGACGGTGACCCTCAGGTTCCCCTTGGAATAACAAGCCCACCACGAGGAAGAGCGGCGCTGGGTGGGTTGGGGCCTCCACTCACGCAGCCGCATGCGGCCGCCTCTGTGTTGGGATCGTCTGATCGCTGACATGTGGTTACTGATACCCACTCGAGAGCAAGTATTGTTGTGTGTGGAGTGGGGGTACAGTTAAGACACCTGAAGGCCTGGCCAGACCCGGGGTCAAGATCCACTCCCGGTGGTTGGGGTCCCCATCCGGGTGGAAGGTGTTGGCTCCCGGCCACTCCAGCTGCCGGGTTAAGGAGTCTTCCTCCCAGACAGATGGCCTCGTGGCAGGGGCCAAGGCCAGGGCAAGGCCAGCCATCAGCACCTACAGTGAGTTCGGGAGGTGGAACCGGCTTGAACCAGAGTCAGGCTGTGCAGCCGCAAGCCATCTCTGGTCGGAATGAGGTCTAGTCGGTGAGAGCAGCCCCGACCCAGAGCCCCTGCAGCGGTGTGTCTCGGTGCCCCCTGGCTCCCACACCTACGCACCTCCTGGTGTGGATGAAGAGCGCAGGCTGCCAATCACGCACCGGAGCACGACACACCCCACTTGCTCACTTGTCAGATGGAGTCAAGCGTCCGCCGCCCTGTCTCTCCACCAAGCCGTTTATTCCCAACCCCTTCTCTTGGGCCTTTCGGAAGGAGGGGGGGTTGCGAGCAGCAGGAGAGGGGGTGGCCTTGCCTTCCTGGAGGGCGACTCCTGGCGTTATTTTTAAACATTCCCCTCATTTGCTAAATGAGGCTTTCTGCTCAGGCTCCTTTGAAGCGGCTCCTCCTCTCCGGGTGGGGGCAGGGAGTCCTCAGCCTGACAGATGCTTAAGAAATTGTGGGTGAAACTTGCTGAGTCGGGTCCCCAGCTAGTTGCCCTCCCGGGACTGTATTTAGTCCGAGTACATGGGGTGGCTCGCCCCTCCCTCTTCCCTTACCCTTTTTCCTCCTCTTTCTTTCCTGCTTCTACCCTCACCCCGGCTCCCTTCTGGAATACCGCTTGCTCCACCAGCCCCGTGTCCTGGGCTTGCCAGTCTGTCCAGTAAGGGACAAGGTACCACCCCTGCCCACAGTCAAAAGATATCCCAGGGGACTCTGCAAGGACCAGGACCAGACCTGTGTAGATGGGTGGGCGGCTTCAGTGAGCCCGGAAGGCTCCAGTGCACAGGGCATGATTGAGTTCCTGAAAGAGATCTTGGGTGTCAGTGGAAGGAGAGTGGGGGCTGTGAGCCGCTCTGGCGTGTCCTAAAGGCAGGACACACTGAGCCACGGAGGGGCGAGTTGTGCACAGAAGGAAGAAGAATCAAACTTTAGGGGTTCCCTTTGGCTTGAACTTTTATTTACTCTTTCACTTACCGTCTCCCTTCCACACTGCTGCTTCCTCCAGACCTGGCTCCTGGCCACTGCACGTGACAAAGCACTTCTGTCCCCACCGTACCCTCCGCCCACACCCCCATCTGCCTGCTTGGTTCTGGAAGACCACGAAGGATGAGGTCCAAAATGCAGGCGAGGAAGGCCGGCTCCTGTAGGCTCAGGAGTAGGTACAAGGGGGAGGAGCAGCTTCTTGGGGACCCCCCAGTGGTAAAGTCCTAGTGGGGGGTGTCGGCAATGAAGACAGGGTTCCAGGCAGGCGCAGTGGAAATCACACTCAGAAACTGGATCCTTGGAGCCCGGACGTCTCTTCCCCCACGTGGCCAACCTTAAAGACAGATAGTAATTAAACTTGAAGGCAAATTAAAATGGTTCAAACCAAACACTTAAGAGACTCACCTAGCAGCCTTCCAGCTCAGTCCCCGCCTGCTCGTTTGTTCCACAGTCTCAGCAGAACAAGTGGCAGGTCCCCTTCGGGTGGTCCCGAGACCCACGCGCGTGCGCACACACACACACACACGCACAGAAGGAAGCCCATAGATACAGGAGCTAGAGGCTGGGAGTGGTGTACTAGTTTACCCCAAGCTACCAGCAGACAGTGGTACATTGTTTTCAGGGTAGAAAGAGCCAAGAAAACAGGGGGTAATGACCAGGGAATGAAGTAACAGAACAGATAGGGGGACACAGGGTCTGACCCAGGCCCCCCTTAGGGAAATCTCTAGGTCCCAGGTCATACCAACTCAGGGCAGGAAGTACAAGTCCTGCCCCCCCCTCATCTTCTTTTGGAATGAGTGGCAGCCTCAGGAAGTGAGAGTCATAGCTGAGAGTGTGTGTGTGTGTGTGGGTGAGGGGGTTGCATGGTTAATCCTTCGCCGTCCCCATCGCTGGATTTAGAACCACATCTCTGGATGCGTCTCTGAAAGTGGGTCCAGAGAGTTTCAACCCAGGAGGGAGACCTGCCCCCGTGGATGGGTGGTGCCAGCCTCTGGGCCGGGGGTCCCGGAATGAATGCAGAGGGAAAAGGGAGAAAGCAAGTGTTCCCGGCCCCCCATGTCTGTACACTTGTAGGGGTGCTGCTTGCGTATCCTGGCTGCCGGGGACTCTGCCATGATGCACTGCCCAGTCTCAAACTGTGAGCCAGGGCGGATCCTTCTTGGTGTTTCATCTCAGCAGCAAGAAAGGGAACTGACACAGGTGGGGGCTGTTGGATTGCGTCCTTCCTTTCCCCATAACATACAAGCATCCTACGGCTCCTGCTAGCGCCCGAGCATGCCTGCACCCCTGTCCCAAGGGATAGGGGGTGCCTGGGCTGCCTGTTCCTCGCCCTTAGCTACAGAGTTTGCAAGAGTGACTCAAGGGGCCGTTGTGGGGACCAGATGAACGAGGCAGGGCAGCGTTAGAAACCCCATGCTGCCAGCGGATGGTCAGATGGCCCCATCACAATGAAGACCCCTTCGTGAGTCCTTCCCCGACCCGCAGCCCACACTGCCTCGTCCCTGATGTTAAAGCAGGTCTGGAGCCCAGAGGAGGCCTTCACACAACAGCCTTTTGCTTAGCTGTCAAAAACAGCGGAGAGCTTCACCTGCTGGGCCTGTGCTCCAGTGGAAGGAAAGACGGCCAAGGTGGAAGAGGGAGGAAGAGAGAGGAAGAGGACAGGCGCTTTGCGAGTGACGGAGCGCCATCTACAGTTAGAGAAGGGCTCAGCAGGGACCAGGAGCCGGGGCATCCCAGTCTCCAGCCTGCACACACTCTCTGGATCCAGCGGAGCCCAGCGAAGACAGCCAGGGGGGTCCCGGTACCAGCCCCCGGAGCCCGTTGCCAGGCCCAGCACCACCCCAGAAAGGCCCAGGGCCTGCTGGGATCAAGCTGTTCCAACCGCGGAACACAAATCTGCCGCCCTCGGCCCTGCCATTTGCCAGAACCAAATTCATGAGCCTCTGATAAATAATTCAGGCTTCTCCATCTGTGGAAAAGTTGGATTTGGCCTAATTTCTCTCATAAACAAAGAACATCATCTGCTCTGAACAGTCAAGTAGACACCAGTCAAATGTCTCAAAAAAAAAAAAAAACCCACAGAAATCCCGGTGAGCCGGCTACTCCAGGCTTGAGTTCCCGGCGCTTGTGAATCCGGCGGACAAGATGGGCTCAAAACACGGGGTCTGAGTTGAGGGACCAGAGCTGGGGATCAATTCAAGCGCAGCTGCCGTGATCCTTCCCCATTCCCTGACATCGGCCAAGTGGTTCATTTCTGTGCAATATTTCCTAGAAGAACACAAGTACACATGGTAGTGCAGTGAATATATTTCTTTAGAAATATTATTGAGCCCAGGCGTATGAGACAGGACTCTCTGAGAAAGAGGAGTAGATGAAGAAAGTGAGGAGTGTGATAGAGGATGATAGACGGATGGATGATAGATAGATGCAAAGATAGATAAGTCTGTGTTATGGGATAGATCGAAGCATAAATGGATGATAGACATGAAGCTAGGTAGTGATAGAAAGATGATGTATATTTAAATAGATGATTGATAGATGATATATAGATATAAAATAGATAAATGGTGGAAGCATAGATAGATGACGGATACATAGATGATACAAACTTATATTAATGATGATTGATAGATGACAGATGATATATAAATAAATGATAAATATTTAACTAGATACATGGTGTCGATGCAGATAGATGGTTGATAGATTATAGACAGATAGATAGTAGATGATAGAAGATACAGATAATAGATAGATAATAGACAGATAGATGATAATTTCAGAGTTGTCTCATAGGTCCATGGGTGACTGGCATATATATATTTTTAGGGCAGGTCAAAACTTGGAAAAATCTCCATCACACGTTGAAGCTAAACTTCGTCCTCAAGGGAAAACTCACTTTTGCTTTAAGGTGTCAACAGATTAGGTAGGGCCCACCCCCTTACTGAGAGCAATCTCCTTCCATAACCAGGCAAATACAGCTGCAGACTGTACCTGTTACCGCCATGCATGATCCGTCACGTGACCATCCAGACCAGTGTTTGAGGCTAACACTGAACATCTTGATACTTATCCTCTGGTATCCCTTAATGTCCACCTCCCGCACTGGCCCTCGATGCCCACCTCCCGCACTGGCCCTCGATGTCCACCTCCCAGACTGGCTCACCATCGTGGCCAAGAGAAAGTGCATCAGGGAACAGAGGACTCCGTGGAGGATGAGCTTGGACCCATGATGCTGAAGGACCCAAGACCACATGGTTGGCTGGATGGCAAGAGCCTGCTTGGGTCAGAACCACAGAGCCACGATGGGGAGGTGGATGACCCACCTGCTCACCTCCCATGGGGTTCCCAAAGAGGTCCTGTGCTTTGGGCACACAGCTGCAGAGCAATCTGACTTTGGACTAGAGGATCCGCCTCGGTCGCCTTCCATTTCTGCTGTTTTGAGGCTTCTAGACAGCCTTGAGAAAAAGCTTCCTTAGAAGCTGGTATTGGGTTGGTGATCAGCAACTCTTCCCAAGCGAAACAGACCAAGAACGTCTCCATCCAGTTGTTCAGCTTGCAATCCACGTGGCATGGAGCTTAGTGTCTGTCCATCTTTCTGCCACCGAGAGGATACAGCCTCCCACCTTACAGCGGTGACTACTGTATGGTAGAGGGAGACAGCATACCCATTTATGACCACGATGGAGCTCCCTGCACCCCTGCAGCCCCACACAGCACCCCTATTGCTCCATACAGTACCTCTACAGCCCCATGCTGCACCCCCACAGCCCCACGCTACACCTCTATAACCCCACATAGCACTTCTATAGCCCCACACAACACCCTGCAGCCCCACGCAGCGCCCCTGCAGCCCCACACAGCACCCCTACAGCCCCGCACACGCACTTGCTGCTGCAGCCTGGCCCAGGGCTGCTGGAGGCCTCTCAAGACGCCATGCACAGAGTTGACGCACAGCTGCTGCCAGCGGGTCCCTGTGTCTCATCTACCTCCCTGGCCCCATGAGATCCTTTCAAAGAGACCCTCCAATGAAGAAGGCCAGTGGCTCGCCCCCCTCATGACCAGCTGTGGACTTTCACTGTCATCTGTACTCTGTGCCCCACCCCCATCTGAGTCTCTCTTGCCTCTGACCTCCAAACTCTAGAACTTTAGAGGAAGAAGCAATTTAGCCTGAACCGATACTAACAGGGAAAGAGATACAGCCGTACAAACCCCACTGCCTGTCTCTTCCCCCAGCAGTGGGCTGCAGCTCGATTCCTCTCCTGGCCACGCGTCCTCCCTGGAGCGCCTGCCCCTCACAATCTGGATGGGCCCAGAGTCCCTTTACAATCCCAGGGCCATTGCTGCCATTCTGGCCCAGACCTGGGATGCTGGAGGGAGGGAACAAGAGGGGCACGGGGGTAGACAGCCAATCAGCAGACAGAAGGCAAGGGAACACCAGAGTTGACCTTGGGTCAGAACAACTCGTATCAGAACAAAGCGTATCTGTGAGCAGATGCCGGATCCAGGTCCCAGCGCAGCTCCTATTAACTACAGCTGGCCTTCTGCCCTGACACAAAAGCCAATGTCACCATGTCCCCGGATCCTGGTTAATCAATGTGTTCGAGAACAGACAGCACACACCACAGGCAGTGCTCGTCTGCCCTAGGTCTGGCTCAGGGTTGCTTGTATGGATAGCTCTAGAAGCATAACCAGAAGAGCCTCAAAGCCCAGCTGTGACCCCCCCGCCAGAGCTCTCAATCTGCAGTTCATAGATGCCAATCAGTTCTTTCAGTCTACATAGAAGGACGTCAAAGCGTAGACAGTAGGGCAGGTGGATCTCCCAGGGCTCCAGATGGCCCCACCCTGCGCCCTGGTTTAGAATGAAGACTCCCAGGTGTCTAGTCCAGCCCTATGCATTGCATAAGACTCCGCAAATCCCCTTCTACCAGTAAAGAGTCCTGTTGTGCCAATGTTCCCTGGGCTCCATGAGCGAGAAGGTAAAGTCTCTCTTGGGTGAGACCAGCACTGCGAAGCTTCGAGATCTCAGAAGGAGGATCTGGAAACACAACTCGGTCGGTAGCGTACTTACCGTGCAACATGAAGGTCTGACTCTGTCCCCACAGTACCCACTCAAAAAGCCAGGAGTGCTGATGTGTGATTATAATCCCGGCACCTGGGAGTGAGAGACAGGCGTCACCCGGGAGCTTGCTAACCAGTCAGCCAGGCCTGATTGCCAACCCTGGGCCCCTGAGAGACCCTGTGTCAAGAAACCAGATGGAGAGCCGAGAAACGACCCAGAGGTTGACCTCTGATGGCCACACACATTCACACAAGCACATAGGTACACACCACATTCACAGATGGAGTCCAGCAGGGAGCACAGAGCAGCCAACAGATGCAGAGTGTCTGCAGAGAACCGAGTGCAGCCTTTGCTTCATCTGGGGGTGTGTGGAGAGCTGGGGGGTTGCTGGTGTTCTGTGGAGGTGTGTGCAGCGTGGTCTCCGGGGCTCTCGTGCTCACCTCCCCCAGTGGACCCCAGGAGGCCTGGCACTCAGCTGCCAGCACAGACAGAATTAGACGTGCCAGTGGCACAGCCCGGATGAAGACATCCACACTCACGGCTGTACCTGGAGACGGAATCCTGGCTCCTGTTCTTTCATTAAGAAGAACAAAAGCCGTGGTCAGGGCGCCTGCCTGAGAGAGGCCCGGGAAGGTGCGGGACGGTTCCTGGCTTGCCCCAGAAGGCCCTCTGCAAGGAATCCACTTGGCAGTTTGGCCACGCCCACAGACAGCCCGAGGCAGCTGGAGAAAAGCTCCAAATTCCCCATCCCAGATGGACCCCCGAACCACACCCACTCGGGGTGGCCGGATACAGGTCCAGCCATCTGCTGTCACGGGTGCCGTCGCCCACCAAGTCAGCACCAGGACACAGCAGCTGCATCCCATCAGCCTGAATTCATTGCATACCTACTATGTGCTGAGCTCAGAGCGGAGCGCCAACACTGCTCGCAAGCACCTTCCCCTTGCGGCAGCTGGCACCACTCACACCACCTTGCTCTTTGTCTTTCTCTCCATCGTCTGGTTTTCGGCCTTTCGGAAACTCCTTCGCGGCCGCCATCTTGAGACACATTCTCGACAGCCAAGAATTTGCAGATGGGAAAAGGGCAGCGCAGTCAGGACAGAACTGTGAATCTCCTGGCTTGTCTGGGAACTGCACTCTTCAGGGCTTGTGGCGCATGCTGCTCTAACGTGGGCTGGCGGATGACGCCTCGGGGCCTCCCAAGATGCCCTGCGCAGAGCTGACACACAGGGCCAGCTGGGCGCAAACAAGGGAACTTTTGACTCCACATCCCACAAGGTCACTCACATGCGTTGGCAGAGAGAAAGAACCAGCCAACAGCACAGAGTAAGAAGGATTCACCTAGGCAAACAAGACCAGAGACGGGCAGCCAAAGACTGACCTGTGAAGAGCAGAGGGAGAAGGAGGGGTTGGAAGAGGGAGTGGTCACTGGGCGGTGGAGGATGTGTTGAGGCAGGGGAGGAAGGACGGTGAAGCTGCTAGGACCATTGCCCCAGGGGCTCTGCAGAGTGCCTTCTGCTGGCCTCTCTTTCCTGTAGTGTGCTCTTCGGAGGTCTCACGCCCCCACAAGCAGAATGGCCTTTGCCAATCCAGAGGAGGGCTGTATCGGCCTGCCGCTCCCCAGCAGGCTGAAGGAGCAGCCGTCTCACCTCCACTCCCAGGTTGGGAGCATTTCTGCAGCAGATTCACACCTCTGCGGATATTCTTTCCATCCCAGACCTTCAGGGAGGCCTCGATGCTTTCCAAGGGGAGCCCAGAGAAAGACTGCTGCAAGTCTTGGGGGCTGCGGTCTTTTGGGTCTGGGCACTAATGGTGAACCCGGGACACTGGCTAAGTGCGGAGTACCAAGTGCATGGGGTGAGGGCGTGGCTAGAGGAAAGGGTGGGGCCTGAAAAAAGCAGGGGCGAAACAGCTCCGCCTAGAATTTCTGGCGGAGTACCATACCGAAGAAGTGGACATTCACAGGGGACAGGGAACAGCCAAGGCATGCTCACGCTGACAAATAGTGGGACAGGACCCAGCTGGACATGGATGGCCCCAGCAGTCCCACCCCAGTCTGAATTCCTGCCCACGTGGGCAAGTGGCCTTGGGTCTGAGGCACGGGCTGCAGACTAACCTGTGACGGGGCATGCAAGCTAGAGGAAACCGAGGGCTTGCCCAGGGGCTGTGGCGCAGAGACCACCAAGCAAGAGAAGGGGATCGCAGCAGCGGGCTGGGGAAGAGGGAGCAGTGGAACTTCAGGGCGCAGGGCTTGGAACCCCTGCGGCACCCTCACAGCCTCACCCCTGGGCCTGTGCCCTCTCCCCACATCTGTCTACAGCGCAGGAGAGGGGATGCTGGCGCTGCCTGCCGCGGGAGGACCAGGCAGGGCGTTATTAAGACATCTGTGTCTCTAATGAAAAGTTACCCGTTGCCGAGCAGGGGAGAGACGCAAATCATTATGAATCAATTTAGCTGTGGCCAGCCATCTGCCCGGGCATAACGCGGGGGCAGCCGCGGGTAGGGATAGGGCGCTCCCTTCCCAGCCAGGCCTTCTGGTTCTGGGCATGGCCAGGTGGAGCCCTGGTCACCTGGTGGGGTCGCTGAGCCCCAGATGGTCCTGCCCTCCTAGGGGGGAAGAGGGGTGTGGACGCTTGCAGTGACCACAGGGTATGCGGTGCGCGCTGGCCAGATGCAGCGGAGTCCGCGCCCCGCATCCCTCTCGCCGCCTGCGCCTCCCGCGTCCCGAGTGGGCGGCAGCGGCGGTGACGGAGCTTCGCGCCATGGTCACGGCTCGGTTGCTATGGAGGCCGCCCCCTCCCCCCGGCCGGCGGTCCCCGAGCATCTGCCGTGGGCCCCTCCCGCGGGCGCCGAGCCGAGCACCGCCCGGAGGAACGCGCCAGTTGTCGCGCGCGCCCTGCGGCCCCCCGACAAACTAGCAATTTGTTGTTGTTTGTCGTGGGCTTTTGTCCCCTGAGCGGGCCGCTGGCGCTCGGCTCCGCTCGGCTCAGAGAAGGTGGGCGTCTCTCTTTTTTTCCGCCTAGGCCTTTGTAGTTTGCGGATCATTGATGCTGCTTAATATTTTTAAGCCAATTAAAGAAATATCTCACGTGTTAATTGTATTTAGATTTAGCGTTTGTACCTCCCCATTGAACTACTCCCTCATGCTGGGGGTGGCCCTAGGAGGTTAAGAATCTGCCTAGATGGGTGGGCACATGCACCCACACCGTTGCCACTGGGCCCTCTTGCCCATGCTTCTAGGTGTGGGTTTCAGGCTGCTGTTAAAGTCCCCCTCCCTGCTCCCCCCAAGCCTGGGCCTTGTATTTTTCCAGGACTTCACCATGATCTTGCCCACCTCGGTGGGAGTCCAGTATCCAGAGGCCTGGATCCTGAAGGTCACAGTCACTCTTCCGTGGACCCTTCTTGGAGATGAAAGTTGATCCCCAGCTAGTCGATTTGGGTGGGATTCCATGAGACACAGGGAAAGAGCTGGTTGTCTCAGTTCTTGGCAAACTGACTAGCCCAGGAGAGCAAAGACTCCCCCACCCCAGCTCCTGTGAAACCTTTACCCTATGTCCCTATCAGAGGGGCCCTGAGTGTTCCAGGGTCATCTAGCAGCCAGACCTGGACCTGGGATTCCTTGTGGGAGCCAGGCTGGACGGGGCAGAGCTTGACCAAGAAAGAGCAGGAAATGAGGACTTGGGCTTCTCTCAGGACCACCTCTTCAAACCTGCCCTGTTCCCCCAACCCAGGAGTGTGTTCAGCACAGCAGCTGGGTGTCTGCTAAGTGCTGGGCCCTGAGACGCAAGGGACACACACGCACACGTACACGCATGCACACACACATGCACACATGCACATGCACACACTTGTACTCGTACACACACATGTGCACACACACATGTGCACATACACACACATGCATGCACACACACACTCACACACTCGTACCACCACAGCCCAGATAAGTAACCTTATCCGGACTTGCCAAGGAGCACGGTGAAGGTGATGGGCCTGGGAGGAGAGGAGAGGAAGCGGAGCGGCCAGGAAGCCCCTCTGGGGTGACCAGCCTGAAATGTGCTCCTAGCACAAGAGAATGACCCGCTTCCTCTTCCCATTCCGTCCATCCAGCCCCGACGCCTTTCTTCAAGTTCACCTTCAGAAGATGTTCTGGGTGTTCCAACATGGGGACCCTGGCTGACTCACACAGCAGACTATACAGTGCGTGTGTGTGTGTGTGTGTGTGTGTGTGTGTGTGCTCGCAGTGTGTGGGTGCCTCTGCGTGCGTGCGTGAGGTCTGCATGCATGAGTGTGCGTGCACGCGCATCCCTGGAGTGAAGGAAGTTGGCCTGAGGAGTGTGAGCCGCAGAATGCTTTCAGCGTTGGCATCCAGAGCTTCGGGGACCAGCCGTGAAGTGGCCCTGCTGGCTGTGCTGTTTCTCTGCGTTAGGTGCCTTCTCCACGTGCCCAGGAGTGCCCCCACCCCCCAGCTTCCGAATGCAGGAAGCAGCCTGCTGTTCGGGGAAGGAGGCTTTGGGGTGGGTTTGCCTGACCCCCTCCCCTCTGCTCTCAGCTTCTGGCTCCTCAGAGGGGCCAGCGGTCAGACAGAGCAAAGGCCTCTCAGAGGACCACTTGAACACAAAGACCATCTGGCGCCTCCACTGGGGGACAACCTTTCCAGTTGGCAGTCCAGGGCCACTGCGGAGCTTCATGAAAGAGCAGAACACTTGGCACACAGGTGCCACGGCCTGCCCGTCCCTGCAGGTGCAGGTCTGAGCGCGGCCTGAAAAGCCAGAACTGACCAAGCATGTGTCCCGGATGACTGGGGAAGGTGTAGCTCCCCAACCCTCCATTTTCCTCGGGAATCTGACACGTGTCTGAGTTCCTCTTTTGCTGAGACTCCTGCCTCTCCTGCCTGCTGCCGTCTGTCTGGTCTCTGCCACATTCAGACTACAATAGGGTCCCTTCCCAGAGGTCCATCCTCTGCCTTCTCCCCCTCGTGTGCCCTCTCTGATGCCAAACTCGAGCCAGCCAGAAGAGACCTGGCGTGACTGAGGAGGACGGCGTCCTGCGGAAGCCTGTTGCCATAGCTGACGCAGCCACAGAGACAGGGACCTGGGAGCTCACCGCCATGGCGGCCCTACGTGTCTCGCTGGGTTGATCAGGCGGGGCAGGGGCCTGTGCCAGCCTCCTGGGCCTTTCTTTTGCATTCAGTAAAAGCAGTGTTACCTCTGCCAGCAGCACCCACCAGCTCCGCCCCAGCAGCTCCCTCTCATGCTCGATGCCTGTTCTGTCTCCCTCCACTCATCCAGTCATTCACCCAGCACGATCTGCCTCCGGAGATGCCTCCACCCGCCATCTGCCCCGTCGGGTCTCAATCATCTCACTCATTCACCTGCACAGGATTTCCCTGGCCACAGCCTGCCTGAGCCGTGCCTGAAGCAGACTCTTCTGAGTGCTAAGGAGAGGGGGAAAGAGAGGGGGAAACCTGGGAACTTCACTTAGACCAGTTCCCTCGCAGCTGGGCATCACACACACACACACACACACACACACACACACACACACACACACACTGCTTTGCACCAGCCAGTCCAGCTAGCCTGAAATCTAAGTGACCAAAGTGTGTAGCTTCTTCCAAGGATGCTAGGAAGGGAGATATGAAGGCACTGGAGTTGCGGTGCATACCACACACCCCCGGGCACTTTTCTGGGTCCACCCTGACGGCTCCTGGTGCAGCACACACCACAGTCCTGGGCCAGCAGGTGAACAGGGATCGCCCCAGCGATTACGAAGATGGGAGTGCTAGGGCAAGCTGCCGTCTCCTCCCCCTGGACTGGTTAGGTGGAGGTCTGGTCTTGCACCGAGGAAGCCCGTGTCCCCAACACTCCTGGACCCTCCCCTCAGGATTTGTGGTGCATAAGCTTGAGATGCCCCGGCTGTTTCTCTCTCTGGCAGATCTTGGTGCCAGCAAAGTGCCATGCTACGTCTGTGGGCACGGTGGGCACCCTCCGCTGGGATTGAGGAGGCGTGAAGAGGCGTTGCTTTGCCCGACTCTCCATCTGAACATGTATCTGGCTGTGGGTGGGCGTGGGCGCCAGAGTGCGCTCCTGCACATGAGACCCTTGGATGCCGCTGTGTGGCTGCTGGCAGACCAAGGCGACAGGCTCGGGAAGTGTGTGCTCCTGAGTGCTTGCTGGGGCTCCCATCTCCCCAGAGCACGCCCCAGGTCTGGCCGTAACGTGCAGATCACAGCCCAACCCCCTCCCGCACACACTTCTAATCAATTTGGTGCGTTCTTGTCAAGAAGACGAGCTGTTTGCTCCTAGAGAATGAGATGGTGATGGATGAAATATAGGGAATAATTAAATTAGCAGTGTAATGGCGGTGCAAGCCTCAATTAAAACAATATTTCCATTGTCATAAAGTCTAGCCATAAATTTTAGCAACCTTGCACTCTGGTGGCCTGCCACACGCATCAGCTGGAGGGCCGCTCTTGATGAGGGTTCTGGCCAGAGCAGGGCTGGGATGATGGACAAGACACAGGTGTAGGCAGTTTGAAGTGACCCCGCGCCACGCCCAGTCACTTCTGAGCAAGACAGCGTCAGGCTGGACTTCGTCTCCTCCAGCCTCGTAATTCAGGTGTATTCCCAGTTCATGATCCAGACGTGTCCCTAACTCAGTGGCACCCTCCCGCACGCCATCAAAGCCCCGGGATGGCCTAGACGTCTCCTGGGTGACTTCTCCCGCCAGCACTTATTGCAATAACCATTTCGTGTACAGTCCATTATGCTAATGAATCGCAGCACAGATCCCCGAGGGCTGGGCCTCTGCTGCATGCTTGGGTACAGAGGGCCCCACAGAGAAGTTGGACAGGGAACAGAGCTGGGGTTCATCCTGGGCCATGCCACCTCTGAGTGGGAAGAGGCCAGAGGAAGAAGGAAGAGGAAGGAAGGAGGGGAAGACTCCTCCAGAAGCACGCCCCGCCCTCATCTCCTTGGTGGAATGTCTGTCACCCTTGGGACCAAGTCTGACAAATATGTTGTGTGAGCGTTGATCCACATCCTCATTCTCCATACCCTTCAGAGACACCCCTCTTGTAGCTGATTGTCCCTCCTCTTCTCCTTCTTCCCAATAAAACCTATTCCAAGAAGAAGACTCCCCAAGATACTATGCTACCCTCCACACACACGGATACCTACCCAGGGAGTTGCTGCATCTCAAAGAAAGGCGATAGTGGCTGAGGTTGTAGAAGTGGGAGGGGTCTGCCCAGGAACAAAGCGTGCTTCCACCCAGAGCCCAGGCCAGCTGGGCACTGGACCTTGGTTCTACTCTGACAGGAGACGGCACCAACTTCTTCCGCCCCGTGGATGCTTCCTCAGGCCTTGGCCATGAGCCTTAGAAAGGCATGGGCTGGCTTTAAGTTCAACTTCCACTAGAGCCAGAAGGAGCAAAGGGGCGAGCAGGAAGCTGCGGTCTGCTCAGGAGACGCAGAAAAGGGCCCAGCACACAGGGAGGACGGAGATAGAGAAGAATGGAGGCCTCAGCCAGCTCTGGCCTCTGCGCGGCACCCGAAACCTTGCAACCACGATCCAGAGTCCTTGGATTCAGGTGGCAAGGAGAAGTTAGTCTTGTCCTCTGGGGTACAGGCTGGCAAGCAGGGACCTGCCTTTATCTGGGTTCAGCACCAGGAAACCCCTGGATCCTCTAAATTTCCTAGGGAGACCAGCTGTGGCCAGCTATGGCCAGCTGTGGCCTTCTGCACTCAAGCTTTGTCACACGAATGCAGTGGCCAGCCCGGACCCAGATCTCAGGGGTCCTTGACACCCTGTGACAGGGACAGCAAAGGTCTGGGCTCAGCTCCTGCAGGGGGGGGGCACCCTGTGTAGCAAAAAGCAGCTAGGAAGCAGTTGTAAGGGGCTGAGGAACCTTGGGCTTAAATGACGTCCAGGGCTGCTGGTCTTGAGCAAGGCTCATAATACCCCCCCCCATGGAGACTAGCTGGTCCAGGAGCTAAAGCCCCAGGTGCTGCCCTGGACTGGCCACTCTGATGCCAAACATTTGCCCTGAGACCCTGGGACCAGAGAAGCGGCCCAGCAGAGCAGTACAGTAGTTGCTAATAGGTTTGTCTTCAGGTCAATGAGAGTAGGCCCGCTTACCCTACAGACAGCAATAAAGTCGTTTGGATGCAAAGAGAATTCACAGAAACAGGCTCTCCACACACCCTGCGGTGTGAGAACAAGGTAAGGGGGGGGGCGCTTAGTCAAGGGTTTCTTCCCTGAAGCCCTAGAGGGGAAACAAGAAACTATTTAGGACCATTAACAGTTAAATATGATGGAGAAAGGGACTGAATTGTACCTGGGTGTTTATTCTTTACAGCTCTGCGTCACCAGACTTTCCAATCTCTCCTCTAATGGCGCCGTGTTCGAGCTAATTTAATTCAATCAAAAGTTCTATTTTGACTTTTTCTAAGGATAATTAGTGGAGAAGCGTGTGTTCCCTCTCTACCTGTTAATGGGGTCGTCATTGCCGCTGCCTCCAGCCAAGATGGCTCAGCGTCACCGTGCACCCAGCCCACCGTCCCTTCTGGTGGCTGGCATCTCCCTGGCGTGGGCTCCTTCAGACCCACCCAGGGCCCTGCGGGGACACGGCTGGACTTCTCCCACCCAAAGCCAGAGCCCTCATCTTTCAGCCACTCTGCCCACCGCAAGGCCATCCAAACATGGAGCGATGCTGCTGTCTTGCTGGGAGCCAGGCCCAGCCCCGCCACACTTCCCACAGCCCAGGCAAGGTGGTGAAAGACCGCTGTAGGTCGACTAGCCGCAGACTGCCGCACACTCTGTCTTTCTCCTGCCTTTCCCTCTCTGTTCCTCTCCAACTTCTGGTTCCTTCTCTCTAACTGTGGAGGACTGATCTCTTTAGCATGGACACACTTTCTATAAATTTTTATTTTCTCTTTCGCTCGTCGCCCTCCCCAGCTTGGAGTCAGCTATTCCTTTCTCTTCATTTCCGGAAGAGTTGATTTCAACGTGGGTCATTCATTACTTTTCTGTCAATTCATAACTCCCACCAGGACAGAGCTATCTTGTGAGGGGCCAAAGGAGTGGTTGGGGGGAGTGGTATCTAGATCATAAAAACAGTTAAGTCAAAATTATAGAAAAGCGACATAGGTAAATATGCTAATTTGCAATCTCAGAAATAATACATCTTTTTTAATTGTATGCATTGTGTGTGTGTGTGTGTATCAAAGGGCACTATGTGTCCCAGTGGAGACCCAAGGGTAACTTCGGGAAGCATCCTGGATTGCTTCTACCTCCTTTTTGCTTGGCTCTGGGATTTCCCAGGCTCCATTCACCAGGGCCAGAAGTGTAGACCGCTGCCTTTTCTGCCTGGTGTTTTTACATGGGACCTGGGATCCGAACTCAGGACCTTCTGCTTGCGAGGCCTCAGTCATTGCTCCAATCCCTCAGAAAGTATGGTACACATCACCACCTAGTGACCATATTCAGAATTGCAAGTTTAGCTTATTGCCATTGAAAGAATCCCAAAGTCCAAACTTTTGATGTAGCAAATAAGGTCGCATTTGAACATCGTGAACGTAGCATCCAGATATAACCAGCTGACTATCCACAGGATTCTATGACACTTAAAAGAAAGGCTTTGGAGAGGTATTTGGGGTGGACGTGTACTGGAAACAGGTTACGTGTGTGGCTCTGCCAGGGACTCTGGCTGGGATAACAAGATAACAATTAGAAACCACAGCATCATGATGAGGATGTTCAGAGAGGTTTGCGAGCAACGTGTCTCCCCGGACTGAAGCCACTGCAAAGGGCGCTGTGGTTGGGGAGTTGGAGTGAAGGGATCCCCACTGTGCTGAGAAGCCGGTAGCTGGAGGCGTGGACATGCTAGGGCGTCAGAGACTGCTGCGCCAGGGTTGTCCTTCGCTTGGCATCCCCTTCCTTTGCCAGCACCAACCCAGGTGCCTGGGACAGGGGTGTTTCTGGGAACAAGAGCGAGAGGTTCTGGAGTGTGACAGCACATCTAGATTCGTGCTCAGCAGCATGCTTTCAGGGGGCCACCCCAGTGTAGATCACCTGGTGCAGACCAGGACGTTGCGAGTGGTCAGGTGTCTTCTGCGTGCCCATGACGGAGGGGCAGGCCGGCAGGCGCGCTGCCCAGCCCAAGCACCTCGTAATGTCCCTCGCTTACTTCTCGTGCCTTGGCTTGCTTGGCTTCCTGGTACCCCTCCACCTTCAGCCACGAACTCAGCTGAGGGCCAACACCCCCCCCCCCATGCACATCTGTCTCATACTGATGCATCCTGCTGAACGAGTTGTCCCAATGCCTCCAGCACATCCTGGCTGGGTCCCCTGCTCCTTTGTCTGGAAGGACCCCCTCCCGGTCACGACCCACCTTCAGCTTCCTCGCCAGTCTCCCTTCCCCAGCCCCACGGCCTCCCTCTCCAGAGCCGAGGCCAGCCCGAAGACAGATATTAATGTGCAAATTAGCACAACCCGACTGGGTCCAGATTGCCACTTAGAATTTGCATATTAATAAATGTTTTTGTGACAGCATTTAGCGGCTCAGGAAGGACAGAGCGTCTCCCCTCCCCCACCCCACAAAGAAGATAACTAGACTGGGAGAGCCAGACTTGGCCCCTCCCACCAGCCAACCAGTGCACTTCCTTCTATCAGTCAGTCATCTATCTCTCTGACACCCCCACACATAGCTCCACACAGAGCATCTCTGCCCATCTCACCGAGAGCATTGCAGGAGGCGGGGCAAAGGGGCTAGCTCAACTCCATGGAGACTCGTGGCCCTGGGTCTGGAGAGAGGAGGAGGTGGGTCCTGCAGAGAGGTGGGAGTCGGGGGACACATACCTTGGCCTGTCACCTTCCTAGCCAGTTGGAAAGGGCTCAGGAGATGGCAAATGCCTTGGACTAGCGTGCAGTGAACTTTGTCGTCATGCCTTGCCATGGCTCATACACAACATCACACGTCTGTGGACCTTCTGGTCTCTGGGATCTTTCCTCTCTATAAGACAAACCCCAGTTCCCTGCTTCATAGGACGATGGTGGGAACCCAGCAAAAGGTTGTGCTTTGCTAAGAAAGGAGCAGCATGTGGATGCCGTGGGGCGTCTGGCTCCGGAGAGGAAATCTTGGGACTCTGTATTATACAAGAGCCATTTGGGAATAGAGCTGGCTGTCTGTGACTTCCTTCAAGCACCAAAACTTCACAGAACTCATTTTAACTGCTGGGATTAGAACCAGCTTCCTGAGCACATTCCAGGCTCGCTTGTCCTCCACAGGGGAACCTGTGTCCTGTAGACCCTGCCTGCGTTCAGGTGATACCCTGCCACCTCTGCTGGGGGGCGCGCGCGCACGCGCCTGTGTATGCGTGAGTGTATGTGTGTGTGCGTGCATGTGTGTGCATGCACACATGTGTGTGCGTGTGTGTGCGTATGTGTGTGATATGTTGTGTATGTGTGTATGTGTGGGGTATGTATGTGTGTGTATGTGTGTGTGTGTGTGTGGTGTGTGTGTATGTGTGTATATATGTGTGGATGGATGTGTGCATATATGTGTGTGTATAGGTAGGTGTATATGTGTGTGTGTGTGTGTGTGTGTGTGTGTGTGAGATGCCATTCCTCAGGCGCCAATCAACTTTAGTTTTCGAAGCAGGGTCTCTCACTGATAGGGAAGTTTGCAGTTAGGTCAGCTGTCCAGTGAACCCCAGAGATCCACCAGTGCCCACTTGCCCAGTACCGGGGTGACACACACGTGTACTACACCTGGCTGTGGTACATGAGTGCTGGGCAGATTCGGGTATTTGTACTTTCCTCACAAGCACTTTACTAACGCCATCCTGCCTTCTGGAGTTCTTGCATTGCTTGGTGGCAACCACCTTCTTACCTTCCAGGTGCTGACTTCTCAGCCTCCTGATGAAATCAGTGGTCAGGAGCTCAGATGACAGACACTAGATTCGCCCGGCTTCACTGGGTCACCCTGGAATGTGGATGCCATGCTCTACCCGGGCACAGGATCCCAGACTCCCTTCCCATGAAGGGGGTGCATGCCATCGTGTTTGGAAGCCACCCGTGCACAGCCCTGGAGTGTGTTTTCTGTAAGAGTTTCAGAACACGGATCGTAAACATTTTACATTTGTTGAATCAATGAAGGGATTAATAAGCCTTGAGGGCTTTTCTGACCTACTTCCTAGGCTCTGTGTTCAGTAGAGTTCTAGAGAAAGAGGCGTTTGCTTGAGAGTTCTGTCAGAGATGGCGAAGGCGGCATGCGTGCTTATGTGCGCACACGTGTGAATTCGCCCACCTCTGCACCTTGCAAGGATAAACTGAGCCTTGGAGAGCCGGGGACCAGTGGCTCCAGTCTTCTCTTGATACCCAGAATACCAAGAGCACCAGCTTGTGGCTAGGCGGGATGGAGTTTAGTTGTGGTACAGATCAGGTGTAGGACTGGGGCATCCCCCAGAGGGCTCTCAACAAAAGGAAAGGAAGAGCGTTGTGAGAGCCCCCACATGCACATCAGCCTGGGCTTGGGTCCAGCGTTTCCCCTAGACTCTGGCCCGATGGATGGCCAGGTGGGTCCAGTCATCAGGTGGGACCTGGGTTTGTGCTCAGTGTTTTGAACCCAGGGTCCTTTGCATGCCACGCCTATTCTCAGCCACCGAGCCCCACCCCTTACCCTGCACTATTTTTAAAGCCCGTTTTGCTGTGACTGTTATGGTGCACATTGGCAGTGGCAGGAACAAGTGGGAAGATTCAGGTATTTGTACTTTGACCTGTCGTTGGACGGCTGGACACACTCATCATGTGGTCGTCCGTTCTCCTCTCACAAGCGCCCTAAGTGTTCTTGTTCAGCAAAGACTCTGTCTGCCATCCCGGCATTAGCTGCAGCCCGTGTTTTACATGTGACCTTTTCATGTTTGCTGCCTTTCTCTTTGGTCCTTACCAGATGGACGGTACCCAGGGTGGGTAACCAGTGGACCCAGGCTCAGGGGCTCCCCCCGGGCCTGGAGCACACAGAGGTGTCCTTAGGATTCTGCGAGGGGTCATCTCTCTCCCAATACCCCACTGAGTCTGTCAGTGAAGACCAGCTGCAAGACAGGCTGAGCTGGGACAGCTTCTGAGGTGCTGTGGAGATGCAGGAAGCCAGGAGGGAGGAGCCTGCTGAGGTGCTGTGGAGATGCAGGAAGCCAGGAGGGAGGAGCCTGCGAGGATGCTGTGGAGATGCAGGAAGCCAGGAGGGAGGAGCCTGCTGAGGTGCTGTGGAGATGCAGGAAGCCAGGAGGGAGGAGCCTGCTGAGGTGCTGTGGAGATGCAGGAAGCCAGGAGGGAGGAGCCTGCTGAGGTGCTGTGGAGATGCAGGAAGCCAGGAGGGAGGAGCCTGCTGAGGTGCTGTAGAGATGCAGGAAGTCAGGAGGGAGGAGCCTGCTGAGGTGCTGTGGAGATGCAGGAAGCCAGGAGGGAGGAGCCTGCGGGGATGCTGTGGAGATGCAGGAAGCCAGGA
Source organism: Typhlomys cinereus (assembly GCA_023101885.1). Lineage (NCBI taxonomy): Eukaryota > Metazoa > Chordata > Mammalia > Rodentia > Platacanthomyidae > Typhlomys > Typhlomys cinereus. The sequence continues at coordinate 6,695,126 of JALPQD010000028.1, forward strand.
GGGAGGAGCCTGCGAGGATGCTGTGGAGATGCAGGAAGCCAGGAAGGGAGGAGCCTGCTGAGGGGCTGTGTAGAGATGCAGGAAGCCAGGAGGGAGGAGCCTGCGAGGGATGCTGGGGAGATGCAGGAAGCCAGGAGGGAGGAGCCTGCTCGAGGGGCTGTGGAGAGTGCAGGAAGCCAGGGAGGGAGGAGCCTGCGGGGATGCGTGGAGATGCAGAAGAAAGCCAGGAGGGAGGAGCCTGCTGAGGTGCTGTAGAGATGCAGGAAGCCAGGAGGGAGGAGCCTGCTGAGGGTGCTGTGGAGATGCAGAAAGCCAGGAGGGAGGAGCCCAACAAACATCTGGGAACCAACAACCGTCAAGCTTTAGTCCACCGTCTCTGCAGTCCGCTCTGAGTCACCCCCCTGAGCTCAGCATAAACTCTCCAGTATCCAAGTCATGACTGGGAAGCAGAAACAGCTGTGCCAGGCATGGAAACAGAAAGCACTACCTGCCATGAGAGACCCATTTCATCTCAGAGGCTGAGCCTCCTCTACCTCTCCCTATAAGGGAATGTTTGCTTGAGTACTGAGTGACAGCATTCAGTCCTACCCTAGGACCCTTGCCTAAGAGAACCACTGGTTCTCTGTATCTCCGTTGGTATGCTATAGCCTTAGCATTCCCAGAGTTCAGAACCCAGAGCCAAGGACCCTGAGCCAAGCCCAACAGAGGGAGGACGCAACCAGTCACGCAATGAAGCTCACCTTGGAGAGTGGCTCATCCAAAAGCCTTCTGATTTCACAACATGATTGTCTAGAGTCTTACTTGAGTGTGGGTCCATGAAAGCTAGGCGCATGCTTTAGTCCAGCGTGAACAAGCCTGACTTCAAGTAGGCTCTTGATACCATTGTCAAATGAATAGATGCATAGATGAAGGACAGGTGACTGGATGGATGGATAAATAGTAGATGAATCGATCATGAATATATGAATGGGTGGATGAATGGTAGGTAAATGATAAATGGTGAATGGAGAGATGAATGGATGGATGGAGGGATGAGAGCTGTTTACAGTAGAGGGAGGAGATGATGGATTAATAGAGGGATGAGTAATGGATAGATAGGCAGATGGATGGATGGAAAGTGAGTGAGTGAATGGATAAATGGTAAATGGATGGAAGGTGGAAGAATGAATAGCGTAATGAAGGTGAGTAGACAGATGGAAGATGGGTAGATAGAAGGTAAGTAGATGACGAATGGGTGGATGAATGTGGGTGGATGGATGGATGGATGGATTGTGGATAAGCCACTTAAAGTGGAGGCCAGAGCAGAAGAGATGAGTGTGGTCTGGCCAGGTAAACAGTGAGGATGGTTTTGGTGAGAAGGTTAAGGAAAGAGAGTTTGCACATAGACCTTCAACCTGAGATCCAGGAAAGAACCCCGCATCTCATGAGCTCTGGGGAAGGGGTTCATTTTGAAGAGAATGGTAGAGATGTAGTAGGGAACCAGATGGTATTCCCAAGGCCTGAAGGAATGGCAGTCGATCTAGAAGGAGGTAATGGTGGGAAACGTCTCTTTCCCTTCAACAATCATGGGAGCTTTAGGAAGTCACCCTATCATTCACACTCATTCTTAAGTTCAAGGCAAAGGACTTGGCAGGAGAGCAGAGGCCACAACCTTGGAAGAGCCTCAAATTCTTGCTCAGCAAGTCCTGGTCGTAAATGCCCGGGTCCCCAGAACTCATCACGACGTTGAGCGAGAGGGTGAGGATCACTCTGAGCATGAGGAACCCTCCCCCCCTCCCGTCAGCTTGGCCTCCCTCATGACCATGGGCCACACATTTAGTCGCCCGTGCCTCTCTCCGTGTAAGAGATGGGATGGGGGAGGGCAGGCAGACACAGCACTCTCTGGGGAGATCCTATCCACCTGCTCGTGTCAGGAAGTTCTTGAAGTTGTAAGGGGGGGGTGGAAGGAGTTGAGTTTGAGGGATAAAAGCCAGTTCTTCGAAGTTTTCTAGGGTAAGGAGACAGTGAAGGGCTTTTTCTTTTTTTTCCTTTAGAAAGACCCTGATCGGGTCGGCTAGAGCAAAGACTATTCTTTGTTTTGTCTTCCATGGCCTCTTGTTTGCAACGCCAGAGCCACTCATTATGGAGGTGATTAAATTAAAGACACGCAGTAAACTTCAGCCTAGGAAAGGCAAGACAGTGTCATTAACACAAAATTGGAAGCTAAGCTTAATGAGGTAAGAGAGAGAAAAAAATGTAAGACCACAGCCCCGCCTCAGCCTCCTCGCTTCGTCAGTAGCCCGGGCCATTGACTGGAGTGGGAAGAGGCTGGTGAAGACGCCAGCCGTGGAGCACCCACTGTCCCCGCACCGAAGGCCCATGCAGCACGTACCACCACTAGGTGCTGCCCGGGGAACCGAGGTGGACAAGTGGACAACATAAACATCCCCCAGCACAAACATCTGGCTGCAGACTGTGGGAGGCAAGACTGGGTCAGGACGGGGTTGAAGAAGAAAGCACCCCAAGAAATAACAGGCGAGTGACCAAATCTCAGGCCGCTAACAGAAGACAGGGGTCGGTCAGTCCAAGGGGCTAGTGGAGGGCATTCTGGAGAGAGGACATGTCAGGCCTGTGCAAAGGGCCTGCTGGTACTGTGAATCTAAGGATCTGGGGCTACGCTGGCTTCCCCTCTCCCAGCCTGCATTGGGGGGCAGTGCACCCCACAACTGCTCCTTCCTCTGAGATCTTGTGTATGCCCAGCTGGGGCTGACATGAGCTTTTCCACGCAGACTTTTCTTTCCCAGCATTCATGGGGCTTTTCTTTAAAAAAAAATAAATAAATAAAATAAAAGCCTGGCTCACCCCCAAGCGCCATTTCCCTTTAATTTGGGGTTTATAATATATATGTGTTTACTTCGCGGCAATGAATGCTTCCGAGGGACTTACGCCGCGCGCGAGGCGTCTGATTTATTTCCTCTCCAAGCTCTGAGGAGAATGTGCGGTTAATAACAGCAAGCCCGCCCATCTTACAGCACTCTCTGCTTTTCGGGGCATTTTAAAATCCATTATCCTATTTAATAGAATTGTAGACTCACAGGGAAATTGTAAAGTCGGGGAGTTTGTCCTTGGCCACCCCCTACGGCCCGAGCGGGGGGCCCACCTCTTCCCCTAACGCTCTGCCCTTCTTGTCACATGACCCAGCCCTTCCCGGCACCCCACTTCTCGCCACCACCCCAGCAATATGTAAGGGGTGGGACTGGATGAGGCAGCCTCCTTTCCCTGGCCTGGTGGCAGAGCAGCCTGGGGGTGCGTGGGAGGTGATGTCTAGTTTAAGATCTCCAGGATCAGGCCTCTATGCTGGACCATCTATTCTGCCCTCCCCCTTCAGCACCTCCCTCTCCTCCCTCTTCCCTTCTCTACGCCTTCGTTTTGCTCCTTCTTTTCCACTTTTATTTTTCCCTCTTGCTTCTGCCTACCTCCTTGATCATCCCTCAGCACTACCCTATTAACCCAAGAGGCTGGGAGGGACTAAGCGCTGCTTCTGAAAGGAGCAGACCTTCTGTGACATTGCCCCACCCCTCTCCAAATTTCCCACCAGCTTGACCCCAACTCTTGTGGTAGGGGGGGCGGTGAGAAGCCTTGTTCTCCAGGAGACGAGTCAGGCAAAACCCTACGGCAGCTTTTCAACCAAGGTGAGGCTAGCCCCTGACTCCTGCTATCGGAGAAGACTCTAAGGGGCCTTGGGAGGGGCTTTGTGACGACAGCCAGGCTTCCCCAGCCCCAGCCCCGAAGATCAGAGGAAGACTGAGCTATGGTCAGCTTGGGCGACAGGGGAGAGGAGGTTGTGGAGAAAGCATGCGGTGGCATGGGTGCCGTGTTTGCACAGATAGCAGGGCCCGGGCTGGACGGCAGAGACAGCCTGATGTCTGAGAAGACAGGCGAGCCTGGGCATGGCATGGGCTCCATGCCAGAAAGGGGCTGACCACAGGCCCGTGGGCGTCGGGGCCTCAGGCGCTCATGACCGCTCCCAAGAGGGACATGGCAGGAGAATAAGAGACCGTCGCTGGGGAGGGGCGGGCTCACTGCTGTCCCTATGGAGCAAAGCTGAGGCCGGCCAGGAGGAAGAGGAGGAGGCACGTGCCCCCTCGTTAAGACGCCTGCCTCGGCTCCCAAGGAACCTGCCCACCAGCTTCTGCTCAGTGAGGGAAATTGATTACTTTCCATTGCAATTAACATCTGGTCCCGGGTCACATCGTTAGGATAATTTGTTACAGGAAAAGCACAGGAAGTAGCTGTCCAATAATAAAGTTCTTGGAGACCCAATTAAAGAGGTCTCCTCCAGCCCAGGGGGCGGGGTTGTGGTAAGAGGACACCCCAGACCCGCGTGGGAGGACTGGAGGCCCTGGGGAAAAGTCACTGCGAGAGAGTCTCTGGGTGAAGGAGCAGGGAGCTCCTAGCCCCAAACCTCCCCTCGATCCGTCCTGCAGTTGGCGAGGGACCAAAGGGCACGGCCCGGGGTCCTGGCACCATCTGGACTTTAACTTCATGCAGAATCAGGTTTACATTCTGGCCCCACCACTTAAGGAAGGCACTTCCCTCTCTGTGCCTCGGTTTCCCTTTCCGTGCTATGAGAATCATACATTGCTCATTCATAAGGAGCAGGGGAGCAGAGAAGTGGTAGGTCTTGCTCTGTATGGAGCCAAAGTCAGCAGGAATCAGGTCCATCTCCTGCCAGCACCAAAGTGGTCCATGGGGTCTCCCCCAGTGTATCCCTCTCCTCTCTGAAGAGACCAGACTAGCCTCAAGGGCCAGAGCCCACCTGGCAGCCAGCCCCCCACTGGACCAAGAGCTGTCCAGTCCCTCCCTCCGCCTTGCGCCTTTGGAGCTTGCCGGGCTCACACAGCGCACCTTCCTAAACCCTCCAAAGTTACCTTGGCGATTCGTTCGTCTGCCAGCGGGCAGATTTATGGTAGGTGTCTGTATAAATATGTATACTCTGCAGCAAGAAGGTTCTGGAGGACACATGAGCACATGCATATGCACATACACACATACACACTCATACACACTGACATGTACACAGACAGATACATATAGATACACATTCACACATCACACACGCACTCACACACATACACACTCACATACAGTTAAATACATATACACAGATGGATACACACATATAAATACATATACATCACACACACTCATATACCCACACACAAGCACACACTCACACTTACATACACACACTCACACACACATACACTCACATACATACATACACACTCACACATATACACACATACTCTCACACACATACACACACATACATACATACACACATATACACACATACTCACACATACACACCCCCTATACACACACCTCACACACACACCCCTATACACACCTCACACAACACACCCCTATACACACACTTCACACATACACACATACACACACACTCACACACACATACACACATACATACACACACACCTACGCACACTAACACACATACACACACCCCTATACACATACCTCACACACACTTATACACACACCTCACACATACACACACACACACACACACACACACACCTCACCTGGATACAGCACTTCTGCCCAGGTCAGCTACACTCCAGGCGGTGGTCACCAAGTCATATTCAACATGAAAACATGTCAGAAGTGACCAGGACCACATACTACAGACACATCACTCACATAAACCAAACACACACGTTCACACCAGCTCCCCAACACGTTTGCTCCCAGAATCGGGCTCTATCTCAACAGTAGCTCCAAGGTGATGTGATTTCCCATGCACCCATGCACACAGGCCAGCCAGCTGTCTCCCTGAGCTCAGAACAGAGGCTGCAGTGGACAGCCAGGCCTTGACTCAGGGCTGTAGCTGGGAAAGGGCAGGTGATTAGAACTTGGTGCTGGGTACTGACAATGCTCAGTGCTGGGTACCCACAGTGCTCAGTGCTGAGTACTGACAATGCTCAGTGCTGGGTACCCACAGTGCTCAGTGCTGGGTACTGACAATGCTCAGTGCTGGGTACCCACAGTGCTCAGTGCTGGTACCCACAGTGCTCAGTGCTGGATACCCACATTGGTCAGTGTTGGTACCCAGTGCTCAGTGCTGGTACCCACATTGGTCAGTGTTGGTACCCACAGTGCTCAGTGCTGATACCCAGTGCTCAGTACTGGTACCCACAGTGCTCAGTGATGGTACCCACAGTGCTCAGTGCTGATACCGAGTGCTCAGGGCTGATACCCAGTGCTCAGTGCTGGGTACCCACAATGCTCAGTGCTGGTACCCACAGTGCTCAGTGCTGGTACCCACAACACTTCCCCATCACACACCTCCAATGGTTCTTCACCAAGGCTTCTTCACCAAGCTAATTTAGAACAATTCCCAAACTTGCAGAGAACTCAGTGAGCATCTTGCCTTGTTTATATAACCCAGCCACATGTATGCACTGTGATCTCTGCATTTGGGAAACCGAGGCAGGATTGTGAGTTGTATATCAGTCAAGGACTTCATGACAAGACGCGTCTCAAAAGAGAATTCCACAATAGCACGTGAATTATCAAAAAAAGAATCGCAGTGCTCAGACTCTGGCTAACTTCTTTTGCTAAAAGGACAGTGTGAGTTCTGTGTCCCTCAGCAAGAGTATCTCGTGGATAACTAAGGAAGAATGTTCTAGGTGACAGAATGATCACATGGGTCATAATTGGTTGAAGCCTGGCAATTGGACAGTCAACCCAGGGAGATGTCACCCTGGATCAAGAGGGCAGCTCTGTCCGGCCCTGCCCTAATCCACCTTGTTATCAATGACTTGGCGAAAGATGTGTCGGTCACACAGATTTCAGACACTTAGAGGGGAGAGAAATGGAACGTGTAGGTGACAGAATAGAGAGCAAAGAGACCCAGAGCCGATGCTCACCGGCGAGAGCTGAGCGGCTTCTGGCTTAAATCTGAGACTCTGCGTGCGAGCGCATGGACAAGAGAAGACAGCTGTAAGAGCACCGCTGCCCCCGGGGATGGGTCAGCAGGAAGCAAAGCATGGTCGCCCCAGAACCTGCTGCAGCTCAGGCTGCTTTGAGACACGTGATGTTTAGAAGGCAGACGTGCTGGTTGGTCCAACCAGGTCTGGGTCGTGTGTGGAGATGGATGAGCACTGTGGCAGCCACTCTTCTCTGTTGCCCTGAGAGACGCCCAGAGTCAAGCAACTTAAGGGAGAATTATTCAGCTCATGGTTCCAGAGGGGAGATACAGTCTTTCGTGGTGGAAAAGACATGGCTGGCTGACAGAGGCCGGAGGGGATCACGTTATGTGCATCATGGAGGCCGAGAGCTGAACACCGCCCACTGCTAGAACAGACCTCTTCCGGAAGTAGGGTGGAGCTCACCCACCTCAAGGCCCACGCCTTGTGCCTGCTTCCTCCAGCAAGGCTGCATCTTACCAAGGTGCCGTGGCCTTTCCAAACACATGAGCCTGTGGGGGCACATTCCAAACCATGACAGGCGCTGTAGAAAGCCAGGATCCGAGGAGTTGGCCTAGGGCGGTCCGCACTCAGCATGCTGACATCAGCCACCGAGGCTCAGGAAACGTGGGCTAAGCTGCGGGAGGACCACGTGGGAAGGACGGTCACGGCGGGGTCATCGCCACGCCAGGAAACCCTGTGACTCCAAGGGGTGGCATCAGTTGCACTTCAGGAAACTTCCACAAGTGAGCTCGGGGTTAAATATGAGAAATATAGTTGCTTCCTCTATTGGTCACGGGAGACGTGGCTAAGGTACTGGGGTAGGTGGACCCACGCATAGAGGAAGGAATTAGAGGTGGAAACGTGGAGAGGTTGTGTGATCGCAAAATTTCCTTGTAAAAGCTTCCAGGATCCATGATTCTTTGTGTGTGTGTGTGTGTGTGAGAGAGAGAGGGAGAGAGAGAGAGAGAGCACTGTGTGTCCCTGTAGAGGACCAAGGGTGACTTCAGGAATCATCTTAGATTGCTTCTACCTCCTTTTTGTTTCACTCTGGGATTTCCCAGGCTTCACCCACTAGGGCAGGAAGTGCAGACTGCCGCCATTTCTCCCTGGCATTTTTTTACGTGGGACCTGGGATCCAAACTCAGGACCTTCTGCTCGTGAGGCAGAGTCTTAACTCCTGAGCCATTTCTCCAGCCCCAACCATACATCTTCTAAGTGACATGATTCCCCAAAGCGTCTGGAGATGGTCCTTAGAGGATGATGTTCTCCCCCAGACTAGGGAGATAGTCATCTCTCCTCATCTCGGAGGGCTCACATGGGGGGCAGCTGGGCCTGCAGAGAAACAGACGCAAGCACTCTAAGCCCTGGGGGGCTTCTAGGGTTCGGCGGGGTTGGATTGGTAGATGGGAATTTTCTTAGAGCCTCAGAAAATGCAGGAAAAGGTCTGGGCTTTCTGATTCGTTTGCTTTCTCTGTCCCTGTTCCCTGGCTTAGGGCAGGAGGCACCTTCTCCTACAGGACACAGGGCTGAGGGAGGAGGGCTCGGCCCTGAGAGCAGAGAGCAAACGCATCTGCACTCACAGGCACGGAGGCGAAGCAAGCACCGAGGCTTCCTGCATCTCTCGTACCCCAGAGCCCAAGGCAAAGAGGAGACATGGGATCTCCCACAGGGGACAGGACGCTGGGCATCCCTGGGCACTTGGCACTTGCCGTGGTGGCTGGGGCTCTGGGCAGCATGGGTCTGACCTGACGAGGCGTGGCTGCCTCAGCTGGAGCGCCTAGGATCAGAGGAAGCAATGGTTTGTGGGAAAGTCACCGATCTGCGAGACACGTGACTGCGGACGGAAGGGCTCAAGGGACTTCCCTTGGCACTAGGGAGCCATGGCGTGGTGGAGTGCCACAATCAGGTGTTGGCACAGGGCAAGGAGAAGCAGAACCAGAGTTGGATTTGCACTGTGAGAAGACGAGAACCCAAAGCTCCCACAGTGGGGCGGAGGCCCGGGGGGACCAGTGAAGGACTGGGAAGGAGGTGAATGAATTCCTGGACCCTGACTCCCAGCAGGCTCACTCCCACCTCACAGATGCAGCCCGTGAGTCCAGACGGCTCACAGGCTGTGTTCTGACTGGGCCAGGAGCCTATGAGATGACACGGGCCAGCGCCCACACCACGGGACGCAGCGCCCACACCACGGGACCACCACACTCCCTGGCAGGTTGCAGAGTGGCAGACCTCGGTGTTGCCAAAGGATGAACTTAGGTTGCGCACAGAGATGGGGGGTTGTGCTCATGTGGGTGGAAGGGGAGATGGATAAACCTTCCCACTTCGCCACAGCCACAAGCTGACAGTAAATATCAGAGGTAATGATATTGACTTTAAGGTATTATGGCTCCAAATGTCACTTGTGCCCTCCTTCTTTCTTAAGGAAAAAAAGAAGTCTCCTGATTTGATTTACATTTTTCCTTCTCTTGCTTCCCTGTTCCTTTAATGGGGAAGATAGAAACCTGCTCCCCATATGCACCTGCAAAAATGCCAAGACCAGGGCTCTCAGGTCCTGCACCCCAAGTATGTCAGGCAGGATCAGGGGTGTCCTGCAGGACAGCCTGATCCCCCTCCTTGGGAGCCACAGGTACCATGTCCTTTCCCTCTGTCAACCTCTGGGCATCAGGACACTCCCAGATGTGCTGCCGCTGCACCCTGAGGTACCTTCCCAGTATATCTGGACTGCAGGAACTGACTGACTTTTATAATGTCTGGATCCTTCAGGACCTGGGAGGGAAGATTCTCTCCTTTGCTATGTGCAGACCCTCCCAGCCCTAGGGGGCAATCTCAACCGTAAGAGGCAAGGCCACATTCATCCCTCATTCTGTATGTGTGTGTGCGTGCATGCGTGCATCTGTGTGCATGCGTGCATGTGTGTATGTGTGTCTCTGTGTGCCTGCATGTGTGCGTGTGTGCGTGTGTGTGTGTTGGGGGATATTGCATGTACATGTTGGGGTATGCGCGCACATACACATGTGGAGGCCAGAGGTCAGCATCGTTAGATGTCTTTCTCAGTTGCTGTCTATCTTATTTTTTGAGGCACGTCTCTCTGAACCTAGCGCTCACAGCTGGCTAGATTGTCTGGGATCCCCCTGTACCCCCCTCACCCCCAAGTGCTGGGGTTACATACCCACTGCAGCTCCAGGTTTTTATAGGGTGCTGGGCCTCCGGCCACAGAGGCTCATGGCTGGGTAGGGACCGCTCCATGCACAGCCTGTGCACCTCTCTTGTACTGAGGCTTCAGCAGCCATGCACATCGCAGGGATTCAGTCCAGGCTCCATCTTGGGGGTGCTTGAGAACTACACTCTTCCTTCCTGGGCTGCTCCCGAGAACCTGCAGTAGATGCTGATCTTATTGCCCCAGTGAAGAGCCACCTGGCTCCTTGGTGTCCCCCCTCCCTTTTCCCCACCCAAAAGAGCCCTGTGCCCAGCCCCCACCCTTCATTGCACAGCTTACCCTCCCTCATCCTGTACTGCTGTCTGGTCTCCTCAGTGCCACAGACACCCCGTGTCCCGCCCCCTCCCCCGCCCCCCGCAGAGGCCCGGCCTTCTCAGCCTCCTCTGCTGAGCTGCACTACATAGAAATGATTTGCATTTGGCTCCCGAAGCCCTATGAAGAGAGCGCTGAGTCTCGTTCTTTTAGGGCATCTCTTCTAATTAAGTTCATTAGGCCCGACCAGAAAGGATTGTGCTTGGATTCTGGCCCGTAACCTCTGGTTGACTGAAGGGACACACCTGGGGCTGGTGGGCGGTGGATGGTGCTTGAAAGCAGGATCCCCAGAAAGGTAGCCTGGGAGACAGAGGACGGAGGCCTCGCAGTCGAGCCCGCAGCCCCCCTCCGGCCAAGTCAGGTACTGCACCCAAAACCCTTGCTGTGTCTGGCTCTGCTGCCCAACTGCGGCCGCCTGAGCTTCCGGCGTGTGCCAGAGCCCGGGCCAGTACCAGCTACTGACCCGGCAGAGGTGGGAGGACCGGTCACTTCTCCGTCCCAGAAACCCAGCCCCAGGTCAGCAAACAGCGTTCGTGGACGTGTTGGAGGAGGGAGGAGGGCGGACACAGCAACGCAGGAACGAGCAGGGCAGGAAGGGGCACCCACCACCTGGGGCTCCCAGATGCTCTGTGATTGGCGACCCACGGGAACCCCTGGAAACATTCCCGTTGGAAGGGATCGAGGACAAACTGTCAGCCCTACAGAAGCTTCTGCCTTCCAGAGGGTCCCTGGGGCTCAGAAGCAAGCCTGTCCTCCAAACACAGCAGTTACAGGGGTTCCCGCCAGCACGAGGGGACCCAGGGAAGACTGGGGCGTGGGGCGGATTGGAGGAGAGCCCAGTAGTGGGAGGAGCTGGCCATGTGTCCCCACCAAGCCCACAGGTGGAGCACCCTGAGAAGCCCGTCTGTGGTCTGGGTGGTGAGGCTTGTCATTCCGTCCCTATGTTCTAGAAGTCGAGCCGGCCCAGTGCCGGACAAGATGGCTCGTGGGACAGTTCCAGGCCTTGTTGGTACCTTCTCCCCCCAAAGACACAAAAGCAGATGACTCCGTGTCTCCTAAACACACCTGCCTCAAGTCCCTCCTCATATTTGCGGATCCTCTGTGGAGAGCCCAGGGTACATTTGGAGCCTCTCAGCCAGACAGGTGAGCCCCATCTTGCTCAGAGGTGTAGCTAAGAGGGAACACAGAGGAGGAAACCACAGAAGATCCAAGAACTTTGTGCAGGTAGCGCCTACTGTGTGTGGGTGCCCCTTCCTCAGAGCGCCCCCTTTCCTGAGACAGAGGGTCCCGGACTGAGCATGGTGAAGTGTTCTGGGTGCGGTTACTTGTCAGACCTCCGGGAGCCTGAGGATGTGTGCAAATGTGTAGAGCGAGTGGGCTAGGACCAGGAGGTAGCCCATCCCAGCAAATCCTCAGGAAGTGAAGAATAGATGGAGCTGACCAGGGCAGAGGGAAGGGAAAAGTGCTGGATGGGGCAGGCACAGAGAGAGGGGTCCCCCAGGCGGGAGAGACCCTTGGCAGGCAGAGCCGCCCAGTGTTTGCTGGCCCCTAACCCAGGGACCAGCCGTTTCTTAGGGGCCCTGCAGCCAGCTGACCTGAGAGTCTTTCTGGGCCGATGGGACCTGCAGAATCACGAATCCCAAATGGACTGGGGCGGCCTGGGGCGGCCTCTTTGGCATGGCCTTGACCTTTGGCTGCTGCCTGAAGGGTTCTCTGCAGCCCAGACTTGCTTAACATTTAAATGCCATTCGGAGTGGGAGGAGGGAGAGCCGGGTTGGAACCGACCACCCTGAGCAGGAGCCAGACGCAGGCCCGAGGGGTCTCATCAGACCCTTGACCTCAGCCAGAGCTCTCCGATCCCCGGGGTCAGGCCAGCGTCCAGCCCCGAGTGTGGCCAGGCCTCTGTCTCTCCCCAGGGACCGCTCCCAGCTCTGCCCTGAGCCTCTGTCTCTCCCCAGGGACCTCTCCCGGCTCTGCCCTGAGCTTCTGTCTCTCCCCAGGGACCTCTCCCGGCTCTGCCCTGAGCCCTGCAGCACAGGTCAGCCCACGGGACCCCAGGGCAGCCCCAGGACTGCTGTGGCCCCCTCACTTCCTACTTCTGAGGCATCGCAGACTGGCCTCCCCCCACACATACATTTCTCCCCGACCACCCCTGGACAGAGGAAGGAATCCCGCCCTCCCCAGCAGGCGCCGCCTCTCCAGCTTCTCCCAGGGGGTCTCCAAGCAAAGGCTTAAAAGCCACTTAAAGTGTCCTTGATGAGCGGCCCTGACCCTGAGGAGGGAAGAGAGGTCAGGACAGAGCAAAGACACCACAGACACACACATCAAAAACACACACCAGACACACCACAGACACACACACCACAGACACACACACCACACATACCACACACACCACAGACACACCACACACACCACAGACACACATACCACAGACATACAGACCACAGACACCACACACACCATAGACACGCACACACCACAAACACACACACCACAGACACACCACACACACCACAAACACCACAGACACATACACCACACACCATAGACACACACACCACAGACATACCACACACACCACAGACACACCACACACCACAGACACATACACCACACACCACAGACACATACACCACACACCACAGACACACACGTACCACAGACACACCACAGACACACACACCACAAACACCACAGACACATACACCACACACCATAGACACACACACCACAGACATACCACACACACCACAGACACACCACACACCACAGACACATACACCACACACCACAGACACACACGCACCACAGACACACCACAGACACACACACCACAGACACACACACCACAGACACACCACACACACCACAGAGACACACACCACAGACACATACACCACACACCACAAACACCACAGAGACACACACCACAGACACACACACCACAGACACACACACCACAGACACACACACCACACATACAGACTGGACACACCACAGACACACACACACATGCCACAGACAGACAGACACACACACCACAGACTACACACACCACAGTCACCACAGACTACGACACACAGACACCACAGACACACACACACACCACAGACTACAGACACATACACAGACACAGATAGACAGACACACATGCCACAGACTGATGCACACGCCACAGACAGACACGCACATACACATACACACCACAGACAGACACACACCACACACATACCACAGAGAGACAAACAGACATACATACACACCCCACAGACACACACCACAGACAGACACACCACAGAAACCACAGACATACGTACCATACACAGACATACATAGACCACAGACAGACACACAGACACCACACACACAAACACACATAGACATAACACAGACACACACACACCACACACAAACACACACACAGAGACACACCACAGACTCCACAGACAGACACACCACACACAAACACATATATACAGACACACATCACAAACAGACACACACATACACACCACACACACCATAGATAGACACACTCCACAAACTCACATACCATACATACACCACAGATAGACATGCACACACATGCGCACACACAAACCTACCCATATACCACAGACATGCCACACAAATATACTCATCATGCAAACAGACATATCAGACATAACACACACACACTACACAGACATGTATACCTACATGAACATCATAGGCACATTGTACAAATGTACATACCAGACCCACACACACACCACACACAGACACACCCATCCACCACAGGCAGACAGTGCACACACATGCACACATACAGACATGCACACCACCCATACCATGACTGACAGACATATCACATCTATAGACCATACAAACACACACACGCACCACAGACAGACATGTACACACACATGAACACACACAGACAGACATTCACACACAAGCACACACACTAACACACATATCAGGGTGGGCCCTGGCCCCACCCAAGCCTAGTAGGGCTTGCAGATGATAAACTAAGCACACTCCTGTTGTTAGCAGCCGGGGCTGGATTTGCACGGGAGGGGGGTGCTGTCCTGGACTTCATTAGTGCAGACAGTCTAAACAACCCAGCCAGTGGGGCAGCAGTCAGGCTCCTCTGCAGCTCCCATGAACAGCTGGAATCCTGGGCAGAACCACAGGGCAACCACACCAGAAACCCCGCCTTGCCGACTTTAAGCCTCTGGATCCGAGGCCCGGAGCTCAGGCTTCAGCTGCCCTTTATGCGTTTGCTGAGCCAGATTCCGGGCGGGGAAGCGGGCTGGCAGAGATCAACAGCCCGGGGAAAGGCAAACATACCTGTACAAATGCCACTGCTTGCCCGTCCAACTTCCGAGCAGACTGCCCGGCGCTTCGCGAGGGTCCAGCCTCGCCGGGCGCCAGCCTGAGGAGGGCTGCTGGTAATAACGCGAGGATAATGAGCACTTTTTATGGGTCATGTTCCTGCTGGAGCTTATTTATGACACGTGGATCTTAATGATAACATCCTCTTGCACACACCCTAGAAAGACGGAGAGAGACTAGAAACTGTGTGTCCAGCGTGTTGGAGCCACAATTCAGTCCTACTCTGGAAGATGCCCTGCATCTAGTGTGTACACCCCAGGTGTCCCCACCATGAGGGCGAGATCGTGTTTTGAGCCAGCGAAAGGCCCATGTATATCATGCATCTTCAGGCATGAGCATGTGTGCTTTTGTGCTTCCATGCAGCAGCAAATGTTCAGTCCCATAGGAACGCGGTTACAGGGTGGGAAACCCAGTGTGACCCACAACCTCGTACCCAAAAGACCCGTCTTGGGTCTCTCCTCTGCCTGTCTGAAACGTTCTCTTGGGTTTGGTCTCCTCTGGAATGAGGGTCTTCAAGAGGAAGGAAAGTCCCCTTAGTTTCTAGGACCTGACTGAGAGGAGAGGAACGCGAGAGAGACATGAGACAGAGCTGCTTCCCAAACCCTCAGTGTCTTTCAGCTCAAAGCATTCAGCCTGCTAAAGCGACGTATGTTGGGGGGTCATTTTCTGAGCCCCAGGACCACAGATCTGCAGGTCCCTGTCCAGACCCTCTAAGGCAGAGGAGCAAAGGACATGCTCGGGTCATAAGGAATGTGGACTTGGAGCAGGGAAACCAGCGGATGCTCTGACTTCCCTTTGTCCTCACCACGTGGACAGTGTCAGCACATCCGGCTTGTTATGTGACAAGCAGAAGCAGGTGTTGAGTGGCGGTCTGTAGAGGGCTTGGTAGGAGGCCATGTGCTATGCAATCGGGGTGCCAGTGGGAGGAAGCAGTCGTGGACCAACAGATGAAACACTCCCCTGGGGTCTCCAGAGTCCCCTGGGGGTGTCACGAGCACGTGGAGGTGGTAGACGCGGAAAGGGCGCTGGGCAAGCAGAGCAGCGGCTGCATCCAGAAGGAGTCACGTGACTCTGCGGGGGGGGGGCAGATGGTCAGAATGGCTCAGCTCCACTCCCAGACGTGGCGCTGAGGACCCTTCCCAGGTGCCCCGGTGGACCTGAGCTGCCTAGTTCTGCAGGGGTCTAGTCCGCTCTGCTCTCTGTGTGGTCTTCAAGGGTGACCGTGGGCTTCATTGAGCTGGTGCCACGTGTGGGCCACGCCCCCACATCCTTTGCTGTGGTCCCTAGAGAGACAGAAGCAGAGCTAGCCTGACCTGCAAACTGCCTGGCTGCACTGTGCCTCGGGGGACCCTGCCCCCCAGCCCTCCCCATCCACGGCTGTCACACTGTACATCTCGCCCCTCCTCCTCCACACCTGCTCACCCTGACACCTGTCACGCGTGGATACCTTCGTGACCGAGGGCCCTGCTCACACCTCGGCTTCTGGCAATGCTTCGCTGACACCCTTGACCCTCTTTAAGGCTCCTCCAGTCCCCCCACATACCTCTGTGGTCCCCACAGCACTTCAGGCTAAGATGGCAGCAGACCTCAGAAGCTGGTGACGTGCCCTGCATGAGAGTGGCAGAGCCGGGGGCCGGCGGAAGCCGCGAGGAGGGGAATGGGCAGCTGCTTGGTTCCCAGGTTCTAGGACAGGGCCGCATGCAGGCTGTGGAGGGAGGGAGAAGGCCCGGGAGGGCTGGCCTGGCCGCTGTGGGGGGCTCAGGCTAAAGCTGTGCATGGACCCACACAACGCCTGGCAGAGGCGTGGGCACGGCACAGAGATCTGGGGCTGCCCTGGAGAACAAGGCTGGAGGTGCCTTAGCTGGGCCTCGGGCGAAATCCCCAAAGCTCCCCACACTGGCGTTTCTGGGGGTCCCTTTCAGGAGTGCTGAGACGATTACCCAAACATCTGGGAAGCACCTGGCACTGCGCCCTGGGACTCTGGGGAGCCCTTTGTGCCTTGGGGTGCGGATCAGTCTCCTCCCTCTTTCCTCTACGCCTGCCTCTGTCCCTCCCTTTCCTATCTCTGGGCTCTGCTCTGGCCCCTCCCCTTTCTCTCTCTCTCTCTCTCTCTCTCTCTCTCTCTCTCTCTCTCTCTCTCTCTGTCTCTCTCTGCTTCCTCCCACCTTTCTGTCACTCTTCCTTCAATTACCATAGCAGAACAAAAGAATATTTTATTAGTTGGTGTCTTTATTAAATCAGGTTTTATGTTCCCTGTTTTTCATTCTTAAAGTGGATGAGTGCCACACTATATTTTCCTATTAAAAAGCGAAACCTCAGCAGAGTGGCTCTGATGGCCCCGTGGTGGCTCTGTCCAGTGGTTCTGCTTAGGGAAAGAGAACGTGGAGCTTCCCCCCGGCCACAGGGCTTTTGCATGACCCAGGAAGTAGGTGTCTCAGCAGAGGTACAAGCGGCCTTTCCTGGGGCCAGGGCCTGAGCTGGCCTGGGTGCCCCAGGCGGGGGAGACTGGTATGGGACCCACCTTAGATACGGAGGCCGGCAGGACACTGAGACGCTCTGTGGAGAGTGCCAGCCTCTAGCTGGGGTAACCCAGAGCCCAGGTAGGCCAGGCAACCCACAGGCACCAGCCCCGCCCTGTCATCACGGCGCTCTGTGCCTCGAGGCCTGTGGTCCTGGATCAGGGATTTTGCAGCCGACCACGTTAAAGCACACGTGCAAAGACACAAATCCACACTCCGAAGCACTGCTCGCGTCCCTAGACACACCCAGACGTCTCGCAGGGATGTGTCTTCTCATGCACACGTGCGTGCCCGGCACAGGCCTGGGGCATGCGCTCAGAGCAGCACCTCACATCCTGCACACCGCTCACTGCAACCACAAGCAGGCTCAAGCCGCTCGTGTCCCGCGACCCACTTCTAAAGCCCCAACGTGTGCAGAGAGAGCTACTGAGAACCGACGGTTCTTCCCCACCTCCCTCAGCAGGCTGAGACCTCCTGACATGGTCCTGGCTCCCGCCACACCCAGTTTCACAGGACACACTTGGAGAAGCTGGGCTGTCATGACAGCCCGTGGAGGAACTTCAGCACAGAGCCTGGGACTGGACTGCCCCAAGGGGCAGCTGGAGCAAAGACAGGGCCACCTGTCCCCAAAGGTCTCCCTCCAAGCCTGGCCCCAAATGCGCGGGACTTGCTCAGAGAATTCATGCTTCCCAACACAGGGACCAGAACATTTCCAGCTGACGTTTGTGTACAGCAAAG
Source organism: Typhlomys cinereus (assembly GCA_023101885.1). NCBI lineage: Eukaryota > Metazoa > Chordata > Mammalia > Rodentia > Platacanthomyidae > Typhlomys > Typhlomys cinereus. Next base: position 6,713,269 of record JALPQD010000028.1, read on the forward strand.
CAGGGGCCCATGGGAGACCCGTCCTCTGCCAGGCGTCAGCTTGAGGGGCCAGCACTGCACCTGCTCTCTCTGCGGCCCCTCCTTCCTCCAGACGTGTGGGGCAAGGCTAAGCTAAGCTTGCTCCCTCCCCTGCGTGACCTTCGTCAGCCCCTCCACGAGGCTCAGTGTGATGGTCTGTGAAATGAGGGCACTAGTTCTGCCACGCGCAGCTGTCGAGGGGGGAACCCGGCTCCTGGCTCCCTGCCTGGGCCTCACCAAGCGCTTGGCTCGGGCCAGGACATCCTCTGGAGTCTAGATCCTCGAAAAAGGAAGAACTCACGCTGGGGTTCCAACCTTCCTCCAGAGAGTCTGTGCCACTCTGTCGAGGGTCCGCCTCAAGCCTGGACAGAGCCACAGACGAGCCCGTCGCCTCTCCACCCCCAGCGTCCTCACCACTGGCAGTTGTCGTCAGACTTGTAGGTGTCCTGGGCAGTCTCTGGTCCCCCATCACCCTGAGCTTCACAGGCGCCTCCCTGCCCCCACCGTCCTCCTAGCTCCACGTCACAAACCAGCCTCCTCCTCCTCCTCCTCGGCATTCACCCCCTGGCTCCTACACTGCTGTCCCTACCTACCAGTTCTGCACCAGTGCACTGTGTCAACCCCACACACACACTGTGCCCGCACTAATGACCAGTTGTCCTGTCCAGCCTCCCGCCATGCTTTGACCCATCTTTTCTGCCAGACTCTCATATGCGCCCCTCTCCCTAGAGCTGACACCCACGCTCCCATCCGCCTCAAAGGGGGATCTTCCGCGCACGCCTCCGCCTCCGGTGCCCACTTCCAAGTACCCCTCCAGCATGTGGGTGCCTATTCAGCAGATGAGGAGCCCCTGCTCTGCAGTCAGGCAGCCTGGGCTCCTGAACAGCGTGCGGGATGAATGGAGACTCGGGGAAGCGGGGAGCGGGCTCCGGCTGTCAGGAAGTGGTGAGCAGCTCAGAAGCGGCAGCCCTCACGGCTCTTATTCACAGACTCGCTTTCCTGTTCTTGTCTTACCTCAGCCAAGGGGAGAGACTCGAGACGGCCCAAGTCTGGGCTCCTATTCTTGCGACCCCCAGGGTACCAGGTGGCAGCTCACAGAATAAGAGGGATAGAAGAGGGCACTGCCAGCATCGTTGTCTAGATAGTTCCCGGTTGCAGGTCTGGTCTGTCTGGGCCACAGACATCGCTCTTGGCCATCTTCTTTCTAGATGCCCACTCGGTGTCAGGGTCAACCCAGCCAAAGACAGTCTGAAGGAGTCCACGTAGGCCCGCTAGAGACCTGCGCTGGCCACATCCCTGGGATTTGGGGCCAGCGGACTAAGGATGCAGGCAGGGGGAGGAGCCACAAATGCATATGTGCATGGATGTATAGAATAATCACCGGCAGCAAGTCAGCTGTCTGCCACTGCTTTGCAAGATAAATTGCGTTAATCAACACGATGCCTTCAGAACTTTTGGTGAGCGTTTCTTATGCTAATTGGGCCACTTAAGGGAGCCTGTCAGTCAGTGCACCAGGACCTCTGCTTGTCAGGAAGACCACCAACACAGGCAAGCCCCTCCTCCAGCACCTCTTCCCTTCCCCCACCCCATTAGCCAGCACCTATTCGTTATTAAACATAACATTGATGAGAAGAGCGGTGCTAATTGCCTGGCCCAAAATAAAACCCAGAAAGAAGAAGGGGGTGCGTGGGCGAGAACATGGCCACAGAGACACTTGGTTCACCTTGAAGGCAGGATGGAGGTGTCTGGGTGGGACCGCCCCAGAAGTCCAGACCTGCTGCTGCTGCAGCTGCTGTTGCTACTGCAGCTGCATGGGTCCTAGCTTAGGACTTCACATATCATGAACCTTGGGGCGGGGAGGGTCCTCAGAACCCTAGGACCACAGGCGGAAGAAGCCCACAACCTCTGAATCAGCCAGGCCTTCTAGACTCAGAAAGACAAGGAACTCGCGGCACCACGCGACTCAGCCTGCTTGCTCGGGGCACACACCTCCAAGTCTTGGAAGGTAGGGGGCACAGGGACAGGATGCGGTGGCAGGGGGGCCCTGAAGGTGAGGTAGGGTTGGGATCGGGGATCCGTGGCACACTGCTGTGGACCCGGAGGCCACGAAGGGGGTCTGGGGGCAGGCGAGGATTGCACAGTCACTCCCAGGCGGGCAGGTGTGCTCAGGAGAGCCGTCGATGTCCCGAGAAAGGAGCTGGAGTGCTTGTTGGATTCTCGGGAAGCTGCCGCACCGCAGGCTCAGAGAGCCGTCCTCCTGGAAGAAGAAATGCCAGGTTCCTGCCAGAGTCCCTGTGAACGGTCCGTGGGAGCGAGTGGTCTCCGTCTCTGGAGAACGGTGGCTGTCCCTTTTGCCTTTCTTTGTCAGGGACCTTTTGCTGCGCTCGGCCCCTCATCTGTCCTCACGGCAGGACACTGAAGTCTCCTAGGTTTATCACTTCCTGAATTCTACCACCGCGTTGTAACTTGAGGACACCTCTCCTGACTGCTCAGGCCACAGGACTCCAGGGATGACGTCACTCGTGCCAGGGACCCCCCTCATGGCTGCAGAACCAAGCCTTCTGCACTTGGGCCTGATGTATGAACTGCTTGATTTCTTGCACCTCCATCTCCAGCCCCTGAACTCTGCCCAGCACCTCCACGTGGCACCGTGATCCCCACTTCTCTTGCCACATGACTGTCTGTCTCTGCGCCTTGGCCTACCACATGCCCATGTCAACCTCATGTTCCTGGTGGGCTGGCGTGTGCCCTTCAGTCAATCATGCAGGTCGCTGCCTTGTGGTTCTGAGGGGTGCGGGCAGGTTACCATCTGGGTCCAGCTTACCAGCCTGCACTTTTGCTCTATGGGTCAGGCACCGCGTCGTGACTATAGCGCATGCTTCGTAGGTACCTAGGGGATAAGGAGAGAAGCCCCCCTGCGGCCTTACAAACAGGGTCTTCCTGGAGCCCTCTGTGATTCCTGTTCCCAATTAAGCCCACTTCTGGGCCATCTTAAATCAGATCCTGGTTCCCGTCTTTCTCCATATGACGCCCCTTTCGGAACCAGCATGGCCTATATCTGCAACTCCAGATCCACAGGGTTCTCCAGTTTCTGGATTTCTCTAGACACTTCCATGTGCTTTGTTCCGGTGTTACACGGAGAGTCCCAAGGTAGAGGGGTGTGTGGTCCTGTGTTTGATGCAAGTTCAGCCCAGGAGAGCAGAGGCACAGCCCCTTTCCCACTAGAACACTGGGGAAGAAGAAATGCCAGCCCTTCCAAGTTTGATTCTGTGAAAGCAACTGCATTCTGCCAGTCATTGCCCTCCTTTCCATTACCATGCTGCAGCCCTGCCAGCTTCTCCTGGGGCCCTCTCGGGCCCGTGGGCACATTTACACCGTCCCTGCCTTGCTGCGCCACTGTGGGACAGAGGCTGCCACAACAGGTGCGGTCAGAAGTCAGCCCCATCAAGATGGCCACACCGAATGACCCTTGGCCATAACCAGGCATCTCATCACACCACTGGCTCTCACTTCTGGACCTCTGAGACAGAGAGTTACCAAGTGCTTGCTGGAGGTGCTGGGTGACAGCCTCCCGGCCCGCAGACAGAAGGGCTGCGTCTCCTTCGTTGGCTGCATGTTCCTAAAGCTCGGAGACGAATGGGGACATGGTGGGTGAAGGGCTTGCTGGTTAAATCCCCATCACCCAGGTGTGGTGCTGTGATTGTAATGTCAGTACTGGGAGGTAGAGATGGGGAGGACGCCTAGAGCTTGTTGACCAGTCACCTTGCATGATCAGCAAGTCCAGAGCCCACAAGAGACAAAGACTTGACAAAGCAAGGTGTGTTCTGATGCTACACGGAGAGTCCCACATGCATACACGCTCACATCCTCAGGAGAGAGGGCGGCCAGAAACACCCTATTCAACCCGCGGTCCACGTGGAGCCAAGAATAGCTCTCTGTGAAGCCCAATGCAGAACTGTAGCTACTTGAAACATAAGAGCATGTGTAGCTGCATGTTTGCATGTGTGTGTATGCGGGCATGCGTGTGTAGGGGATGAGTGCATGAAGAAGCCAGAGTGTGATGTAGGCGTCGTCCTCAGTAATTCGCCATTTTGTTTAGAGACAGGATCTTCTGAGCATGGAATTTGCCTGCTGGGTTTCACCAATTTCTTCCCACCCACCCCCACTTTCAGAGCACCCCGATTTTTCACATGTGTATTGTGGGACTCAAACTCAGTCCTCAGCTTGTGCAGCAAGCACAGTGTTGACCAAGCTGGCCCCTCTGCCCCCAGCCCACAGTATGGGATGGTTTGGCAATGTATTTTTTGTTTTTTTGTAACTCACTTACATCATTTGCAGAGAGTGAATCTCTGCAAATGGCACGTCAAGTTGCGACGTCCAGAGGTGGGCTGCGCCTGGTGGAGGGGTCTGCAGCTGAGGCATGTCTGTGGGCCGTCCTGTGAGCGGGGCCCCTCTGGGACACTCCAAATGGAAGCAGACACCATGCACAGCGTGGGGGATGGGCTGCAAAGTCCCTATTAATAAGCGAATAATTGGCCTCGCATTGCCCTGGTTGACGAGCACAGCCGGATGTCGGCATCTTGCACGGGAAGGCCGCGGGTAAATCTTCCCTACCTGGCGGCTGTCACTACCCGGCCAGGAGGGTGAGTGGCAGGGGAGGCCTTGGGGACGCCGGTGCACCCGCTCTGCGCTCTGAGCTCTGACTTGTCTTCCCATGTCCAGGGAGACCCCAGGCCGCCCTCTGAGCCTCCTGTTGTCTCTCTCACTTGGGAGAGGTTTCTTCTTGAGTCGACTTTCACACGTCCACAGCCTTTCCCCACCCGCGAGTCCTCCGCCGGCCACCACATCTCCAACAAACTCTGGGATGTCCCTCCCACCTTCACCTCCCGGCAGGCATACCTCCCTGACCCTCCTCCTTGTTCCCCATGGCGTCTGCCAGCACCCCCTCGGCCCGTCCCATCCGTAGCCCTGTGGGAATATGGACCTCACAGCCCAGAGGTAGTCGGTGGTCCCTCTGTCCCTCGAAGCTGCCGGGTTTCCTCACCCTGGCCAGGCTCAGTCTGTTCCCACCCCACACACACCAGTGTCTCCCATCACCCAGGGTTATCCCCTTTCTCGCCCCCTTCTGCCCCCCCCCCGTCCTCAATGTCACCTCCTCAGAGACTCTTCTGCCACTGTCCCAACTAAAACAAGCAGTTCACCCCTCTTCTATTCTGTCCCCACAGCTGCTAAGGACCGGTAGTTTGCTCACGCACACATGTGCATGCACGCATATATGCACACATGCACTTGCACACATATGCACACACGCCCTTGCACACATATATGCACACATGTCCTTGCACACTTGCACTTACACACATATATGTACACATGTATATGCACACATACATGTGCACACAAGCAACTTGCTCCTGCTCTGAATTAGATGCCCAGGGCCAACCAGACCGGCACATAGTAGGTACTCAGGAAACTTCAATTCTGTTCCATGATGACAGGTCAGTTCTGGGATGCGGCATGAAATCAACAATCGTCACACCCATGTCCTGTTCAGAGTCCATTCCTGGCTCTTCCCCCAAACACTGCACCATGTCGTCCTTGTGTCTTCTCATAGGCTCTCTCCTGACCTAGCACGTTTTAGTGTGACACCTCTCAAGGGGTTGTGCTCAGTGAATCTGGAGAAGGGGCCCATGGCTTGCAGCTTGCCCCATGTGGTGATACTGCGACTGTAAGAGGAGGTGGGGTACGCATACTTTCTGACCACATTTGCTGATTCTCTTGTTGCAAAACACCCGGCAGAAGCAACCTCAGTTTATTGGGACTCACAGTTGGAGGGTGCGTTACGTCATGGGGGGATCAAGGGGGCACCAGCAGTTATGTCTACAGTCAGGAAGCAGAGAGCTATAAATGCCGGGGCTCAGTTTGCCTCCTCCTTTGTATTCAATCTGAGATGGCTCCCACATTTAGAGTAGATCTTCCCCCTCATTTAGCCCAATTAGACTCTATCTCAAGTTGTTTCCAGGGTGTCTCCCAAGGGAAGGGGGGGTCTAGATCCTGCAAGTTAACCACTACATTGGATGTGAGCCCCTCACCCCACCACCACAGGAGGGGCTGTGGGCTGGTCCCCCCACTGTACCCCAGAGACAGCCACCACCTCAGGCCGGGGGCTCAAACCCAACACCACTCTCCTGAGACTCTCCATTTGGAGCAATCTGTTTTTTAATTACTAGTTACTGAACTTTTATAACCTGCCCCAGCCGTCTCTCCAGGAACTGGAGCACAGCTCCCTGGGCACAGAATGCACGTTGGGAGCCCAGCCGCTCCCACCACCCCTTTAAACAGGAGGCTAATCCTAGGCGGACCAACCCCAGTGCCAGAGTAGAGTCCTGGAGGAAGCTGGAGACCCCGGCCTCAGCGCGAGCCCACTGCGTTCCATCCTAGGAGTCTCCGCCCTCCCAAGTCCTGGCTCCTCCCTCCCGAGTCCTGGCTCCTCCCTCCCGAGTCCTGGCTCCGCGCTCTTCTGGGTTTGGAGCCACATCTGCCCTGGTGGTCTGGTGCTTGCGCCCTGCAGCTTCCTCCCTTTGCACAGTGTCCGGCGAGCATGGTAAGAGGAAGGCCACATGCACAGGCGCCCAGCACTCAGTTAGCCGGTACCTTTGTGCCCCCTGGCACATGGAGACGGCTTCCCACAGCCAACCAACCAGACCCTGGCGGAACACAAAGCCCAGCAGTCTGTCAACATGCGGGTCGCAAGCCTTAGGCTGCACCTGGGCGCCATCTGGTGGCCATCTGGAGTATTGCTCCCTCCACGGTTTCTAGTTTTTTGGAGCCCCGCGGGACGTCACCCCCAGAAGTGGAACCCTAAGAGAGAGACAGACAGAGACGGGGACAGAGAAAGACAGAGAGAAAGGGACAGAGACAGAGAGACAGAGAAACAGAATCCCAGCAAGAATTCACTGTGTGAATTCTACCTCTTGTTGCCACAACCAGTTGGGGACAATAAGGGTGGAGAACGCAGCTCTTGTCCCAGCACTGGCATCACCAACATCTGCATGTTTTCACCTGCTTGGTGTATTCCACACACACATGGCTCCATACACATTTCAGACTCCCACGTCTGAACTTCTCCCGGGGTATGGGGGGGTCAACCCCACCTGCAAGTTCTTGTAGATCAGGCACTCATGGGGACCGCCAGGAACAGGACACAAGTCAGTGGAATAGTCCTCCCATTCTAGAATCCGAGGGTTTCCTTGTGTTAACAGGACAAGTAAAGTTAGTTTCCTCTCTCTGTCGTGTTTGTTCCAACACCTCTTTATATACATCAGCTCATCATTAGTTATTACTAATCCTCCACCCCGTGATTTCCCAGAGGGTACTGAGACGCGGGGTCACGCAGTCAGGACCAGTGTCTGGGATTCAGCTCCCTCCTCCTCTCTCATGCACCACCTCATCCTCCACCCCTGCCTCTCAGAGGCTGGCGGAGGCGGGAAAGACCTTCCCCGCCAGCTCTACGGCAGCTGGAGACAGAAAGAGGGACTATTCCCCTGACCCTAGGTTCTTGGGCTCTCCCACCCTGTGCTAAACCTGCTGGTGGCAGGAAACAGGAAGGTTGGAGAGGGAGGGGAGGGAGAGAGAGAGAGAGAATTCTCTCCAGTTTACATTCCCATGTGGATGGAAAATGGCCAGTGTTCAACGCCTCCTGGGACAGAATTGCCAGGGAAGGTTCGAAGGAGCCAAGTGTAGGTATGTGGGAGGATGGGAAGGAGACTGAGGAAGACTCTGCTTTCTAGCCCTTCAGGGACAGTTGTCTGGGCCCCGTGGAGCCTCGCATCCGGCCAGCGTACATCACAGAGCCCTCTCCAGGATCTCCAAGGCAGCGCCCTTCCTGGCTCACTAAGGGGCTCTCTGACCTGACTGCCTTGCGCTCTCATCTGCACAAGAGCAGCAAGGCGGTTCCTGTGCTCAGCACGAGGCCTGCGCAGGGCATCTGCGTGTCTGACGAGTCAGCTGCCTTGTGAGAGCAGCGGGCTTCCCGTCATGGGCGGCATTCAAGCCAGAGCTGCAGAAATCCTGGAGAGCGCCACAAGGCTGTGGCCGGTATCTCGTGGACAGGGAGACTAGACCCCCTTTTACCTTCTCTGAAGGACTCCCTGTCCCTGTCTTCACCAGGAACTGATTGGTGCTCTAGATGGAGACCTATACCACACACGGTGGTCTGAAGCAACCGACAGACGCTGTGTTCAAGTCTAATGCGGCAGGCCCTGCCGGTCCAGAGGGCTATGACCCCCCTGGGCGTGCACCTCAGCTCTGAGGTCCTGGGAGGTGGGAGAAGACGCCCAGCTCTGTAGCATGTGTTCAGAGGATGAGTGAGTGGGTGAGTGAGTGAGTAGGTGGATGGAAGGTGTGCAGAGGATGAGTTAGGGAATGAATGAATGAATGAGGGAGTAGATGGATAGAAGGTCAGCCATAGCCCATATCTGCACTGAGCCCTGTTTTTGTCCCAAAGCTGATCCCCAACTCAGAGAACCTTCGGCTCCCCAGGATTCCTAACCGTTCCTCCTTTCCCTGGAGGCTCAGCCAAAGCCCCATGAGAAATATTCGGGTGTTGCACCTGGCACCCCAGATTTCTCAATGACCTGCGTCCAGTCAGGCCTGTGTAAGCCCAGGAGCTCAGAGGGCTGTGAGCTTTGACCCCCAGCAGATGCAGCATTACAGGGGTCAAGACGGAGCCTGGGCTGGCGCTCGCTGCTCCAAGAAGACGCTTTGAGGTCCCAGTTTAGAGGAAAATGTGTGACCGCACCCACACCACCATCCAACCCCACAGCACACACCAGGGAAGTCAGGAAGGCGGAAATGATCCTTCCCCATCCTGCTACAGGGAGACCTTGGTTCTTGAAGGGTCTGCCGCAGCAAGCTCGGCTAAAGCTAATACATGACAGCCTGTGGGGTGCATTGCATGGGGGAATGGGGTGACACAGAGTCCAGAGCCATTGGGAACCCTAGGGGGTCGGCTGCTGGTCAGAGGGCTCAGTGAGGACTGCCCGCATCCACACAAGAGGCACCCCACTCCTTCTGCCCCCCATTTACCCACAGGGCACCCCATTCCCCCACTGCCACACACCTGAGGCGCCCATGCGCACTCACACACAAGTCACCCTGGCAAGAAGCCTTCAGATACACACTTGAGAAAGTACATGGACACACTTGTGTATTCACATAACTGTCCACGTGTCCACATGACAGACACACACAGCCAGCCTCAGCTGACACCTTCCCTCCCCAGCGCCCCCTGCCCCGGAAGTCCACTATTCAGCCAAGGGACTCATTTGAGGGTACACACATTCCCCCTCCCCACACAGGGGGAGTGGTCTGGCCTCAGGGTGAAATTTATCATCATTATCCTAATATCATCTAGGCTCGGCAGTGGCAGCAGCTAAAGAAAATACCAAGGCTTAAGTCGGGGCACGGGAGAGAAAGGCAGAAGATAGGAAATATGATTTATGACAGAAATCAAGGCAATCATAATACTTGGTGCTTATAAAATTGGGCTGGGCCTCCTGGGCCCACGCAAGCCCACTTCAGCCTTGCCTGTCACGGGAGCTGGCGATCCTGGGGACTGGGCTGGTGTGGGTGGGGAAGCCCAAGCCGTGGACACCGACCGCCTCCTCTCCAGCTTTCCTTGGGGACCGCCGGGTGCACAGCCTTGGCCAGAGGGGAAGGAAGCAGGGAGGAACGAGAACTTCACGCCGAGTCCCCGGCTCTGGGTTGTTGTCTTGACCTACTTGGCTTGTGTGGCTCTGAAAACCATCCACTCCGGAAAGGTGGCTGCGATGACATCCATCCTGCAAGCCCAGGAGCAGAGGTCTGTGGCGTTGCAGCTGAGCGTGGCCGCTAGCGGTGTCTGAGCTGGTCATTTTGAGTCCCCCCACCCCACTCTACCCCCTGTTGCCCGGGGATCAGGGATGAGCCCAGCACAAAAGCTGAAGGGACCCTTGTACTGTGGGGGAAAGGGAGGTTCAAAAAGGTTCCACCACCCCACCCAGAACATTCCCACTACCGCCCACCAGGCATCCAGAATCCTGCCCTCAGGGGTCTCCTGGGAGCTAAGCCATATCCTGCAGGAGCTAATCGCCAATCTCATTTCTACTTCCCAGTTTTTCTAGAGCTAACAATCCCCTCCTCTGGCCAGGGGCTGAGAGCCCCCGGGCCACGTGATGCTCCTGTTACCGTGGACACACGTGTGCTCTCCTGATCTGCCAAAGCCCCGGGGCCCGTGACTGCTTGTTTGGACCAAAGCTCGAGGCTGGCGGATGTTGGAAACATGACTTTCAGAGTGATGCCGCCTACCTGGGCTGCAGACAGCAGCGGCCACGCCCAGGACAGCACCTTGGATGCCTTTGTAGTACAAAGCAGGGTTTGGGACCGGGATCGGTATGGTGGTGAGCAGATACCATCAGAAACAGCCAGCTTACACCTGGGCTGGTTAAATTCAGCCACAGGGAATGAAACAGACCCCAGGAAAGAGGAGTCTGGAGGGAAACCTGGGTTCAGGTGGACGGAGGGGTGGGGGGAGCTTTGCTGAGAGGGAGAGAGGGTTCCACTCAGGAGAAACCCCCTCTGGGAGCCAGCCATGCAGGGGACCTTCTATAGGGCTCAAGAAGTTGTGGAGCTGAGGATGGGGGCGTGGGGGGGGGGCTCCTGCCCGCTCCTTTGTTCTTGGAAACTGGGGTTCGGGCCACCTCTGCATCCACTAGCTTGTTCCGGCCCCTCACCCCAGCGTCACGAACAGACCAGTTTCTGGTGGGAGGAGTTGGGCAGAGGTGATGTCTCTGGAGCAGGTGGGTGGGAGAAGGTGGCGTCCACGGAGCAGACTTCAGACAGCCCACCTGGCCTGCAAGCCAGGGCCAGGGGGACAAGGCTGGACAAGGCAGGAGGACAGTGGGCCGGAGGACGCGGTCAAAAGCCTGCAGTAGCGGGGCAGCACGGCAGCTGGGCCCGAGGTCGGGGTGACTGAGTTGGCATTTGAAAGGGCATCCTGGGGCCAGCACCTGCCCTGACAGGACACCAGGAGCTCCATCAGCTTTCCGAACCTAATTAGTGCTTAATGGTCTGGCGAGACGCCGTGTCCACCGTCAGCAGCCACGCCGCGACCGCGCCGTCCAGCTGAAGATTCCTAATTAACCTTTCAGAAGCTGATCAGCTGGCGGCTACCTTGGGAGGCCCACGAGAGGGCCCGTGGGCTTTAGGGGCACACTGTCCCTCCTGGAAGTCGAGTGTCACCTCGGTCACCCCCTTAAGGCAGACTTTGGGAGTTCTCTGCGGGGTGTGGCGGCTGGTGAGGCGTGGTGAGGCAGAGCTAGGAAGCGTGTGGGTGGAAGGGAAGGAAGTGGACGTCTGACACCCGCTGCTTTGAGAAGCAAGCGTGTCCTGGCGGCAGCCCCAAGGGCAGCATTGTGAGCAGCCTGTGTCTCAGGAGACACGGTCTAGCCTATGGGCATTGGGTCTCCGAGTCTCCCAGCTGCTCCTGCCTCGGACACATCTTTCCTGGGGTAAATGTAGCCAGAAGCAGGATTGGGGTAATCAAGGCAGAGGGTAAGGTTTCAACCCAAGAGGGCAGGAGTTTTGGAGGGGTGCTGGGTGGGGGCTGAGACAGTAAAGGGGTTCTAAAATCTAAGGGAGTTTGGTGGGGACAAAGGGGTGTCAGGCTTTGGGCTGGAGACAGGGACAGGGGCCAGCTGGCGTCCAGAGCAAGACAGGAGAGGCGGGGTGATAGGCGTGGTCTCCTAGAAAGGAGAGGAAGGGAACAAGGCTGGGGGTCTGGGGCACCGTGCGGACCCCCGGCATCCAGGGAGAGGAAGCCCTTAAGCCTGCCCTTCCAGAGGTGGAATATGGGGAGATGGAAATTCAGAGGAGGACCAGAAGAGGGACATGTTGGAGATGAGGGGGCAGCAGGACCTTGCACCGGATCCACACTTGCCCATCCGTGCAGCGGGCACGTCCTGCAGTGCACATCCATGCACAGTCACCTACACAGCCCAAGCCAGCACTCACCCCTACCCCTACACATCACCCGTGTCACTCACAACCCACGCGTGCACTTAGCTCACCAGCCTACTGCCACGCCCACCCACGCCCACTCCCGTCCTCTCCCATCCCCACCCACTCACTCGCTCGCCCGTAGTCTTGTCCCACACAGGCCCACACGCCACACTTCACGGCTGTCAGAAATGCCTGTTCATACCCTCACCCAAGCCTGGCACACTTACAGGCAGTGCCCGTGACCCGGAGACCCTGGCATGTTCCAGAAGGAGGGCCTCGATCGATGCTTATTAATGAAGCTGCCCCAGAGATGGCTAATTGATGGCGGTGCGCGGCTGTTGTCTGGAATTTAACCTGATTCATCATTTAGCCTGTTGGAGGCTGGAGAGTTGTGTTAATTAATGCCAGGAAAACAGGCTTGGACGGGCTGGGTGCAGGCACAGATTAGAAGGCTGGAGAACAAGGAGCAGAGAGATGAAGGGGGGAAGGAGAGAGAGAGAGAGAGAGAGAGAGAGAGAGAGAGAGAGAGAGAGAAAGAGAAAGAGAAAGAGAGAGAGAGAGGAGAGAGGATGATTAAATCTAAGCTCAGAGACAAAACAAATTCCAAAAAGCAAATGTCTCTGCCTGCACCGCGAGATGACTCAGGCTCACGCCTGGCCGGATCACCAGTTTGTGGCGTGGGGATTAAGAGCAATTTCCTCTCCGTTTGTCCTTTGCTTGGTGTGGGCTTTGTTTTCGCTTTTCCTGCGCCTGGGGACCTTCTCCCTGGCTAGGACTGAAGAAGGAGTCTGGGGACAGAATTAGGAGGGTCCAGGCTTGGGGGAGGGAATCTAGCAGCAGAGCCCACATCCAATCTGGGGACAGGCTTGATTGCAGGAGGGGCAGGCTTGGGGGGGGGCTCAGAGCCTGTGACTCAGGGAAGAGCTGAGGGAAGAGAGGGAAGGAAGGAGGGGGTGGATGGGACTGTAAAAGGGTCTCTGAGGCCATAAATCTAGCACTATCCTGGTGCCTATCTAGTAAGCTTATTTAGGGACTCCACTTCTAACTCTCCAAAAGTCTGGATGAGGATTAGAGATGGGTACAGGCGGAGGGAGCCCCTGGGGGACAGGTGGCAGCTCCCAGGGACCTAGTGGGTAAAGGAGGAAGACGATTGTGTCTTTTCAAGCAGACATGGAGGCTTCCTGTCTGCTGAGCCTCTTGAAAGACTGGCTCAGCTTGCCCCATGGTCACCTGAGGGGAATGAGAGACCCTCATCTGGGACTGAAAACCTGGCCTTGTTTATCACTAGAACTGATCATGTGACTCCAAGATTTCTCTCTCTCTCTCTCTCTCTCTCTCTCTCTGCGTGTCTCTCTGTTTCTCTCCTATTTCTCTCTTTTTGTGTGTGTGTGTTGTATGTCTGTTTCTCTCTCTTTTTCTGTTTCTCTCTGTTTCTGCTTCTCTCTCTCTTTGTTTCTCTGTGTGTGTCTCTGCTTCTCTCTCTCTCTCCCTCTCTCCCTCCCTCCCTCTCTCTCTCTCTTTCTCTCTCTCTCTCTCCCTCTCTTTCTCTCCATGCAGTATGTGAGTCACCGGTTATTGTGTGTTAAGGATTTTAGGGCAAGCTGGTCTCTAGCAGCACAGGATATGTGTCTAGCCATTGAGATGTCTGTCACAGCGCTAAGAGCAGATTGGGAACAAAGGAAACGATCCATGATAGACTCACAAGCACCCAGGAATAAACCTAACAAAGGCAGTGAAAGCTTGAGGAAACTTCAAGCCACCGAGCAAAGTCAGGCATGGCGGCTCCTAGGAGTTGGGGTGTCCGGGCCAGGAGGCTGTTCAAGGTGATCTGGGTTACCCAGTGTGGTCAAAGCCAGCCTGATCTACACAATCAGACCCAGCCTCAAAACCAGCAATGAAGACTGTTCTCAGATCATACTTCAGAGTCGTAGTAACACAAGCTGTGTGGCAGTAGCATCGAAACAGGCACAGAGGGGGCTGGAAGTGGCTCTGCTTTAAAGCGCTTGTCGTGCAAGCACGAGGGCCAGGGCTGGATTCCTCATAAAGCTGAATGTGGTGGATGGATGACAATCCCAGCACTGGGGAGGCAGAGGCAGGAGGCTGCCTGGGGCTCAGTGGCCAGGCTGCCTGGTCCAATCTTTGAGCCCAGGTACCAGGGCACAGTGGGGACCAAGAAGGACAGGGCCTTTCAGCTCTTCTTAAGACCAAGGAGGCAACATGGAACAGGTCCCATTCACAGAGGCACTAGGTTGGATGGATGTGTGGATGGGTGGATAGATGGATGGATGGATGGGTGGATGGATGGGTGGGTGGATGGATGGGTGGGTGGATGGGTGGAGGGATGGATGGAGGGATGGATGGATGGATGGATGGATGGATGGATGGATGGATGGATGGACGGATGGATGGATGGATGGATGGGTGAATGGATGGATGGGTGGAGGGATGGATGGGTGGAGGGATGGATGGGTGGAGGGATGGATGGGTGGAGGGATGGATGGATGGAGGGATGGGTGGGTGGGTGGATGGATGGATGGATGGATGGATGGATGGATGGACGGATGGGTGGATGGATGAATGGGTGGATGGATGAATGGGTGGATGGATGGATGGGTGGATTTTGTGACCTGTCAAAGAAACAGGCTCCACACTGACAGACCAGGGAGAGGACAGAGCTGAACTGTCACTAATTCACTGGCCACGTGCTGGATGCAGGCTAGGTGCTGGGCACGGGCTAGGTGCTGGGCTCGGGCTAGGTGCTGGGCGCGGGCTAGGTGCTGGGCGCAGGCTAGGTGCTGGGCGCGGGCTAGGTGCTGGACGCGGGCTAGGTGCTGGGCACTGTGCTAACAGTTTACAGATGTCCCATTGAATCCTTGGGGGAATATGTTTGCAAGGGGTTAACTAATGCTCTGTCTCCCAACAATAACGTGGCACCTCTAGGAAACTGAATCAGTGCTTGCTTCATCCAGAATGGTCTGTCTGCTGTTTCTCAACCATCCCACACCCCCACTCTGAAGAGGGTTAGCGACCCTGCCTGGCAGAGCAGCTAATTAGCTTGGTTTCCACGGCAGCAGCTCTTAACTAAGACCACAAGGATCCTCCCACCCTCTGTGTAGCCCTGGTGTGTTGGTAGGAGCTGCAGGGCAGAGCCGGGCAGGGGCTTGAGACAAAGCCCACTGTGCTCAGTGTTGTGGCCGTGTGTGACCCCCTGTGACTAGGGTCTCGTGGGATGCGGAGCGAGACACCTGAGGGTCCACCTTAGCTAATCCTCACTGCGACCAGAGCTCTACTTATTGACCACAGAGAAGCATCAACCCACAAAAACATCTGGGAGGGAGGAGCCAAGGGACCCCTAAACCCACCTAGAATTATCAGTGGGCTTCTCTTGACCAGTCTAGGGGGCGGGTCAGAGGGAGAGGAAGAAGAGGAAGGGAGATACTCATTAGACATAGGTCCAGAAAGAAAGGCCGGGGAGGCTCTGGAAGGACTGGAAGCAGGAAGGTGAGCAGAAGGAAGGAGCGTGGGCTGGCTTCCACTGCCGACCGCCATCGGAGGCTGGACGTGGTAGCCTGTTGCATAGCAACTGCCCGCAGCAGCTGGCTCTCGGAGCTGGGTGGAGGAGGCTGTGTGGGCTGTGAAGGAACTGAGGGCTCTCATCCCACCCCACATTCTCCCTGGGTCCTCTTCTCAGGCTGCCGCTGGGGTGAGGGGGTCACTTGGGAACCTGGAAGTAAAGATGAAGCCAGGAATAATGAATCAGTTCATTAAACATCTTCTGTACAGCAGCCCGGGCCTTCTGCCTTCCCACAGGGCCCAGGGTAGCAGGCAACCCCCGCCTGCCTTGCTCTAAACATTTGTCTGGCGTTTCCCAGGCCCCTCTGAGCTCATTCTACCCGTCCGCACTTCTTTCTACGAAGCCCTGGTGGATTTCAAGCTTTGCCGCAAGCGCACAAGAGTGTGGAAGACCACTGCAAGCGCGGCCCACCCGGCCTCCTCTGCCCCTCCTCAATCGCATGACTGACCCCACGCCAGCAGGTCTGTTCTGGCTGGATCCCGGCCATGTCTCTGAGACAGCCAAAAGTTTCTACTGTGATGACCATCCTTGCCCCTTAGGGCTTTCAACAGCACCAGACCAAAGTGTCATGCTGGGAACTGTTGCCAATGCAGGCAGGGAGACCTGCGTTCAGCCTGCAGCACCCACATAAAAACCTGGGCTCAATCGTGCAGACTAGAACCCCAATCCTGGGGAGCTCTGGAGCCAAGCATATCCCTGGGGCTCACTGACCAGTCCAGCTTCAGTAATAAACTCCAGGTTCCATGAGACCTTCTCTCAAAAAATAAGGTGGAGAGCAATAGATCCTGACCTCTGGTGTCCACACACATGCGCACATGCTTGGACATATGCACACATATGTGTGCGCACATGCGTACATGCGCACACTCACATGCACACACACACAGAGCAGCGGGGGCAGTCATGGGCGACTCGGTCACGGGAGGCCTGCAGAGAGACCACAAAGCTGTAGGAGGGCACGTTGTAGTACGCAGAGGATGTGGGCGCTGAGGGAGGGCTTGCAGACAGCTTCGGGGAGACAGGCATCTCTACACACACAGAGATGAGGCTGCTTCCTGCACGTTGCCAAGAACATGCCAAGGGGGCTTGGCTGGCCAGTCAGCCCTACCCTAGACAGCTACAATGAGGAGATGGATGAAAAGAGGTGAAGGGCTGACAGGCTGGTGCACCCAGATATGTCTTGACCCCACGAGCATCAGATGGCCCGGTCAGATCGGAAGTGGGAACAGAAGCCAGATTTATTAAAAACTCTTGTCTGGAGGGTTTGCATTTCAATGGGCTCCAGATTTGCATATTTTAACAATAACCCCCGTTCTGTTCTGTCTGGTCCGTGCTTGCTGCCTGTCTCCTTAAAGGACAATCGCTGCTTCAATAAACCCTTCCTAATCTGAAGGTACAACACGGCCATCAGCAGGAGGGTAGAGGATTAAAGGGCCCTTCTCTCCCGATGGACAATGAGACGGGGGTGGGGGGAGGTGACAATCTTCTCGACTCCCCAGCACTCCTGTGACAAGGGTGTGTCCAGGAAAGAGGGTCAATTGAGACCTGATTCAGTCATCTTTGGATCAGTATAGTTTTCATTTTCATACATATTTGTGGGTGGGGTGCATACTGTGTGTACGTGTGTTCCCATGTGGGGGGGCCCACGTGTGTGTACAGGTGCCCCTCCTCCACCTTACTCTTCTTGAGATAGGGTCTCCTATCAAACTCAGAGCTTGTCAATAGAGCTAGGCTAGGTAGCCGCTTGTTCTGGGAATTCCTGGTCTCGGGAGGCTGAGATTACAGGTGGGCCACCATCCCCAGCCCCCAGCTGCCATTTCACATGGATACTTTTGTTCCTGTGGCCATCACTTGACCCCTGAGCCCTTGTTCAGTGTGTTGTGCTGAGTGCTTGTGCGCACACGTACATGTGAAATCCAGGGAGTTTACTCAGGATAAAGATACCTCCACCTTGGTTTTTGGAGAAGCAGCCTTTAACTGGCCTCAGCAAGTGGGTTAAGCTGACCGGCCACAAGCTTCAGGGAATTTTGTCTCCGCACCCCAGTTCTGGGGTTACGAGCATGTACCACCACATCCTGCTTTTCTGCATGGGCTCTGGGGACCAAACGCAGGTCTCCATGTTTGCGAGGCAAGGACTTTATCATGTCCCCATCCCTCGGTTTGACTCTACATCAGCGATGAAATGGTGGTGGGCTCTGTGGTCGCTCACAGGGCGTTAAGCAGGCCCCAGTGGCCAGGACTGGAACCTCCATCAAGCTGACCAGGCAGTGCAGGAAGAATGGGGGTGCTAGGGGGCCGCGGGAGGCCATAGAGGAAAGTCAGACCCATGGGAGGTCACTGGCAGGAAAGGGGCAGGGCAGCTGCACTCAGGCAGCCTGGGGGGCTCTGCCCCCTGGCCTCAGAGGCCACGCCTGGCAGAGCACCGCAGGCCGCTCTGAGGAAGTGCTGGGGTGCTGGCGACAAGTCGGAAGCCCCTGCCAACAGGACACCTCAGCTCCCCAGCACGTCTGCAGAGGAAACCACGTGCAGTTTATTAAGGAGGCAATTGAAGCAGTGATGTATTTCCAGCGAGTTACAAATAGTGCACAGCTTCTGCTGCCGCCCTACCAGCCTTCCTCACCAGGGGCAGCCGCAGCTCCAGGCAAGGGCCGGCTTCTCCTCCACAGCCTGGGGAGCAGGGCCTGAAACTCCAGTATGAGACCCAACCTGTCATCGATTTGTTAAGGACAGAACTTGCTAAGTGCAGTGAAGGCAAATCCTGCCAGCATTTTATGAGGAGCTGCGCCCCTCCGCGCCCCTCTGCGCCCCTCCAAGCCCTGAACCCTACAGGGCAGTGGCTCCTCATCGCTAGTCTTCTGTGCTGGTGACTGGCAGGTCTCAGTCTCTCCTCAAATGTGCCTGAAGTTAGGGAGTCCGATGCTGTGTATGGTAATGTCAGCAGCTGGAGGGCGGAGGCAGGAGGGTGGCAGGTTTGAAGCCAGGCTGGGCTGTACAGTGCCACCCTCTCTCCCAAAACAAAACCAAAAGGTTCAATTGACGTTCACCCTTTGAAGGAGCATCTTTGAGTAGCAGCATCCCCCGCTCTCAGAAAGACAGACGCTTGGGTATATGGTGTCATCACCTTGAAACGCTTCACATTTTACCTGAGTGGTAAAAGTTAGAGGAGTCGGGGGTTCCGTTTGGCATCGTTGCTCATACAAGATTCTACCTCCTTCTGCATGCTGATCCCATATACCCCGGCTCAGTGGGCAGCGTCCTCTGCTCTGGGCCAGCAGAGTCAAAGAGGCCAGGTGGGTCCCACTCACTGGGTGGCAGCTCAGGCTGGCACGTCTGGCCAGGTTCCAGCAGCCCACGCCTGCAGTAGCCAGCACAGCCTTGGCACAACTTAAAGCAGCACCCTTTAGGGTGGTCTTCCCTTGTGGTGCAGGCAGGCAGCTGTGGAAGCAGGTGCCATGTGTTTGGTTTCCAGGGGCTGGCCGGCCATTCTTGAGTCTCTGCTGACCCCTAGGTTTCAGGCGGGGACTCTTTCCCAAGGCCTGTTAGGGTCGCTGTGCCTCAGGAGAAAATCCCTGGGGGGTCAACTCCCTGCCTGGGCATCCCGTTCTTCCACCCTTCCGGAGTCTGGTTCACATCTGTCCCTTTAGACCAGCTCAGGGAATTCTCCAGACTCAAGTCAGGAAGCCCAAATTGTTCGTTTCCGTGATTCTGCACGAGAGATAAATGCTCTGATATTTGCATTTAAAACTGGCGTGACATAAAATAAAGATGAATGGTAAAATGTATGCTAATAATTTAAAATTTATATTTTCCTTTACTTAAAATGACATCAAATAGCAAGTTAAAAAAAAAGCCCAGAGTTGAGAGAAAGAGACTGCGAAAGAAAGCAGGCTTTACATTTTACTACTTTAATGACACTTTTTTCTTGCTCTTGGAACAAAGAACCTTCAAATGACGTCTGTCATGTTGCAGCCGATGCTGCTGGTGTTAGGACATAGACACCCCAGGAGGCCTGGCGTGCAGAGGCTGCCGCCTCCCATTTCCGTGATGTGCCAGCCAGGAGAGCAGAGCGCACGAAGCCCGTTCTCGGGAAACATAAGGACTCGCCCAGACGCCATGTGGGTTTGGGAGATAGACACGAGCCAGGTCCACACAAACATGCCCACCAGTGAGTGGACAGCTGCGTCTCCCCGGCAACAGCCAGGAACCAGGAGTCGAGAGCAATGCTCAAGGGAAGGCGGCAGGCTCCAGGCTCCGCTGTGATAAGAATCTGGGTCTCTGCATGTGCTCCATGGCTCCGCAGGGAGTTAGTACTGATGTGCAAGTACCGTGGGGGGAGGGTGTCACACATTCCAGTTGGAACCAGGCAGGACTCTGCAGAGCACCCTGGCCATACCAGCCATCCCCCAGACCACCGTAACCGATTCAGCTGTCATTCATCTTACCTCCCCTTCCTTAACATCACCCGTCCCCTTCCCACGGTGTCCCGGGCCTAGATATGGAAAGTAGGGGAGGTTGATCTTGCTGAGAGTCGTGGCTCTATAGAAGTTCCAGTCTTCCACCTTCCCTTTCATCCCTTTGGCCCTGCAGCCAGAGTGTATTGTTTTATGGCATCTGGAAAGCCCATGCCACTAATCATGATGTGCGCTTATATGTGCGTGCGTGCGTGAGTGTGTTCCAGACATGCTTTCATAGGACCTCAGTGAGCTCAGACCAGGGGGCCACGGAAGGACCTGAGGTTCGTTAGAACATTCTTCCTAGTGGTGTCCCTAAAGCCTGGGGCTCAGGAGAGGCAGTGGAAACCCCCAGAGACCTGCGGAGGAGACAGCAGTACAGACCAGAGTGGTAGGTGCAGATGAGGGGAAATAGAGTCAGGAGTCCGTCAGCCTGCTGTCTGCTCTTGAGCCACAGACCTCTCCCCACGCAGACAGCCACGCTGGACAGGTGAGACCTTTCCACCGGCTCAATCATCGTATTTATTCTAATTGTATCGTAATCGTCCCCAAGGAGCCCGGTTCAAATGAGCTTGACATTATTAAAATTTTAATGCCCAGTTTTCATAGCTGAATGAATATTTAAAGGGTATGTCCCAGCTTAAGTTATGATGATGAAGAAATTAATGGAATGTCTTGTTTAATGCATGGTTATGTGTTGACGCAAAAAAAAAAGTGTCCAAGGGAGGGGCAGGGCGGGGGAGCCGAAGGGAGGAGTCAGAAGGGGGCCACCTGCCTGCCCCTCTCTCCAGCAAGGGGAGTGCAGGTGACGCCCACACTTGACCTGGTGTCCTCTTCCACGCCGCTCACTCCACACACGCGCCTTCTTTGTCAAGGCACATCCACGACTTGCTGAGGCCGGGCGAGGCGAGGGACAGAGGCGGGTGGACTCCCTTCGGGCTTCTGCCACCTGTCCAGAGCCTCTTCTGCCTGGGAAACCTCACACCCGAGGCAGAACCAACCTCTTGTTCCTCCAGAGGGGGACTCTGTAGCTCCTGTATTAGTCAGAGTTCCATAGAGCCACAGAATCAACAGAATGAATACATAAAAAGGGAGTGTATTGAGTTGGCTTGCAAGATATGGCCGAGGTAGTGCAACGATGGCTGCCAGTAACTGCTCGGTCCAGCAGTTCAGTAGGTGACGGCTGAAGGCTGGAGGATTCCTGGAGAGTCTCTAGTCACGTTGAAGACTTGGAGGGTTGGAGGGTCGAAGAAACAAAGAAAATGGGCAGCAGGAGGGAAGAGCGTTTCTTAGCACAGCTTGAGCCTCCCCTGGGTCTTCTGTGGGTCCTTTCATCAGTCCTACTGGGAGACTCCGATGGAATCTATGGAGGTTCCATGGGACAATCGGATCTAGGGCTGGTCATCTCTTCAGGTGGTCTCAGCTGATCTTGCCAGGTGTGGCCTCAGCTGATCTTCGTTCATGCCAGGTGTGTCAGGTTGTCATCCAGAATCACTATAACAGTTCTCTTTGGAGAACTGACCAGGAACCATAGAGAACCGTTACCAGCCCAGACGGAGACAGACAACTTCTAAGGGGGTCCAGAGGCCCGGGCCAGGACTGAGGACGGCCCAGCAGGACAAGATGGCATCTGCTCCTTCGGGGCTCCCCCTCGCTCCCCCTTCTCTCTGCTCTGCATATCACCACCACATGGCCCCTAGGCCCCGAGGCCGGCTCCTGACCTCTCTTCTCCCTCAGCTCCACTCGGCCTTGTTCCCCCTCGCCCCTCTGCTGCTTGACTTGGCGTCCTCTTTCCCAAGCAGGATCGTTCCACCCACACCTCTTTCCCGGGACTGGTGGAGGCCTGGGCCCGGCACGGTGAAGACCAGGAAGGGAGATCTGCCTTTCAATCTGATGCCCCCCAGGCAGAGCTAGAGCTCAGAAACCTGCTCACCAAGTCTACACATTTCATTTCTACTGCAAAATAAGCGCACCCAGGGCTGGGTGTCATTGGGTCTTCGGTCCAGTACCTCTTAAAGCAAGCCCTGCCAAGCAGTGGCTGGACACCGACCACATTCAGGTCACCATGAGAGGGCCCTAGAACCACATTAACTCAGTTAGTGCAGAGCACAGGCGGAAGGCTGGGAAGACCTCACCCCACGCACACTGCCTGGAAGCCCGCAGTGAAACCAAGAGAGAGGGCTAGGCAGGGGGGCGGGGTGATGGCAAGCCCGGCATCTAGCGTGGCGGAAGTCTGGACGTGCAACCAGGCTGGCAGAACAGAGAGGCCTTCTCAAGAGGGCGTGCCAGACGGAAGTCAGGAGTGTGGAGTTCAGCATCGCAAGTGCCCAGGAACCAAACACACAGCGCGGTGGGAGGGTGGGGCGTCCACCAGAGTGGATGGCTTCATGTTGACAGCGGTCTCATCGCCTCCTTCACATTGTCATGGAAACGGGGATGCGTCCTATCAGAAAGAACTCCATCTCAGCCTCTGCCCACCTGAAACGCCCACCAACAGCTCCAGGCCCACTTGCTGAAGACTGGCCTGGAACTCAGCACGAAGCAGGGTTCCCAGCCTGCCTGCCTGCATCGCCCCGGAAGGGCGAGGGCTTGCCCAGTCATGATGCCCATCTAGAACCTCCGGCACGTCACTGCAGGCTGACTGCGCATCAGAGCCAGGCCAGGCGTGGCACACACTCCTCCGCTTGCTTCACTCAGCCACACCTTCCTTCCATCCCAGCCGGGAACACGCCCACATCAGCACTCTTGGCTGGGCACTTCCTAGACCATCCCCAGGCCCACGCCCTCTGATTCCCTATGTCTTCTGTACCCAGAGGCAGCTGATCTAGCATCAGTGTGACTTCAGGCTGGGACATCTAAAACCCAGTCCCTGAAGGGCCACACAGACCCTGTGGTCACTATAACCCAGCAAAGCACTGTACGCAGCGATGTAATCCATTCAGAGTCTCGGCAGCGGTCCAAACCTCACACATCCTGCAAGTCAGTCCCTTTTATGTGGATGAGCGTGGATTTCCCATGGGATCCTACTTATGGGGTGCCACGGGCTCCAGGGGGCTGCAGTAGCTGGGCACCTAGGTGGCTTAAACAATAAAAAATGTGCTTCTCATTTTGGAGGCTGCAAGTTCAAGATTGGGGTGCAGGCAGTCTGGCTTTAGGTGAGGGCTGTGTTCCTCACTTAAGACAGCCACCTGCCTGCCGTGTCCTCGCCTGACCTTTTGTCTGTTTGCATCCGTCCCTGGTGTCTCCCCTTTGTCTCAGAAGGACATCAGTCATGTGGGACCTGCCCTTAGAACATCAAGGAGCTCTAATTGCCTCCTTAATGATCTTTTTTCTAAATATAACCGCGCTGGGGGCTTTAGTTTCACTATATGAA
The DNA here is from genome assembly GCA_023101885.1 of Typhlomys cinereus. Classification (NCBI taxonomy): domain Eukaryota; kingdom Metazoa; phylum Chordata; class Mammalia; order Rodentia; family Platacanthomyidae; genus Typhlomys; species Typhlomys cinereus. Next base: position 6,736,724 of record JALPQD010000028.1, read on the forward strand.
TGGTGGCAGCGGGAGGGGGGGAGGAGTGGTGGTGGTGATGGGGGGGATGACAAAATTCAGTCCATAACGAGGACCCTGAGGACTAGCCTCCAATGATGATGGAATGTCAGGCGAGGTGCTGCAGGCCTAGGAGATGATCGTGGAGAAAGAAGGCGTGGAAGTGTGGGGTGGAAGTGTATAAGACGCAGCAAAGGCAGATTCCACACTGACGGAGTTATATGTGGTTTGGTGACGACTCAAAGAATCAGGTCCCAAAATGCCCATACCACGTGGGTACCTTTGCACCCCGCAGCAGCTGGGGGGGGTGGTCAGAAAACACCAGCAGCTCAATGGCCCCTTAAGGCATCTTTAGCGTAGCCCCTGACCTTGGGTGTGAATCTTAGTCAGCTTTGCTCCAGTGAATCCGACCTCCGAGAGCTGCAGAGTTTTGGAAACGAGGTCTGCAGAAAAATGCACGTGAGAGAATGCATGACTGGGTGGGGAAGGGTCAGACCTGGGGACCTTCCCGCGCTGGGACATTGCAGAAAACAGACGTGTGAGGCCTGCGGTCACATCGAATATCTTGTCTGATGTCAGAAGCTAAGCAGGGTGGAGACCGCGTAGTGCTCAAATGGGGCAGGAGAAGTATCCCGGGTGGAGACAGCAGGAGTAATGCGGCTTCTTCTTGGAGCTCCTCCCCCCAGCAGATGTCTAGTTGGCTTCCTGGACCTTCCGGCCTTCCTCTGGGCCAGAACAAGGCTCTCTGTCCTTCTCTGCAGTGGGCTTTGCTGTAACCCAATCATCTCCCCCCCTCTCGAACTCTCATGCAAATCACACATCTCTCCCAGGACTGTCAAAGCGGGTCCTGAAGACCAAGGGGACCCTGTCTAAGTGGCCCCTGCGTCCCCGGTCTCCATACCCCTGTCTGTTCCCTCTTAGTCCTGCCTGCTGCCTTTGTCCTGTGGGCGGCTCTGCCCTTCCCTGGCCTCTACTTCACCTTGCTGAGTCACAAGCATCCTTCCTCCCCCCCCCATCCCCAGTCGTCATAATGCAGCCCAAATCCTAGGCTGGAAGGCAGGAGCCGCCTTACCTGGCTGGTCCACGTCCTGTAAGAGAGAAGCAGGCCACACCCCTAGGGCAGTGGAAAGCAGAAGCAGCCCTCGCGGACCCTGTCACAGGGCGGTCTGGGGAAGCGAGCGCCTGACCTGCTCTGAGCCTCAGCTTCCCGATCTTTAAAATGGGGTGCTTGGGGCTGGAGAGGTGGCTCAGGGGTTAAGCCTCTGCCTTGCAGGCGGAAGGTCCTGAGTTCAGATCCTAGACCCCACGTATAGACGCCAGGCGGAAGTGGGGGCGGCCTGCGTTTCTGGTCCTGGTAGAGGAGAGCCTGTGAATCCCGGGGCAGAGTAAACAAGGAGGAGGTGGAGGCGTCCATGGTAGTTCCCGAATTCAACTGTGGTTCTACACACACACACACACACACACACACACACACACAAGCACAATTGAATAAATAATGAAAAAAAATTAAAATGGGGTGCTGGCGCTTGGGGCTTGTGAGAGAAATACAAAGGCAAAAAGGGACGGGGAGGAGTACATGAGAGAGGCACCGACGAAGACATAAAGTATTGCATGGTTTCTATCATTTTTATTGTCTGAAATACGGTGGGAACTCAAGGCTGGAGAGCCCACCCTGGTGTCTGCGAGTTGGGCTTTTAGCCCGGGCAGCGCAGCCTGGATGCTTGGAGTTCAGAGACCCCTCGTGGCCCATCGGGGTACTGCATGAATTCCCGCCGTGGCGGACACAGACCAACCTCGCGGTACCTGCGCCCTGCGGGAGAGGCGTGGGGTGCCCAGGAGGCGGGAGGCCCAGACGTCGCCCACCTCTGTCCCTTAGATCTGTCTCAGCAACAGCCACAAAGGAGGGAGGCGCAGTCCCAGGACCTGGGCCGGGTATAAAGAGGCGACAGGTGCCCCTCGGTGCAGGAAGGCCTTCTGGGTGTAAGGCAAGGACAGACATTCTGTCAACTGCACATTCGAGTGACACAGCTATTGAGAGCTACTTAGAGTGGGAAGAGGACCCCACCACCCCACTTAGAATAAACCCAGAAACACAGAGGCCTGGCGACCAGGTCCCAGGGAGATCTGTGGAGCTGGGGGGGGGACCTGCAGGCCAGCGCTGCGTTTGGGCGAGGGGACCACCAAGGTCCACGCCGGCTCTAACCCTGTCCCTCTGCTCTGTTGCAGATGAACCGGCCAATCCAGGTGAAGCCTGCGGACAGCGAGAGTCGAGGAGGTAGTAGCTGCCTGCGCCAGCCCCCTTCACGTGAGGGCCCACTCGTCTCTGCCCCCCTATTTCCCCTCCCCTTCCCTGGCCCGCAGCAGCGACTTCCTGACTCCACCTCCTCCTGCTCCCCTGCCCCCGCCTCAGGGCTGGGGTTGATCTGAAGTGGAAACCGTAGGTTGGAGCTAGGACTGGGATCTGCTGGCGGGGGGAAGGGGCGTTATGCTGAAGAAAACAGGGTACCCGGGACGTGTGGGTGTAAAGGCTTGCTGCTTGCGCCTTCTTGGACACGCAAAGGGGTGTGTTGGCCTGGACGTTGTCATGAAAGTCCCACTGTGGTGAGATTTCAATAGCTGAGCAGCAGTCTGGCCTGGGGTGATTATAGTCCTGCTCTGAGTGGATTGGGCGGGGGACACATCTGGAAGATTATGTGGTGGGGTCACAGGACAGGCAAGGCCATGGAGGTAAAGCTTGGAAAGATGAATCCAGATAGACAAATGTTGGAAGGAGACAAATGGGCGACATGGCTGCGCCCACAAATGCTTCCCCAAGGCCGACCCACGGTGGAGCTCCATTTCCTGCACCGGCTTCTGCAGGAAACAGCCTTAGGCAGCAGGGCAGTGACAGAAGGCAGGTGTCCAGCAAAGTGTCCCCGAGGCACCGGACCTAGACCTGCCCAGGGGAGAGGAGGAGAGGGGAGAAGGGGAGAGGAGGAGGGGGAGAGGAAGTACCTCAGTCCCGAGAGAGGGAGAAGATTCAGGCCTCCCCTGAGATCCAGAGGATGGCTTGGGGAAAAGGTGTTGTGCTTACTGCTTCTCTTCCAGGGTTCCCAGCCAGCCCCTCAACTTCACACTGCACCTCAGCCTGCTGGACCCTGTCCCGGTTCAGCCCAGAACAGTGCTCTGGGTCACTGTCCCCCCCACAGGTGGCTAGACTCAGTCCTTGACCCAGCTCGGGAACCCACGGGCCAGGCAGCCTGTCACCAACAGCCCCCCTCAGCGCAGCCCCCCCAGTGCAGCATATGTGTGTGTGTGAGAGGGTCTTTCCTGGACCAAGGACGGTCCCTGCTTTCCCTGTCCGTTGGCTCAGCTGACCACTAAGGAATGTCTCCTTCTCTTGCCTCCCAAACAACTGAAGAGATTAAGGGCAGAGAGTGAAACAGACTGAAGATGCTTAAAGCTGGACAGTCAGCTGTCCCGCGTCCTGCTGGCCCCCGGACCCGTGGCCCCTCCCCAGCACTCCCTGCCCTCCCACCTCAGGCTGCTCACCCAAGGGCAGCAGGGCTCAGGCAAGTGCGTGGTGCTACCCAGAGCGCCCCCCACCCTGAGACATGGACGCAGCTCTCGAGGCCCCACTGGGTAACCCGGGACCCTGCTGTCAGAGGACTGGGGAGTTGAGGGGTAAAGAACGTGAACAGAGAACCTACCTGGTACTTCTTTCTGCCTTCTCGGGCCCCTTCCCCGATAAAGATGGCGTCACTCCTTGTCAGCCCTCCCGGGCTCAGGGTCTCATGGTGGCCTCTGGGGCTCTCCTGAAAGGCCAGGGTTGGGGTCACCCGGGCATGCAGCGTCTCACCCGGAGCCTCCTGTGTGGCTGGCATGAAGGCAGAGGGCATCTCTCATGTTTGGACAGACGGCTTAGTAGGTACCACCAGACACCCCAGAAAGGGACAGACAGAGAACCTGGGGGAGCCTACAAATAAAAGCGTGTCGTTTCTGGCCTTGACAGGGGAATTCCCCAGCTGAAGAAGAAGGGGCAGGAAATGAACAGGGGTCCACTTAGGCCTCGGAGGGGAGCAGGCAGGCCTGGCCCCAGGAGGCTCTCCAGAGCAGGAGTGGTGAAGGGCTCCCCCTGTTCCCAGCCCGCCAAGCCTCGGCTCTAGCTCTCCTCTCCCGTCCCTTGCCTGGGAGGCAATCCCTCTCCCCTCTAAGCTGCTAACCTCATCTCCTTTCTGCCATACATCTCCCACTCTGACACTTGCCCCAAGCCAGATTAATCAGCTTTTATTCTTCCTGCGGTGGAAAGGGGGGAAAGAGAGCCAAACCCAAACATCTATCTATTAATTGCATATTCAATATTAAACAGGGAGATGGTCCTGAGTCAGCAGTATCACCAAGCTATTTTTTTTTTAAAGAAAGTTGGTTTAAAATAATTTAATATCCATTAAATACTTCTAGGGAAAGGGAGGGAGGGAAAGTGAAAGCGATTTAAAAAATGGGGAAAAGGAGAAAGGTGTGGAAGGAAGCAAGGAAGTGGTATGTGGAGGGAGAATGAGTGGCAGGAAGGAAGGAGGGAGAGAGGGAGGTGGAAAGACTAAGAGGAGGGCCTGGGAGGTCTGAGTCATAACCCCTGGCACGGTATATGGAGGATCCCAGCAGGGTGGGAGGAGCCAGGAGGAACCCAGAAGCTGGGTCCAGCTAGCAGAGTTCTAGGCTCAATGAGTAACGCTGTCTGGACATACAAGGCGGAGAGCAACTGACTACAGGGCACATGCACACGTGCGTGCACTCACACACATACATGTACATGCATGCACGAGTGTGTGCACTCACACGGCACGCATGCACACGCACACATGCGTGCGCACACACACACACACACACACACACACACACACACACACACACGGGCAGACAGAGAGTGGTGAGTTGAGAAAACAGGAGGAGAGAGGGGGGCCTTGGAGGATGTGTGGGGTGAGATCCGCACGGTTGGGGGGAGGTTGGAGAGGGGAAGAAAGTGTCCCAGAGGACAGAGGGCCCCAGTCCACTCAAGCTGAAGCCCTAGAGATTTGCTCCCCGGGCACTAGCTAGGGATGTGAGGACTTGGGACGTGTGTCCCTGCCCAGCAGCGCTCCAGAAGAGCAGCACATGGCGACTCCTCCATCTCCTTCCTGAAGTCCACTGCCCAGTGAAAGGCCCAGCTCCTCCTTCTACCTTCCTCCTTCTTCCAGAAGCATCTCCTGGTCATGTCTGCCCATACATGGGGGGGCAGGCTGGAGATGGGTGTAGACAAGTCGTCCACGGACTTGTGGGATGAAGGGGTGGCCTTTCACTTCCGGTGCTCTGGTCCTGGATGTGGATAGACTGCTTAGCTGAGGTCGACAGGAACCATGGAGAAACTCCGTTCCTTTTCTGTGGTGTGAGGTTAGTGCCAACCACACGAGCACCAAGGTGTGGGCTGAGTCCATCCCTGGGCTAACAGGCCCCCAGCGCCCGGGCTCAGAGCAGGCACATCGGGCATGAGGTAGGCCCTTCGCAGCAGCAAGAGCGGAAACATATTCCAGGTGTGCCAGGGCCTTCTCTGCCTGACTTTGAAACCAGAAACTTCAAACACACGTGCACACATATACACACACATATGTGCATACACATACAGAGGCACACTATACACACACGCACACACATACACATACATGCACATACAGAGACACACATACACTCATGCACACACATACACACAAACACATGCACACACATACATACATGCACACACAAACATACACGTGCACGCTCAACATGCATGCACACACATACAAAGGTGCTCATTTCTGTGACAGAATCAGGCCAAATTGCTTGAAGACATGGTCAGATGAAGCATGTAGCCAACTTGCCTGGGAGGCGAGGATCGCGTTGGTGGAGGACAGGCCGGGGCGGGCGCACCCAGGTTCCTCCCTACTAGATCTGACACGCTTTCCCCAGGGACCCAGGGAGTGTCTTAGACAGCAGCCTAAGGAGCCACCAAGCACCCAGTGGATCTGAAATGCATCAGGTAAAGTAGTCAGGCAAGTGGGTCCAGAAGCCCCAGGGAAGCTTCTAGAGTGTGAAAAAACCCCTCTCATGCTTTGCCTCCCTCCCCGGTTCCTGCCGAGTCCCTCCGTGTGTTCCCCGGGGCCTACATTCCCAGACCTGAGGGCTTATGCTTCTGAGATTCTTCCTGACTCCTGGTCCCTGTCTCTTCTGGCTCCCATGGGACTCCTGGTCCCTGTCTCTTCTGGCTCCAGTGGGACTGGACAGAGCAAGAAGATGTGGAAGGAGGCGGCCTGTGTGGCAGCCCCCGCAGAGTGAGTCATGGGTTTGCACTTGGACCCAAGGCAGGTGCTGACCGAGCCGGTTAGCTGCAGTTCTGCAACCCTTTGCGCCCCCCCCCCCCCCAGTTTATGGCAGTATTGGCTGCGCATCTTCACGCGGCAGACACACTGGTGTGGTAGCGGAGTCCCGCTGGGCGGGCTAATGAGGTTGGAAGAGATGCCTGTGACGCAGATCCCAGGCCCTCCCTGAGGCCATGTTCCCCACCATAAACCCAGGCCCATTCGCTCCTCCCTGCCCCCCACCATCTGTAGCTCCATCGGGTCCTGTGGCTTTTGAAATCCTATTAAGTTCCTCGTTTCTCCTCCAAGCATTATTTTATTTCTAAGCAGACAGACCGCACACAGTCGCTAAGGGCTCCACGGGGTGTTGGGGACCAGCTGAGGGATGTGGGTCCAGGCCGGGCAGCTGGCAGCTCCTCACGTGGTTCTGCCCCAGGCGCATGGCTGGGGAGACTCGTGGCCAAAAACTATTGACCTGAGATGCTGCGTTTCTCATTTCCAGACTCTTCCACGGGTTCAGTCCCCATAAACTGGAAAGGCCATTTACAGTGTGTTCGATGAAATGGACACGCGCAGGCTGCTCTGTGGAAACACAGTGTGCTATCTTCCCAAGCAATGAGCGACTCACTGGACAAAAGCTGGAGAACAGGATCCCCTCAGGGTTTTACCAAGAAAGCCCCCAGCCCGGCAGGAAGGGGGCTGCAGAGCGATGGAAAGCTGAGTGAGCAGGGTGGTCACTCTGAAGTCACCCCGAGTCAGATCACAGCAACACTGACTTCTAGTTTGGAGCTGCTTGGGCAACCTGGGGGTGAGCAGAGCTGACCGCCTAGGAGGCGGCCGGCAACTGAGACCCATAGTAGTCACCCAGGAAGGCGCGCTTGGACTTCCCTAGGGTGGAAAATGTTTGCCCCACCCCAAGCAGCCCCTGAACTTTCTGCATCCCTACAGTAATCCTAAGAAGTAGGCTGTGTGTGTATTATGTGGTGGAATATCCCAGTGTGTGGACACACACGTGTGTGAATGTGCATGCTGGGCTACACTGAGTATGTGTACACATGTGTGAATGTGTGTGCTGGCGTACACTGCATGCACACATACGTGTGTGAATGTGTATGCTAGATTAGTCCACTGCGTGTGTGTGCTGGGTGTACTCTGAGCGTGCATGCACTGTGTGAATGTGCTGGAATGCACTGTATGTATGCAATGCATGCGTGAACGTGCATGGACACACTGTATGTACACACATATGCAAATGTGTGTGCTGGATGCACTGTATGTATGAACGTGAGTGTGTAAATGTGCTGGGTGCTCTGTGCATGCACACACATGTGCAAATGTGTGTTGGGCACTACGTATGCATGCACATGCGTGAACGCATATGCTGAATGCACTATGTGTGTGCATGCATGCATGAACGTGTGTGCTGGGGTACACTGTATGCACGTGTAAGCATGTGTGAATGTATATATTAGATGCACTGTATGTATGCACATACATACGTGCTTGTATGCGGATGCATGTCTTTGCTTCTTCAATAGAACCTGTTCCACACTCGAGCCTGCCCCCCTTGTGGGGACCATAACAACACCACCCCCTTCCTAGAGATGGGCCCTTCAGGGAAGTGGCAAATCAGGGCGATCTTATTGGGTGGGGACAGCTAACTACCCTACTGAGCAGTGAGTCTGCCTCTTGCCCAGCCCAATTCTTTCCATTTCTTTCTTAATCAAGAAGCAGATGGGGTTAGAGAGATGGCGGCTGGGTCCAGAAAGTTCTTCCGGGATAGCATGAGCTCTTGATTTGCAGCCCCAGCACACACTTAAAGGAAAAGCTGGGGAGTAGGTAGGTTCTTGGACTGGTGTTAAGAAAACTCCTGACAGTGGTCAGCACAGATAAAGTGTAAGAACCCAACCAGCACAGGCGCCCTGCGGGACTGGGCCTGTGTGCCAGCTCACGGGCAAGCGAGCTCTCACACTTCACCACGCAGCTGTGAGCCCCAGCTCTCAGCTCCTCTAGCTCATGGGGGAGCTCCTCCTACCCAAGGGGCTTTAGTCTCAATAATCCCTGTGCCTTCTGACTTAAAACTTGAAGGAATCGTTGTCTCCTTTCTATCTAGTTCTCTCTTTTTCGAAAAGGAGTTTAAAAAACCCAGGAAGCCACCTCCAGTGTACACAGCACCACCCAGACAATAGCAGTGCGAAGTCAGGTCTTTGTGGAGGTGGCTGGTGAGGAAGTGTCCCGAGGGAGGCCCCAGGAAGCCCCAGTGGGCAGACACACATTATAAATGCATCTGTAACTCCCGCCATAGGTGTGAAAATATAATTAACTGCAAATCTGCTGAATGTAAATGGCCCTTAGGTTTTCAGCTGGGGAGGGTGTGTTGATTGATCTGCACTTTGTTTTTGAAGTTTTGTGTGCTTTTTTTTTTAATGCATTAGGAAAGTTAAGTTGAGACTTGTAACTCCTCCACGAATTCCCTGTGGCCCCGACTAATTTAGCAAGGAACTGTTTCGGGGGATATTAATCATAGCAAATGGCCTTCTGGATGATATTTAAAAGGTGCCTCCTGCCTGCACACCTGGGAATAGGAATGAGAGAGAGAGGGGACCAGCCTTCCCCCTCTGATGTCCCACCCCCTCGCATTCCCAGGACGTCCCTGTCCCCTGAATAGTGTGAGTTTCCAGAAGAAAGCTGGCACTTTCTGGAAAGATGGAGAAAATGAGGAGAGGAAGTTCAAAGTGTGTCCTTTGGGACCAGGCAGTCCTCAGCACTGGCATTAAGTGTCCGGTGTTCTCAGGCCCCTGGTACCGCACACTGGGCATCCTTCTGAAAAGAACAAGAGCATGCCAAGGGGTCATGGCGAGGGCAGGGAGAGAAAAGAAACAGTGGGCACCAGCAGTCTGAGCAGGAAGCAGACCTCGCCTCATGGGAAAGTGACCTGAAGCCAGGCAGGCATGGTCAGGATTCCAGTCTCCTTTGGGGTTTGTGCAAGGGGCAGGAGTCTTGAATTCCAGAAGATTCTTGCATGGAGGCGTTTGGGAAAGGAAAGTTTCTCTCAGGCCTGTGATTAGGAGGTGATAGGACGCAAGTGGTGTTGTGGAGGGGCCAGAGCAGAGCTGGGCAGAGACAGACCTCCAGCGTCAGGGATCCCCTGCCTTTCCCACGAGGCTGCCCGCCTTGAGAGCTGTACCCACTCTTTGCAGGACGGATGGCGGCCGCCCCCATGTGCAGGAAGGACGCCATCAGGAACTGTGGGGTCTCCCCTGAGAGCAGCTGCCATGGTTGGCATTTTATTTTTAAGAGAAAAGAATGCAGCAGCAGGCTGCAGAGAGAAGCCGCCCCACCAGGGCTGGCACCAGGGCTGGCACCGGGTAGCTACGCAGCCCGCCAGGATGGGGCGGGACCGGAAGGAGCATCCGTAGCGGATCGCAGGAGGCGCAGGACCAAGAGTCACGGCGCAGGCTCGGAACCAGAGGCAAGGACGGCAGGTCCGAGGCATCCTGGGTGGTTTTAAATACGTAGACGAGGGGGTTTGGCTGGGGGGTGGGGTGGGGGGTCTGCTTTCTGGAACAGGAAGTCCAGGGTTTGGTGCACCACGTTCCTGATTCCGCGCATGCCTGCCTGCCCTGGTGCGCTCGCCAGCTGCCCGGGCTCCTGCCTCTTCTGCTCCGCGTGTTTCTCTAGGCCGTGCTACTGCCCACTCTTCCCGAGCCCTGGCGGCTGTTACGGGGTCCACTTTTCCCCCTCTTAGCCCAGGGTTGAGGACTTAGGGCCCTGCCAATGCCTGCAACAGTCTCGAGGGGTGATGGAGATGGCAAGAGCCGCCTCCGGCTCCCGATCGCTACCGTCGCCGCAGCTTCTATCAGGGGCGCCTGGCACCTCCGGGCGCCCCGCGTGGTTCTCAGTCCCCTCTTTGCCTCTTCCTGCTCGCCCTGTCTTTCCACTCCTTGGTCCACCCCATGGGCAGCTTTCTCCAGCTCCTCCCCATGGTGTTAATTTCTCATCTCCATGGAGACTGTGCCCCGCTCAAGGAGAGACACGGCTGCCCTCCCCAGAGCCTGGCTGGCAGGACTCAGTCTGTGCTTGCTCCATGATGCCAGTCTTGTGACTGCCCATAGGCAGCGATGCGCTCCACCCTCCAGGCTCGGACTGGATGGAGAAGCAGCCTCCACCTTGAGCTCCCCATCCTTCCTGACCCCACAGGCAGAGCCGGGTGGGCACAGGGGGCCGGTGCTACTGACATTGGCATTCTCCTTGCAGCACATCTTAATAATTTAATGGCTATTAGCAGGGCTGCTGTGCTGATGGGGGAGGGGCGCGGGTGAAGATTTATAGAGAGAATTCACTCCAGGTTGGGGTTTTGTCTGCCTCTGTTTTCCTGGCATTTATCATGCATGTTTTAATTTGGATCGGAGAGTTGCTACCATCTGGCCATTATCGCAAAGAAATATTCATTTTCGCTGAGTGACATAGGCCCCATTCATCACGCAGCCTGCTGATTGCCCTGCGAGTGTGGGCTGCACTCTCTCCTTCGCTGGAAGTGAACCTGGGGCTGCAAGCAGGTCTGGGAGGGCCAGGAGCAGAGGCTGGGGGCTGGCAGCTGCCACCGACCCACCCAGCCAGGCTCTTTCCCCGCATGGCTAAGGTCTGGAGGGCTCTCTGCAGCCTCGTGCAACCCAGGCTCCGGACCGCCAGTCCTCCCAGCAGCCCGGGTCTAGGTGGAGGCACCAGAGTGGGGACGTCCTGCCAGGCTCGGGCAGTAGGGCCTCAAACTTTGTCTCTCACGGCGTCGCCTTCAAACTAGACACCAGGGAAGAGGCAAGTGTGTCTCTCCCTGGAATGTTTCTTCTAATCCACCTGTCACTCACCGAGCACATCGTCAGAGGCAGCTGGAGGCCTCTCCAGAGTGATAAACAGAGAACCCAGGCGCACCCCTGGACTGCGCTGGGCCCCACTTCAAATCCACTCAGTGAGTCACCCACGGTCACAACACAGAGACAGGAGAAAAGCTCTCTGCAGCCACTACGAGTGGGAAGACGGGGTACTGGGTGCGGCCTCAGCCTTCTGTAGCTTCCCTGCCTTGGAGGACTGGTGGGTGAGACGGAAAGACTGATGTGCCCCTTCTGGAGGTTTCTTGCTAACGCCCAGACCTGGGCCTCCACCCTCTCCGATCAGCAGAACACCCGGGAAGGAAAGAATTAGACAGAAAAGACATCTTGGAGTGAGATGCTTTGCCACAGGGGCTACGCTGGGTAGAAGATGCCGCTCCTGCACCTTGGCAGGTACCCAAGGGCCAGCTGACCTTCCTAGAACCCCACATCTCTCCTACCCCAGACCCAGGGGGCTGACGTAAGACTAGTGGCAGCCCTGGGCCAGCTTTTCCACAGGAGGAAAGTTACAGGTCCCTCTGAACAAGAAGTGAGGGTTCATCTCCAAGGCTGTGCACCCCAACAGAAGGACACACCAATAAAGGAGAGCCGTGAGCCTGGCTGGGGACGGGGTGTTAACCAGACACAGTGAGGAGACAGGAACGGATTGAACCAGACCCTAAAGGGTGGGCAACAAGGCCACAGAGGCCACCAGGAAACGGCTGACCCTGACAGCCCATCAGCAAGGGCCGAGAGCTTCTGGGTCTCTGCCGCTCCCTCCACTCGCGAAGTCCACATCAGTGTGCGGAGGAGGCCAAGGAGACGCTGGGTTCTCTTGTTCTCTGAGCAGCTGGGTGAGAATGCCAGGCCTGCTGATTCTCAAGTCGCTAGACTCCAGCATCATCCTTGCGGGAGGGGGGGGTCTGGGCACATGGTGGATGAGCTTTCTGTAAGAGCAAGATCTCCACTTGCAAGAACAGCAGTGACCACCACACAGCCTGGGCCAGATGGGGGTGACTCAGCCTTCTAGGCTGGGGGTGCATATCTGCTTGTCTCCAGTGGGTTTTCTGTCCTAGCATTTGCTGAACTACATTAGCTGTCCTTTTAGGACTCCTCCCAACACACACACACAGACCTCTCCACTTTAACAGCTGGGGTGAGGTAGCCACGTTCCGGAATGTGGAGGGACAGAGGGGGTGGGGATGCGGGGGCCACCAGCGGGCTGCCTCCCCTGCTCCCTGCTCCCCTGAAACTCATTCAGTGACACCGACAGCTCGGAAACATCTGCTCCTCCATCTCCGGGACCCGCAATTTGAATAAATTACCCCGACATAGAGGCAGTCTGTTATTAATGGCTCGAGTTTTATAAGATGCTTTAGTTTAATAATACCGGCCCGGCGCTGCGCCTCTCCCGGATCTTTTTATATTTCGTCCCTTCCCTTGCTCCTGCCCCTTGCCACCCGCAGTCGCCTCTGGGGGTGGGTCCTCAGCTACATGCTTACCCATCCATCACCCCACCCTGGCACCCGGCTGCTGCCTCTCGCAGACATCGCCAGCCCCCATCTGCACCCAGTCCTTTCCAGGCGATGTGCACACTACCATCTCCCTTGCACATCTTGGTCCTGATGTTAATGTTATTTTGGATGTCCCTGCCCTGACCCCTCCCCTAAAGGAAGCCCACTGCCACAGGTTGGAGAAGGTGGGCTCTGTTCTATACTCCTAGCCCCACTTCCCGCCCTACACTGCCTTTCTGCACATCTCAAGAGCCTGGGGTGAGACCTGGCTTCTCTCCAAACAGATCAGCATCTCGATGTTGATTTCTTTATTCTGTGATTTGGTCCTTCACTGTTTGAGCAGCTTAACCTTTCGCCGCTAACTGACTTCACTCCCAGGTTAAGACCCACACCCTTTCGATAAACCCTTCGGGCTCTTGTAACAAACCCCACTGCACCTGGCATCTGAATGGCAGCCAGCTGCCTCCTGGGTCAAGGGAGCCCCTAGGACTCAGCTATGGCTAGTTCTTCTAGAACCTTCCGATGAAGTTAGGCACTGGCACGCATGTGACGGCACCAGGCTTTCACAGCTGTGTTGGCACAGGCAGGGCGCTCCTGTTGTGAGGAAGACTTCCTGCAGAGACCCAAATGCTCCTAAAAAGAGAGACTGGGCCCGAGCTGAGGCTGGAGGCGGGAGGGCCTTTAGCTGGGGCCAGCAGATCACAAATGTTGACATTCAAATCAAGTCCTGTCCCAGTGCAATGCAGACCACAACTGCAGGGCAGGAGGCACACAGACGGGATTGCAGTCTGGACCCCATCTCAGGACCCCCCCCAGCTCACAGGCCTGGTGGGTAGTTGATGAGACCCCTGCGGGGAGCACCCAAGGGCAGTGGGGGCTAGGGAGTTGGCGTGAAGACCAGACTTTGATCCCAGAACCCACATAAAAAATGCTGGATATGATCCAGTGTAATCCAGAGGAGGCAGAGATAGGAGATCCCTGGCACCCTCTAGTGCGCCCCCTCTTGGTGAGATCCAGGCTTGCCAGAGACCCTGGCTCGAAGGAGGTAGATGGTATCTGAGGAGAACATCTGGAGTTTTCCTTTGACTCACACACACGTGCACCTGCACATACAAACACACACATACACACACACACACACACACACACACACACACACACACACACACACACATATTTAAAAAGAGAGAGAGAGTCTGTATACAGAAGGACATGGGTCAGACTCTACATACTCACGGGGTCCTGTGAGTCTGCGAAGGCCCAGACATGGCTGGCCTCACACAGGCCTGAAGGACAGCTTCTGCCACAGTGTGACCTGTGGCTCCTTGTTTCTGAACAACAGGGCTGTGACCAGAGCTTCCTGTGTGCCCCTCTTGTCTCCCTACTCCGGCCCTTTCCCCATCTGGTTCTGAGCGCACCTGGAGACCTGGTTCTTGTGTCTCCAGCTTGGTCTAATGCGACCCTGGGACTCTGTCTTGTGCTAAGAGCCCCACCATTATAACATAATTACTGCTGAAAATGACCTTTAAGATACGTTTTAAATTCAAAATGTCTTTAAACCCTTCACTGGGCACCATTTTTCAATTTCGACGACTGTTTTCCTTGGGGAGGGGGGGTGTAGAGGGGAGGAGAGTGGAAGAAGGAGCCCTGGGTATGGATTTCAAATGTCAATCTCTCTTGCAGGGGGTCCAGGAGGGTGATCCAGAGCAGGGTCCCCACCCTTCCAGGCTCTTGGTACACCTCCATCCACCTGTCTCTAGCCTCCAGCGAGCCGTGCCCTCCCACCGAGGGGGCTCCAATGAGCTAAAGGAAGCGGGGGAAACAGCAGAGCCCTTGGAAATCGCCCCTTCCCAGCTTCCCCCAGTGCGCGTTTTCATTTTCCCTCCCTCCCTCCCTCCATTTCTCCCTCCCTCCCTCGTTTTCTCCCTCCCTCTCTTCCTCCCTCCTTTCCTCCTTTCCTCCCTCCCTTCCTTCTTCCCTCCCTCCTTTCCTCCCTTCCACCCTGTTCAGTCCCAGCAGCCTCCCAGTAGGACCCTTCCATTTCCCTGTTCCCACAGGATGGGGCTCTGGCACCTCCATCTTTGCCCTGCTTGGCTGGGGCACCTTGGCCTGTGTGTGTCGTGCTTCTGGCTAAGACTTGCAGCTGGTAGGAGGGTGGTCCCGGCCAGCGAGTCTTTCCCCACCTGCTCTTGTTGCTTCAGCTGGCTCACGCCTGCTGGCTTGGGAGAGGAGTCCAGCTTGCCTGACACCCCCATCGCACGCTCTCCATCCCCACAGCCCTAGGACACTGCTGTGCCCCCCTCTCGGAAGCACCCCCTCTCCCTCGCCTCTATCCTCAGTAATCCGTCTGTCTCTTTCCTCCTCCCACCTGTTGCCAGCAGCTCTTCCCAGCCCTCAGAGGTGACAGCTGGTTTGCAGCCCACGCCCCCAGGTATCCTGCTGGGTCTCGTGCCTTCCTGCAGAGGGAGCCCCCAGGGGCCAGGTGGCGTGCCCGCCTGGCAGTGAGGGATTGGAGGCAGCATGAGCCTTCTAGGTGCCCGAGGCTGGCCTCAGAGAAGGAACACTAGTCTCTCCGTCCAGTGGGGTGCAAGCTGCAGAAGAGGGATAGAAAGGAGATGAGAAGCCTCTGGAGAGGGGAGCCCCGGGCTGCTCACTCCATCCATCCCTGCTGGGGAGGGGGCCAGAGAGGGGTTCAGGGGTCAGCAGCAGTTCTTCCGATGTGATCTTGATCCTTTTCTATAAAGTGGCTCCAGCGTCCTGAAGCATCCGGCTTGCTATCTATGACCATCAACGTACATCCCAGAGTGAAGCCAAAATATTCCTGCACTATCCATCCTTTGAGTCATGAGAGTTTTTAGGTAACCCTCAGCACCAGTGACCCACTATGCGCGTCAGACCACGGGTAGTCAGAGCAGCAGGTCGAGAGAAGAGGGAGCGCGAAGCGCTTCACGTGCCACACCGTCAGTGTTGTGATTTTTAGCATCCATTAAACGCTGGAGACATAAATCATTTATAATAGTGATATAACCACTGGGGGCACCACTAGCACCCGGGGCTTTCTTGCTTCTGGCAGGATTTGGCAGAGAAGTGGCTCTAACCCCAGATGGTGGCTCCTGAGGCTTGTGGAGCGGGAGGAGGTGGCAGAGTGGGAGAGTCCCCAGGGCAGGGCAGAGCTGCGCCATCTGGTGCCCACACCCTGTCCCTTTCCAGCGCCGTCAGATGGAGGGAGTTACCTGTATGTGGGGGGAGGGGTCCTCCCCAGGAGGCCAGCTGGAGGCTAGAGGCACTGGGTTTGCCTGGAGAGGTTGTGAGAGGCACTGGGTCCCCACCTTGAGGTGCCTGGTCTGCTGGGAGATAAAAGATGAGCTTTGGGCGGGAACGAGGGCATGCCCGGCCACAAAGCGTGAGAAATGCATGTACAAGACAGCGCTTGCGGTAAGCGCCGTGAGAAAGGTCTGGGGTGTGGGGTCCAACACAGCACACACAGGGCAGCTGCCACAGTCAAGTTATGGGTGCCAGCTGCTCGGGGCCAGAGGTCAGAATTAAGGCAGCAGCCTTCCAGAAAGCAGAAGGAGCCAGGCTTGGTCTGCTCGGTGGGCTGGGGATGCCTTCGTCAGCTCCCTGCAGAAAGAGGCAGTGATTCAGAAAGCAGGAGCATTTGGGCGTTGGAGGCCTGCTGGGTGGGCAACAAGTAGACCTGGAGCTGGGGTGGTCACAAGAGGGTGTGGGGTCAGAGGTCAAGGTGGTATTGGGGAGAAAGTAGCTGAAGTTCAGGGCTGCGAATGTGACTCACCGCCTGCTCAGCTTCCAGAAAACTCTGCAATCAGGCAGCGAAACATATTTGAGAAAACAGAATCGTGAGAGTAACTTTGAGCCCTTGGTTGCCATGGGAACGTGCCTGTAAATACTTAACTGCAAACGTTAAGTGGCTCGTGCCGCAGGAGGCGCCAAGTCCTCCCCCTGTCTTCTCTCACAGATGAGGTTTTCTCTGCCTCCGGAGACCCCCACATTGCTGTCCTCACATTGAATGGATAGGCACCAAGGGATCCAGTCTATGCCTGTCCTCCTTCCCTGGTTTGGGGGACCCTGACTCCCATGAACATCCCAAGCCCAGCTGACAGACCTTGGGCCGCGGGGAAGAGCCAGCAGAGCAGCAGAAGGGAAGGGGAATATTGCACAGTTAGTGGGGTGCTGATGCTCTGCAGCTGGGGTCCTGGGCCCCGCTCTCCCACTCTGTCCAAACCCTGCCCTTCCTCTCAGGGTCAGCTCTCAAGCCCCTCCTAGTCACGCCCCTCTGCTCAGGGCTCCTAGCCAGCTGCTGCCCGCAGGTCCCTCTCCTTCCTGGAAAATAAGGAGACTTTCCTCCCTCCCTCCCTCCCTTCCTCCCTCTCTTCCTTCTTTCCTTCCTTCCTTCCTTCCTTCCTTCCTTCCTTCCTTCCTTCCTTCCTTCCTTCCTTCTTTTCTCCCTCCCTCCCTCCCTTCCTTCCTTCCTTCCTTCCTCCCTCTTTGTCCTCCCTCCCTTCCTTCCTTCCTTCCTTTCTTCCTTCCTTCCTCCTTCCTTCCTTCCTCCCCCTTCCTTCCTTCCTTCCATTCTCTTTTCATTCTTTACTTCCTTCCCTCCCTTCCCTTTCCTTTCTTCCCCCTACCAGGGCTTCTAGACGCTTAGGGTGACTTTGAACTCCCACGTAGCTAAGAATGACCTGGGGCATCTGATCTTGCTTCCATTCCCAATGCAGGGCTTCTAGGCAGGTGCCACTACACGAAGTTTATGGTGTCGGAGCCTAACCAGGACTGTGCGCATGCTAAACAAGCCTGTACCAACTGAGCTACATGCCTGGTCCCCCCTCCCCCTGCAAAGACACCTTCCATTCATCCATCTAATTCTTCCAGAAATCAGTACAGCCGCTTCCAGGCCCTGTGTTCAGTGCCCGGCAAGGCGGAACCTAGATTTAGGGGAGGTGGGAGAAGATAAGACCCCCAGTGGAAGGTCAGGGCGGGGTCGGCATGTCAGAGGTTAGCCTAGGCTCAGCTGTGAGTGCCTCAGGTCCTGTGGCCCTGGGTTCACCCCCCCTCCTGGGCCCCCCACTCTAGTGGACTTTTTGACCCGTAGCGCATGTGAAGCTGCCACGGGGCTGCCCAGGAAGGGCAGCGGTGCACTTTGCATGTGGGCCGTGGCACCTCTGGCCAGCAGGACACCCAGCATCCTCCACACCACGTCTGCTTGGGCGGCCACGTGGATGAGTGTCACAGGCACGATACTGGGAGGAGTCAGGCACACACTGAGAGGCTGACGAATGGAGTTTCAGGATACACAAAACCAAACAAGGATGGAAAAGGCACTAAGTACTTTGGAAGAGCGTGGGACGCTCTGTAAGGGGCACCAAGGACACCCGGTCTGTCTTTAGGGAGCGTTCTGCATTTGTCAAAATGCCCTGAAATTATACACTTGAGATGTGTGTGTTTCACTGTAAGTTTTCTGCTGAGGGCAGAAAGGTAGAAGCAGTCAGCACTTAGCAGACCGTGGAGTGCTCCCTCCCTCTCGTTGGTGCTCCCAGGCAGCCGCTGGCAGGAGGATGTGACCTTGATGGCAGAATGTGAGCAAGGTCAGGAGTAGAGGATGTGTGTGCGCATTGTGTGTGTGTGTCTGTGCATGTGTGTGCCTGTATGTGAATTGTGTATCTGTGTGTGTGCGTGTGTGTCTGTGCCTGTGTCTGCGTGTGTAATATGGGTGTGGGGGGTCATTTTGCATTTTAAAGGAGAATTCCAAAGACAGCAAAGGTAATCCCAAAGACATGAAGCTCTGATGGTGGCCCACAGGCATGTAGGGGCCTCCTGGTGCCCACCTAGTGCCACAGCTCAGACCATCTGCTGCGTGCATGTGGCTGGCAAGCAAGCAGGTGGGGGAGGGGAGAGTCCTCGCTCACTCCAGTCTGTCCCCCTCCCTCCCCCGCCCCCATCTGGCTGCAGGGGGGGGGGGGCCTCTTCTGGCCTCCTGCTCCCACCCCAGCTGTTAGCAGCTGGTTACAGATCTGAGCTGCTCTCAGCTTGGTTTGTTTCTCGCCTAGCTCAGCCCAGGCCCCGTAGCGCGACCCTGTACCCCTTGCACTGCCCCTGGGGAGGCCACCTCTCCGGGTCACCACCGCTTAGATCACTCAGAAATCTACCTTGCGCATTTGGATGGCGTCAACAAAGACCGACCTCCATACTGAGGAGGTTAAGGTCGCAGGTAAACACCAGAAGCGAGGCGGAGACACAGAAGGTCCTTCTCTGTGTGATGAAGAGAAATGGCTCTGCCAACCTTGGCTTTCTGACTCGAGAGTTCAGGGTCACAGAAGAGATCGTGGCTGCTTTGCACCACTCCGCAATGTACTCAGTACTATGGCGGCCTCGGGAACTAACACTGTGCCAGGGGACACAGGTGCCCAGGGTTCCCGGGCACCCAGCCAAGACAGCTGGGTCTCCTCTGGGTCCTTCATCCCAGCCACACGTCTTGAGATTCTGCAAGTCAGGACGGCCCACACGAGCTGTGGCACCAGGCTATGCCCAGGTTTTGCCAGTGAGAAAGTTGAAAACCACTTGAAGTTAGAAATCCATCTTCATAAGTTTTATTACAGCCTGCCAGTTTAGACTAATGACTAATTTGCTGTATAAAATACCAGCCGCACTTTTTTTTTATTTTGTTAATTATCTCAAACAAAGGTGAAATTTGTAAAAGTGTCCAGAAACGGTGCTCATTGTAAAACTGCCTGCAGAAGATGAAATCGGTGCTCACACAGGATCAAGTTATTACTGTATTGACTTAGGTGCTTTATGACTTTGTAATGGATTTCTTCATTATTTTCTTGGGATTGTGGCCTTCATGATTACATTAAAGTCTGCTAATCTATGCAAATATCATCAGGCGCCACTAATAACCTCAGCCGCTTTCCTCCCGTGCAGAACGTGGACTAAGCACTTGCATGGGTGGGGCACTTCCGGCATGAGGAGACCTTTCTACTTGGCCCAGCCCCGGCCAGAATGGGAGGCACTACTGCAGTGCTTTAAGGGTCTCAGGAGGGTCTCTCTGTGCAGAGACCTCACCCCTCCCTACAGAACCTGACAGGTCGTCACAAATCTTCCTTTTGGATTAAAAGCTTTGAAGGAACTTGGTAAAGTGTACTTGTCCTAGAGAGAAATATTTATTGGCCTGATACCTGTCAAGGGATGCCACAGATGATCCATAGGAATCCTTAATCTATTCCAGCTGTTGCGACAAAAGAAAAAGATAGCCTCATCTGGGAAGTCCACAAACAGCGGAAACGTCTTTTTCATATTCCGGAAGCAGTGACATTCAAGACCTAGATATCCTAACTGCACGAGAACAAAGACACACAGGAACACACAAGCTTTCTCAGGCTTTTTGGGGGGAAAGGGGGAGAGAGTGTCATGTAGTTCAGGCTGGCCTTGGACTCACTGTGCAGCCTCAATGAACCTGACTTGGTTCTCCTGCCTCTACCTCCTGAGCGCTGGGATTATAGGCAAACACTCCAGCCAGCTGCTACCCAGGCCCACCCAAGCGCTCCGCCCACCTGACCTCGTCACCTGCCAAAGGAATCCAAGACCTCGAAATAAGGACTTTGTGGTACAAGTTTTGGGAAGATGCACTGCTGAGATCATGACAGGGAGCAAAGGTCCTTGCCCTGCAGAGCAGACAGAGAGGGGACCCTGCCCTGAGAGCAGCAACCGCCAGTCAAAAGGATCTGCACTCCCCAGATGTGAGCACCTGGCCCATTAGGTCCGCCCATTTTTCAGGCAGAGAGACCCGTTCAGAACGGCCCACTGCCAATGCTAAGCAGGATCCAAGCCCCTAGCCACTAAGTCCAATGATTCCTATGTCTCCTTCGCAGAAGGTGGTCAGCCAGGTGTGAGAGCAGAGTGTGTGCGTGAGTGCTCAGGTGTATGTGTGTGTGCAAGTGTGCATGCAGGCGTGTGTGTGTGTGTGTGCTAGGGTGTGTGCATGCACACTCAGGCATGTGTGTGTGCACTCGAGTGTGTACACTCAGGCATGTGTGTGTGCACTCGAGTGTGTGTGCACTCAGGCGTGTGTACACTCGGGCATGTGTGCACTCGGGTGGGTGTGTGCACTCGGGTGTGTGTGTGCACTCGTGTTGTGTGCACTCGGGTGTGTGTGTGCACTCGGGTGTGTGTGTGTGTACTCTCGGGTGTGTGTGTGCACTCGGGTGTGTGTGTGTGTACTCTCGGGTGTGTGTGTGCACTCGGGTGTGTGTGTGTGTACTCTCGGGTGTGTGCGTGCACTCGGGTGTGTATGTGCACTGGGTGTATGCGAGTGCACATGCACATAGACACAAGAACCCACCCCTGTTTCAGCAGCAGCGTTGCGTCCCAGATGTGGAATGAAGCTCCACAGGATGAGCTTGTGGTTCAGACACAGAGAAGCAAAGCGCAGGTAGTGGGCGAAGCGGCGTAGTGCATAGAAACTAGAACCATAAACACGTTCTGAATCGCGTGCCTGGCCAGGGCCCCTGCTTGTGGATGGGGAAGCTGTGGTCTTCCAGGGAGCGCCGTCCACAGGGGATTCCAGCGGCCCTGCGGCTGCAGCGCTGGTTTTTCCTGGAGCACCCACCACTCTCCTTGGTCAGCATTCCCAGGCTTTTCAAGGTGAAGGAACCATCCCTGGCATCAAAAATTCA
Source organism: Typhlomys cinereus (assembly GCA_023101885.1). Taxonomy (NCBI): domain Eukaryota; kingdom Metazoa; phylum Chordata; class Mammalia; order Rodentia; family Platacanthomyidae; genus Typhlomys; species Typhlomys cinereus. The sequence goes on from JALPQD010000028.1 coordinate 6,758,140, forward strand.
TCAGCTCCCCGCTTGACAGATGCTGCGCTTTGAGTGTCCATTGTTCGAGAGAATGCGAAATGACAAACAGCTACCTTGAAGCCCACAATGTTTCAAATGGATTTGTGCGCCTTTAAATCACTGCGCTGTTTGTGTGCGTCTGGGAGGTGCTTCTGACAACTCTGGAGAGCAAAACTTGGGGTTCCTGAGACCTCAAGTTCACGGGGCACCACTGCCCTGGCCTTCCAAGTGCTGTCTAGGTGAGAACTTGCAGGTCCATCTGACCGGCAAGGTGGAACGGAGGACCCTGGCTTCTCCTCTCTCCAGCAGCTCTTTCTCATCAGCTCTTCAGCCTCCTCTTCCTCACCTTGAGCCCATGCTGTCCTAGGGTAGGTCCACACTTTTGCCCACACACCCCCTGCCCCACTGGGCCTCCTTGGGAGCCCTGACAGGCCAGCAGGCTGTCAGTGTTGACCACCTCCACCCCCTTGTCAGACACCAGCCCATCCCCTCCTGATTCTTTCCCGCCGCCTCTCTTTGTCTTCCCCTTTTTCTTGCTGAGTCACTTCCTATGGGCTTGGAAGTTTATCTGGACCTCTTGATCATGCAGGATATCTTCTAGAAGAATCCATTCGCCCAAGTGGCAATAGTCACTCTCTTTCAAAAACCTCCCTGAAGTGGGGAGAGGCTAGTGCTGAGTCCAGAGGGGGAACCCCCAAGATGGAATGGCAGGCACTGTGAGCAGTGTGCTGTGGCCCAGAATGGAGAAGGTGCGGTCCAGCTGCCAGAGCTCCCCAATGCCTCACTCCCTTGCGCTCACCACCCGTGTGAGCTTCAGTCTGCTACTTAGCGTCTCGAGCCTCAGTTAGCTGCTCTGTGTAATGGGCATAACCACGCAGCCTTGCCGCGTGGCCCAGGGCTGACTGAAACCCGACCCTCTGTGCAGGTGGCAGGCACAGGCTCCACCCACTTCTGTCTGTCACTCGCAGGGCACATGCTTCATGCAGAGTGGCCCTCCCCAGAGTCTCTCCCCCCGGGCCACCTCCCTTGAGACCTGCCCACGTCAGGATCATGCCTCCTCCATACTTCTCCAGTCCGCTCAGACAGATGATCTTTCATTCCTAGATGCGCTTCCTTCCACCGTCCTGCCCCACGGGGGACCTGGGATGGCCTGTCCCAGGGCCCTTAGCCGTGAAGATTCTGCATGTCACCCAATTGTTGTCCCGGCACCCTAGCTCCCTCTGACAGCCCCTTTCTAGCCTGGCACTCTATTCCTCCCCAACCCCACCTCCCCAGTGGAGTCGGGCCCTTGCGCCCTCCCTTGGAAGCGCGTTTAGTCAAGATCTTCTTGTATCTCTAACACAGCGTCTTACGCATACTGTGCTCTCAGTGGCTATGTGCTGATAGGTAAATACAGGGGCATCCGGGGCAGCCTAGCGCTGGCACGCAGGTTTGGACGGTCCTTTTCTGTCATTCTGTAGATGAACTCTTGGGAACCAAGTGTTGCCACCAACCGTAAGGCCTTAGGAAACGCCTTGAATGAGGATGGTGGCCCTTCTGTGGCTAATGCCAGCCTCACGCCAGTCATTAGATGGGTGTCTGCTATGTGGCTCCCAGAGTGGGCGCCCTCTTTAACCTACCGAAGCATCACAGACACCAGCCCGATGGCTTTCTGCGTGGTAAATGAGCGTGCAGGAGCCGGGCTTCCAGGTTCAAATCCTGACTGTTATTTCTTAGCTCTGGCGCCTCAAGCAAGCTATCAGACTTTCCTAGGCCTCACTTTCCCTATCCGCAAAATGGGTTGACGTAGTGCCTACCTCACTGTGTACTCAGAGCAGTGCTTAGCCTGTGCTGAGTGCTCAAGACGAATCAGCTCTCACAGGCCCTTCCAGGGCCGCGTCCTTGACCGTGAGAACATATGCATGTCTGCACACACCATGTGGGCCAGCACCTGCCATAACTGCAGGGCTGACACCGCACACTGAGAAACCAACGTGCTCTGTGCGCTCGTCAGGGCTCGGCTTTGAGGAGCGAGCACGGATCCTGGAGCCTTGTACTTGCACTTGGGGGGAGGGGTCCTCATGGGATACAGCGGGGACGCGGGAGGTGTCGTCGGCCTGCCTGTCGATTCAGGGGCGCTAAGCACCTTGTCAGGGGTCTACGTCAACAGCTCAGCTTCGCCCTGTGCTAGCCACTTGCCCTTTGGGAAATGCAGAGGTTTGTGGCCCGGGTAGAAAGATGGTTGGCTCAAGGCAGGTCTGGAGCAAGCCGGGCTCCTTCTTCCAAGTATCTCAGCACTGTGACCGGCCGTGCCAAACTTTCTGACCTTTCATATCCAGGCCGCATTATCTGAAATCCTCAAAACCGTCTTGACCACGCGGCCAGCCGGTCAGCCGTCCACATTACCCTCTTGCTCTCTGTGTCCCTCATTAATCTACTTTCAGCGATCATTTTTCTCTCATCTGTGTATCTATCTATCATCCAACATTTAATCTGGGTACCTAGCCTTTATCAATCATGTCTCCCATCCATCCATCTCTGTGTCCACTATCATTCATGAGGTAATGCAATGTGTACTTAAGCACAGGCCGGCTGGGTTCCCCGAAGCGAGCAGCAGAGACCCTGGGATGGAAGGATCAAAGTGGGAGAGGAAGAAGATGGAAGTGCTTCTCTCTTGGCAGACCTGAGCTGCTGGATAGAGGAGCAAGACAGCGACAGAGAAGACAGGAAGGCAAGGGGCGACTCCCGAACCTTAGACAGTATCTTTTAGGGTGGGTGACGGGGTTCAGGGCCTAGAAAGTGGGTGCTGTCATGGCACCCAACATGAGCAGGACCCAGAAGCCTGCCCCCACGTTCAGGCAGGTGAGCAATCAGAGATGCAAGTGCCTGGGAGAGGCGGCCGAGGAGACGCTGATCCTGGCCTTTTCCAGCCCTGCTGCACGCTGGATCGTTCCAGTAGCTTTCCAACACCGAAAGCAGAAACGCAGGTGCCTGGGTTTCACACTCATCCATCAAACCTGGGTGTCCGGCCAGCCCTGGCTGCTTGTGTTTTGATCACCTCCCCGGGATCTTCTAGCTAACCAAGACCCTGACTCCCGCCACTAGTGTCTGGAGAACAGTTCCGAGGAAGACAGCACAGGCCGTGGGCTGTAAGCTAGCCGCAGGGGCTCCCAAGACCCCCATGCTGGCCCGATTCCTGGTCTTGCGTGGGAGCCATGAAATAAGTACCGCCCATCATACTGGGTCACCTGGAGAGGAACAAGGTGGCTTCTGCAGACCCCACCCCCATCCAGGAACCCCAGAGATCACTGTGGCTTCTAGGAGATGGGGGTGGGCTTGGGGGCTGCAGCCTGCATACTGTCCCTCTTGGCCTTCTTGTGTTAGCAAGCCCCTGGGCTCTGACTATGTTCTCTCCCCAAGCTGGGCCACAGGCTGTTGGGGTCACCCCTCTTTCCAACCCTGAAGATGGGCGAAGAATCAGAGGCAAGCGGCTGGCTCTGGTGTGTTTGGGGCATTGAAGGGGCATAGACACCATGAACATCTATTCTCTCTGTAAAATGAAGGAAACTGGAGCACCGCAGAGGGTCTGTCTGAGGTTCAGGTGGGGGTCGGTCTTCCCCCCAGACATGAGGGATGACCAGTCTTTATCCTCCGTTGCTGAAAGGCAGCTCGCAGCCCTGGCGCCTTGGTTAATAGAGACCGGCAACTCCAAGCGGCCTTTTATTTCTTTCCCAAGTCGTGACCCTTTGGCTTCGATGCTTTGCACTGTCCGGCAGGGGTTTTGGACCCTTTGGCTTAGTGTCCTCTGTCCTTCTCCTGCTCTGTGGACCACCCTGCTCCTGACCAGGCACCCCCCCCTACAGCTGGAATGCAGCCCCGCTTTCTGTCTCCTTGTGCGCTGAGGACAAACGGGCCATAATTTATGCTCCCGCATGATATAAAGGGAAAAAAGGCCCCATTATGCTATAAATTATCCTGTGATGGGTGAAATGCCGGTGAGCGTGCCAGACGCCAGCGGAAACCCCATTAGACAACAGGGCTCGGCCGCCGAGCGGTCCCCGCGGATCGCCAGGCCGTCTGTCGAGCACTGTGCCCGGTGAGGATAATGTCGCAGATCAAATGTATAATCAGTTACCTGGAGAGGCGGCTGTGCGCCATCCGCCCAGCCAAAGGTGACTCCCACCTGAAGGATCCTGTCCCAGGCTCCCAGTAGGAGGCCTGAGACTGATTTAGACAGAGGCGGGAAGGAGGCGGGTGTGGTCTGCAGCCTGGACCTCCAGAACCGCAGGGCCCTCTCTGGCCTGACCCAGGGCCCCATGCCACCAGCTTCCTGGGCCCTTTGTGCCTTCCTCTTTGCCCACCCAAGATGCTAAGAGAAAGCAAATTCTGACCAAGTCAGCAGCAGCCACCCAGGGGGAGATGATAACCAGGTAGCCTGAGCTGTGCTGGTCTGGAAGGGGGGGGGGAGTCCTGCAGGTGTCTGTCATGTAGGAACATTGAGACTAGGTGGACTTGGGGGTCCCGAGAGTCACGGAGAACCCGCATTGGGGAGCTGGCAGAGTCCTCTTGGGATGCAGCAGTGAGGATGGCATGGGGGGGGATGAACCAAGGGTCTGGGGCTCTGGCCTGGGGTCAAAGCTGGGGCCCTGGAGATGGAGCTTAGCTCCTAGTAGATGAGGAGGAGGAAGGAGGGAGGAGGAAGAAGGAAGAAGAAAGGAAGAGGGGAAGAAGTAGAAAGACCACGCAGACATGTTAAGTGTGTGTGTGAACACGTGGGGGCGTCCCTCTGCCCCCCCCCCCCCCCCCCCCCCCGTCTCCAGGCCCTTCCACACCCTCTGCTGGCCGCTCAGCTGCGCCAGGCCGGCGACTCCCCTGCCAAACCCCGCCCTTGTGTCCTTCCGCATCGAGCTACTCCCCTGGGGACTCGGAGCTCATCGCTGTAGACGCTGCGCTATGTGCCTGGCATCCGCTCATCTTCACAGGGAATTCGTTTCCTGCTTCCAGAGGGTTCTCTGAGATCAACACCCCATTCCCTACACCACTCACCACCCCAGTACGGAGCAGGGGGATTATTTGACCATGTCAGCACCTGCCACTGGCCAGACCCATCAGGCCCTGGGCACGGAGCAGTGGGCAGAGTGCCAGGGGCTTCATTGGGAAAGAGACTCGTGGGCTTGGGGCAGTGACACCCCTGCAAGATCTGACCCACTGCCGAGTTTCCACATGGGACAAACAGGCCGTGCCTCGGGTCAATTAAAACAAGTTTGGGGGCCTGCTTCAGAGCCCCCCTGAGTGGGGGAGGGGAAGGAGGCTATTCTGCAATAGTTGGAAGACACAGCTGGATAAAGGATGCAAGACGGAGGGGCTGGGTGCCTTCTCCAGCTCCTGCCTCCTCCCACCCCCCAACATCAAAGGGTCCTGTCCTGGAGGGAGCCAAGCAGATCAAGGCCTGGCACTGCCTCACCCCTGGGGGCCAGAGCCTGGCGAGGGTCTTCATTTGCATTCCATTGCACACATCCCCGTCCCAGCAGCCTTTGATCTGGTTTGATGTCTCCTTCACCCTCTTCCCGGGAAGAGGCCTTTCATCCTCTGGGGGCAATTCCCAGCCCAGCTGCCTGTCACTGGGTTGGGCGGAGTGGAGCGGGGGAAGGGCGTTGCTCTCTTTACCAGGTCACTTCACCCCTCACACTCTCCTGAGGCCTGGCAGGGAACCCCTGAGGCCTTGGTGAAGAGATGAGTTTGTAGGAGGGCAGCCAGCTTGCCCACATGGCTGCAGAGGGATCCGGGGCGTGGTACCCATGCCGGCAGCTGGCTGCATTGGCTGTGGGAGAAGGTGCACATCTGTCCCTGTCCACAGTCTCCCTGCATAGAAGACAGGTCTGAGGCTGGACCCTGCCTCCTGAGGCAGTGAGGGGGTCCACAAAGGAGGACAAGAAGGGGTCATGGAGGCCTTTGGGCTTGCGGGTGAGGTATAGAATGATGAAGGATCACGCAGGACGCTCAGTGTGGCTCTACCCCTGGGCCCCTCAACGAGGCTGGACTTACCAGAGCAACATAAGGAAAATTGAGGCTTCTCAGGCGACCCAGGCTGAGGTGATCATCTAGTGCCATCACCTGGCCTAGCCGTGTGGACCCCACCAGTGGCTAACCCTGGGGCATGGCTGCCCTCAGGGGTAATGGGATCTATGCAGCACTGTGCCAAGGTCTCCAGCTCACTGCCCACTCACCTGACTGCCCAGGAGGACACAGCCAGAAGGCAGTGGGAGCAGGACCGGGCATGGTCCATCTCCTTCTGGGCTGCCTAGCCCTTCCTTTTGTCAGCTGGGTCTCCCCACACCCCACATGGAGAAGGCCCCCTTGACCCACAGGTGACTTTGGGGAGACCGTGTCCTTCACCCCTTGATTCACATCTGTGGAGCCTTGGGCACTATCCAGGCAGACCTTCTGGAGCTGACGAGGACACACTTAAAAGGGGAGTGACCCCACAGCAACCGCACACGCAAGAGATTCCAAAGGCCCAGCGCAGGACCCCCAAGGCTCGGGCTCTGTCCAGCAGAGGAGTGTGGGGCTCTTGCCTGGTCCCGCCCACCTCGCAGGCCAAAGCTTCCAAGAAACCCCTCACGTCCATCATTAGGAACGTGCGGGCCTGGTCTGCCCACCAGCAGGGCACACGCCGAGGCCTTTTATGCCTATCCCGCCCCTGGTGCTTCCCAGCAGAGGCCCCTCACCCACACAACCCTCCCTCGGCGGCCGGGGGGAGATCCGCAGTAAAAAGACGTCTGTGTTCGGCCTCTGAGCTCTCTCCCTCCGCAGCGGCGCTCCTTAAGCAGGAAATACTGTCTAGTGCCCAGGGTAATGAGAAAATGAAATTTGAAAATTAAACCAGAATTTGAGCATTAGTGCCAGGATGCTGGTACGTGGCAAGTCTAGTGGCTCCGGTACCACCCGCCCGCTGCCCTCCGGGGCCACCCCTCCCTCCGTGTGGCCAATAAGATGCTCTTGGGGAGTCAGATGGGCTACAGTCGGCTGAGCCGGGGGCCAGAGCCTTGACGCCCCTCCCATCCTAGCCAGGGCGCGGAGGACTGGCTCCAGGGGGCAATCCTTGATCTGTACCCCGTATCTGCAATGCAAACCCGGCCCCTGAGCCCTGTGCCGCATGCCTGAGACAAGTGAGTGCAGGCTGGTCTCTCCTGGAAGGAGACCCCCTCCCCCACAGGTTGCCTTCACACGCACCCCCAGAGTCTCAGGGGCCTCGCTGACAGGTTTGTAGGTGGAAAGTGGAGCTGGAGTCACACTGGGGTCCGGAGAGAATGGAGAAGCCCCAGGTGATGGCGAGGTGATAGCCTGTGGTGGGAAGAGGTTGACAGGCAGATGGGAAGCAGCCAGACTTCCAGGGCCCCCTGATGTGAGCTTTGCCACGCCAAGGAACTGAAAGGGGGTGGCCCACCCAGCCTTGCCACCTGCAGCCCCAAGGGGTCTCTCCTTAGGGACCTCCACTCGGGTGAAGCTGGGCCTTCGACTATACCACAGAAGGGAACTTCAGAACTAGCAGAGAAGCCGAATAAGAGAGACAGGGAGGAAGGGGGAGGGAGGAAGGCTCAGGTATGAGTGGCTATATATACAGCTCTGTGGCTTTCCTTGCCTTGCTCAGAGGATGTCATCTACAACAAACTTAAAGATCAAGCAAGGTTTTCAAATTAAGTTTAAAGTTAAGTGGAAATATGAGATGGGTTATCTTATAATAGCTAAAAGAAATTCCCTTTGTAAGTGAAATTCTAAGTGGATTTTTGAGGTGTATTGTTTAGAGTTTTAATAGAATTTCTTTTTGCTATTGTGACAGAGAGAGAGAGAGAGAAAGAGAGAGAGAGAGGTACACATGTTGCCATGGTCCACAGATAGAGATCAGAAGCCAACTTTAAGAAATACCCTGTGGGCTTCTGGGGCTGGAACTCAGGTCACCAGGTTTGTGAACTGTCTCCCTGGCTCCGTACTGTTCAGATTTAGGGGTGAGAGAGCACCGCTGATACAGATAAGGTCAAGATCATAGACATCTGCCCCTCAACGAGTACCGTTCTATTTATCCGTGTGAACATCTCGTTTGCAATGTCTTTAGGAAAACGTGCGTCGCCTCTGTGGGCAATCTTGGTTTCTATTTGTCGCCTCTGTGGGCAATCTTGGTTTCTATTTGTCGAGCTGAAGTTTCTTCATTCCCTTCCTGAGACCCCTTAACTGATCCTTCCTGGGGGCAGCTGAGAAGGCAGTCAAGGGACCCCCCCCACCTCTCACTCAGCCTTTGCTCAAATTCTGCCCCGGGTCTGGAACCCCCCTATCAGGCCCCTGAAGATCAAAATCGAACACACTTCCTTAGGAGTTCTCAGAGCCACATGCTCCACCATCGCCAAATGAGCCCCACCAGCTTGCAGTGCACAGTTGCTAGGTGGGACCCAAAATTCTGTTCTCCCTCCCTTGGGGGTCCATAGCATAGATGTTGGGGTCCTATGATCTAGAAACCTCGGATGATCCGGAGACTTATGAATCATGTGCAACTTCCCAACTCACTGAAATAAAAAAAAAAATCCCAGATGATTGATTCCCCCAGGGTTCCTCTCAGACAGATCCTTTGTTCCAGCAAATCCCAGATACACAGTACGTTCTCAATACATGCTTATTGGAAGAGGAGCGTCCAGAAACATCAGCTGCTCTGGCCTGCCCCTCCGGGAATACTTTCCTCTGGCACAGAGCTGGGTGCTTCTGCCCACTGCTCTGTGGGGACAGGCACAGAGCCTCCTGCACCTCCCCCAGCCCCCTGGCATGCTCCGCGCAGACTGACAGCTAAGGTTTGCCAGTGACAGGCACTGGGCTGGGCCCCGGGGGTCAGTGGGTGAGCATCCCGCGGCGTCCCCAGGAGAGACGGAGCACAACAGACGGACGTGCTGCTTGGGGCCCAGACGCCCCTTGCCCAGGGCCATCTTCAGCCGTCTCCACACTGGCCTTGAGGCCCAGTGGACCTTTCTGGGCACTCTTCAGAGGAGGAGGGCCCCAGCACCTCCCCCCATGCGGCTGCGCACAGCAGTGAACGGTGGCGGAACACAGCGGCCCGTAACCCCACAGCTGGCAGCAGCTCAGCTGACCAGGCGTTAGTCTCCGTGTCCATGACGGAGGAGAGAGCAGACATAGCTGGAAAGACTGTCTCTCTCTGAGACTCCTGCTGGGCTGGGATCCAAGATGTCAGATAAATGGTACCACTGTCCATCTGACAGAGCCTAGGGAAAACGACAGAAGGGAGGTGGGCAGAGGGACTGGCCGCTGCAGTCCGAGCATGTCCGTCCGCCCGAGGTGTGAATCTGACATCTTCTCCTGCTCACCATGCTCAGCCAATGGGCCGAGCAGACGATCAGCACCCGTCTCCTCTCTGCGGGGGTCCAGCCGGGTGACACTGCAGCATGACCCGTCATCTGCAAGTTGCTGGGCTGTTCATCACTATCTTGGTGCATATCTTGAAGAGTGCTGTTATTACCCTCAAAACCGCCTACCATCCCCGTAATGTCTCCCAAAAGCCGAAGCCATAGTCCCCATCTATGGGACTGGAAAATGGAGACATGGAGCAGCCGGCTAAATGGCCCATGGCAAGAAACCGGAGTGTGAGGCGCCAGAAGGCCTCTAGGATCCTAGAAGCCAGTACGCGCCGCTGCGGCATCATCCGGAACATCTGGATGGAGGAGTCTGGTGTCATGCAGCCCTCAGGACAGGCAGGTGCAGCGCATTCCTCGGTCCATCAAGATGGACGGGCAAGGGGCAGCCTGGCCTGGTGCTCTTGATGTTGAGAAGAGTCTCCAGGGAACCAGGAGGAGAAGAGAGACTTAGCTAAGGGAGGAGGGGAGAATGTGGGGGGCGTCACTAGCACAATGGAGGAGGCTGGGTGAAAAGGCGCGTGCGGATGAATGTCAACGCAATCAGGAAGATGCTGCTAATAAAGAAAAGCATCAGATGGCAGGAGAGGAACCGCGAGGAGCCCAGGCCAGCATTTGAATCAGCCCTGTGCCGGGGGCACCGTCTCTTCCTTTCCTTTGCCAAGGGAAAGAAGGGAATTCCGAGTGGACGGGCAGGGATTAGCAAGGTGCAGGTCTTTAATCGCAGTCTTCTGGACATCTTGCTCCTTAACGTGCAGTCTTGTAGAGGCACCACTTCCTGCTAACCACTACATCTAGTGAGCACTTGCTGAGAGCTGCTCCCCCCCAGAGACCCCATTCTTAAGACTTCATGCCTGTTCAGCTCCACCTGAACGGCCATCTTCTGCGCCGTGGATTGGGAAGGCTTCGCTCTGCTCCGGGGTGTCTGGGCCTTGGGAGAAGCTCACCGGCTAGAGACCAGGCACTGACTGACCAGGGGGGGCATCAGGGGGTTCTGTATGGACTCAGGGAACTTCGCAGCACCGTGGTTGGCTTCCACACACAAGTGGGCTCCAGAGAGAGTCAGCTGGGGGCTGCTCCCTTTCCCCACCCACTCCTGCAAATCCCCCGTGCCTCTGCCAAGGTTGGGGTCCACTTGCTGGAGCAGGCACGCAGCGGGAGCAGCACTCAGGATGGGGTCTCAGTGCAGCCGCATGTCTACCACCCCAATATGCATGCCCTTGTCCAGTCAGTGAGCCACCTGACACTCATCCAGTGCATGGGGGCTGCTGAAGGACCTAAGGAACAACCCCCGCAAAGTGCCCAGAGTGAGTTTTACTGTATCTGCCCACAAGGACCAGCCGGGAACCTAGTGGTGTATGGAGGTAAAGTCAGTGAGGCAGGGGAAGGAAGGGGCTTTGGAAGGACACAGGACATGCTCCTTTGCTCATGCCATAATAACAGGGGGGACTGCTCTCCCCCAGGGCCTGCTGGGGCAGCAGGAAGCTCTGAGCTTGTTCTTCAAGGGAGCAGCATTGAGACGGGGTCCCAGCAGAGGAAGACGGAATTACACAAGCAAAGCAGTACATAAATGGGGGGCTGGAACAGAACACGGGGGAGCTTGCACAAGGGGCCTCGGTGAGGAGACAGTCCTAAGGGCTCTCCACGCAGCGCGAGCATAGCCCACAGGCCCACTGCATCTCATTCCACAATTGGAATTAAGGATAAGAGCAAGGAAGGGAAGGCAGAGCGGCCTAAATGAGCCAAGTGGCCCGTGCCAGGCAGACAGGGGTGTGGCTTCTCGGTTTGCTGCCCTTTAGGCAGGAGGAGGGGGAGGAAAGCGCTGCCATCCCGCTCCTGCCTCCTTGCTCACCGGCTCCTGCGCGCTTACCACCTCCCTCACTTACCCCACCCAGCTGTGCTAAGCGCCACTCCAGTTGCAACCCCGCCCCCTCCCAGCAAAGTCCTCCCTCCAGTGCCCCCTCTGGCTGTGACCCCGCCCCCTCCCCCAACATCTTCCTTCTCAGTGACTCCCCTTCTCCCTTCCCCCTACCCTTTTCCCCTTTCCTCTCACCCCCCCCCCATCAGCATCTGGCCGTGCGCTCCGCCCCACCGTGCTCCCCACTCTGGCTGTGACCCCGCCCCTTCCCACCAAGCTCCGCCCTCTCAGCGACCCCTCCCCCTCTGGCTGTGCGCTCCGCCCCACCATGCTCCCCACTCTGGCTGTGCGCCCCGCCTCCTCCCTCCAAGCTCCTCCCACCTCTGTTGCCCTCCCCTCCGGCCTCGGCCGGCTATCCCCGGGCTCGCCTTCAGGCTGCCCGGCCCCGTGACCCGGGTAAGCATCTCCTAATTTTGTTCTAGAAGATAGAAAACTCTTTGTGGGCATGCTCAACAAGCAACAATCTGAGGACGACGTGCGCCGCCTCTTCGAGGCCTTCGGCAACATCGAGGAGTGCACCATCCTGCGCGGGCCGGACGGCAACAGCAAGGGTGGGTGCGCGGGCCAGGCGAGGGGAGTGGATGCTGGCGGCTGGAGGAGGTTGGGGACCTCCGTCTCACTGCTTCCTCCGTCCCTACTCGGTACTCACCTGGGATGTTCTCCGGGTCTGCGTCCTGGGGCCCGGGCTCAGCCTGATTTGTCCCCGCAGGATGCGCCTTTGTGAAGTATTCCTCCCACGCCGAGGCGCAAGCCGCCATCAACGCCCTGCACGGCAGCCAGACGATGCCCGTGAGTGTAGCCCTGGGGCGCGGGCGGCCCGTGAGACAGTCAGCACGGCCCTTACCAGGCCTCTCGGGCCTCGACTCTGAGAGGCTGCGGTCTTACCCGAAGTCTTTACACCTACGGCAGTGCCCACGTGGGTACAGTGCCCCGCCCCCTGGTCCAGCACTGAACACCCTCATGTAGCACCCCGCAGAGAGCGCAGGGGGTTCAGACGGGGCGCCAGTGGAGGACAGAGTGGGAGGGACTCACGTGCCGCCCCGGCTGCAGGGCGCCTCCTCCAGTCTGGTGGTCAAGTTTGCGGACACTGACAAGGAGCGCACGATGCGGCGGATGCAGCAGATGGCCGGCCAGATGGGCATGTTCAACCCCATGACCATCCCCTTCGGGGCCTACGGCGCCTACGCTCAGGCAGTAAGTGGGGGCAGGAGTGGGGGGTGGGGGGTTCTTTGGCACACTCCCTTCCCCAGCTCCAGAAAGTAGGGGCGTTACACAGACCTGCTTATCGGGAGAGCCAGGCATAAACCCAAGCCGGGCAGCCTCCGGAGGGATTAAAAACACGGTGGTCCTGGTTCAAGGAGTTTCAGAGAACCCCTGGCAGGGTAACAGCACCCCCCTTTCCTTACTGAACCCTAAACCACCAATGGGGTCCTCAGGCCCCAGCCACTCCTGCTAGGAGTCTTGTGACCTCTCCCATACCCACACCTGTCCGCAATCCCCTGACTCAGGCCCACCTCAGGCCTCTGGTCCACCAACTCCTTCCTTCCCCAAATGGGGCATCTCTGCCAATACTCCCCCAACTCCAGACTAGGAGCTCCTGTCTTCACATGGTGACCCAGGGTCCATCTGGTTCTGGTTCTGAACATTCTCCCTTCATTATTTCCCCAGTCCTCTCCCCATTTTCTTTACACCTTTGTAATAACGTTCTTGGTGGGTCCAACATGATTCTCCCGTCTTCTCTAGAAGACCATTTGAGGTGAATCTGCCCTGTTAACTGTAGCTGGTCCACCCTGTCTCAGCCTTAGGCATTACGGAGTATTGTGTCTCCATCATAAGGGGCTTTGCTAAGGATGACGTCATTTAGTCAGTCTCATTCTGTCACCCTGTTATTCCTTTGGCGTGCAGCCATCTCCCAGGGAGGTGGTCTTAACAACCAGTGGGAGTTGCAGCAGGCGTGGAGGAGACCTGGGGTCTCTCTGGGTGATGGTCACAGAACCGTCACAGTACATGCGTCTCTAGGAGCCGAGTCCCCGGGCAGGGAGGGCTGCCCCCCACCCTGGAAGCACGTGATATTTTTTCTGCTCCCTCTGCTCCAGCTGATGCAGCAGCAGGCGGCCCTGATGGCGTCCGTGGCGCAGGGCGGCTACCTGAACCCCATGGCGGCCTTCGCGGCCGCGCAGATGCAGCAGATGGCAGCTCTCAACATGAATGGCCTTGCGGCTGCACCCATGACCCCAAGCTCAGGTGAGCCACCTCTGCGGCCTCAGCCCCCCGCATGCTGGGAGGGAGCGGGACCGGCGACCCTGCCAGAGGATTGTTCTCTGTCAGGACACAGGCTCGGGCTCACGCAGGGCGTGCTCTCGGGCAGCTGGTATCCTCATCTGTGGGAACCCAGGGGACCATGGCAGCAGGCCCCCTGCAACCTGTGCCAGGATTTCCGGTGCCCACATTGGAAGACAGTTCCTCATGTTAGCAGTCAGTGTTAGGAAAGAAGCTGGCTTGGACCCTCTCTCCTTGAGATCCGGGGTAGCCCCGCTGGTTCATGTCCCTTCGAGTGGAGCTAGAGTCCTTCGCATTCAAGACAGCCGCACGGCCCTCTAGAGAACCGCGCGAGTCACACACCGACTGGCATTAGAAGCAGCTCAGCTCCCTACGCGTGACTGTGATCGCCTCTTGGCGCGTGTCGGTAGAGCTTCTCCCTTCTCTGGGGGGCTGCCAGTGTGCAGGGACATGTTTGCTTGCCCCAGCGGGGAGGAGTCAGAACAGCTGGGATCTAGTGCATGGAGGCCAGAGGGGTTCTGTGCGCCCTACAATGTACAGGTCAGCATAGCTCCCTCCAAATGACCGCATGGGTTGGCACGCCGGGCTTCCTCGGCTCCCCGTGCCAGAGACACTGGGGCCCAGTGTCAAAGTCACAAAAGACGGGGCCATCCCTGGCCTGCTTTGAGCTCCGCTGAGTCCTTTCCTTCTGCCTTCCAATCTCAGGCCCTCTCCTGGGGCTAGGCAGTGGGTTTACTGCAAGTCCTCATTCTCGGGACACCCCTCCTTTTCTTTCCAACCATTCACACGGTGGGTTCCATCTGTAATCCAGAAGACACAGGTGATGTCACGTGACCACTGTGATTGATGGGCATGAAGGACACAGAGAGAGAGGTCGGATCTGAGGTGACCTTTCTCCCTCAGCAAGGACCCAAACCTCCATGTCTCCACCCAGAAAGCGAAACTTCCAGGGGATTCCAGAGAGTCCCTCAAGGTTCAGCTGGCCCGAAGAGGACCAGCTGACCCTGACTTAGCTGAAGTGAGCAGGAGCCACCGAAAAAGAATGAGGGTCCAGGTGCAGCTCAGGCCAAAGACTCCGGGAATAGTGTATGTGCTGTGGATCCAAGAAATATCTTCATGTATAGAGAGCGCATGGGCTCTGCCTTAAAGGACAGATAAACTGTGATGAGGGAGCTATTTTATACAGAACCCCACTACTAGAGTTCACGGTAAGACAGCTTCGTGAGGTCTGAGCTCCCCCCTCCCCCGGCGCTTGGGGCCAGCAAGGTAGGGCTTCCTCACCTTTTTTCAGCTTCTCTCCCTTCTCTCTCTCCCCCCTGCACTCCTGGCACCAGGTGGCAGCACCCCTCCGGGCATCACTGCACCAGCTGTGCCTAGCATCCCATCCCCCATCGGGGTGAACGGCTTCACCGGCCTCCCCCCTCAGGCCAACGGGCAACCTGCTGCAGAAGCTGTGTTTGCCAATGGCATCCACCCCTACCCAGGTAAGCGCGTCTGGCAGCCCCTTCATGCTCAGCCTGCGCCGCCTCGTGCACCCTGTTCTTGCCCCGACTGCCGGAAGAAAGAGCAAACGACTCTGGCCCCATTCCTTGGTAAAACCCCAGATGTGACGTGCAGGGCCGTCCACCTGCCTGGACCAAGAACCTGTAGTGGGAGAGAGATGAGCAAAATCCCAGCCCTGGGAGGCATACGTCTGGAATTATTGTAGACGCTCTGTCCAGGACCAGAGGACGTGAGTGCAGTTGTACAAGCAGGGCCGACAGGAGAGTCTGGTAACGATGAATTGATCAAGCATGAATTTGAGGTGCAAGCACTAAGAGGCGAAGCCAACAGACTAGGCGTATTTGTGTTGAAAGAAGAAAGACCAGATTCCTTCAGGAAGGAAGTAGAGGGAGAAGGATTGAGAGCTCAAGTCTTACACCTCAGTCTTTCCCTGGTTGAACGGCTCCCAGGGCCTCTTCATGTCGGGAGACAGGAAGATCCCAAGTGGGTGCCCCCCAAAATCCGTCGCACAGCCTGATAAAGTCACAGAGGCACAGAGGTGCTGAGTTCACGTCCCGGCATGTCAGCCGGACACACGTGTAATGCTTAGAAGTCGCGCCATCAGCTGAACGTTCGCTGTGCCAGAGGGAAATAGGACAAGAATCTCCCGACTCTGAACTTGACATCGTCCTCCATTCTAGTTCTTGAAGTGCATCCCTTAGTCTACAGAGAAACTTCCAGCGAGGGACTCGGTAGGGCCCGAAGGACCTGGTGTGTAGCTTAGGACTTGCGTCTGGTATGGGTGGAGGGGAAAAGATTGACGTGCTAGAAATGGAAGTGACTCTGCTAATCTGGAGCCGGAGGAAATACCGCACCCTGGCCTTCCTCGCTCCTCCCTGCATCCAAGCTCATCCTGTCTGAATTCCCCCCACCAGCTTCTATGAGCCATGTGCCTCAGAACTTGGATATGTTTCTGTCCCCCATTTGTAACAAACTCCCATATTCCTATAAACAGTTCTCTGTCAGAGAAAGGGAGGGGTGGAGGGAAGGAAAGGAGAAAAGAAGCCCATTAAAAATTACTTTACCATCTTCAAATGTAGAGTTTGGAGCTACCATAATGAGCGAGATCCTTCAAAATGTTCACTCTTTGGCAGTTACTAATAAGGTCGTTAGGCAGAGAAGCCAGAGAGGGGTCTCTCGAAAGCTCTTCTCACTTCCTGGCCCAGGTGAAATCTCTGTTCTCCCTTCTTGATCAGGAGCACCTGGAAAGCACACAGTGTGGCCTTTACTGTTGCAGTACACAGTGTGGCTCTGATAACGTTTGAAAACTTCATTCATGCACTGCTTGCTGAGTCCTTACTGGGCTCCCCGAAGCGCAGGGGTTGCTTGGTCCTTACCGTGCTCCCGACACTACAAGGCGCTGCCGCACACGTCTGTGGACGGTTTTGCGCAAGGGCATCACACTGTGCCACGAGAAATGTGCAGAAAGCCCCCGCATGGGCGGTAGCTGGAAGACCTGCTGCCCTCCAGGGAGCGCAGAGGGCTGGACGCGTGTGGGGCCTTGGCTCTCGCCCCAGTGCCTGTCGTGGGAAGCGCATAGGGACCAGGGCTGGGCAGTTCCAGGGAGCCAAGCACCTGCGTCATGATGGTTATCAACTTCCCTGCCAGGCAGAGCCCCAGTGCCAGCTGCCCCGCTGTTCCCAGTTCCCGGGAGAGACCACTGAGCAGCTGCTTGGTGTCCCTCGGGATCTCTGCCCTGCGTCCCCCTGGGCAGGGTAGAATTTTAGTGATTCAGAGATCACAAGGGATCAAAAGGAAGTGTGGGAGACCCGAGGCGGTCAGTTAGCTTGGCTGGTGTGGGTCGATGGGTATCTGGACACAGAGGCTTCCTGTCCACCTCCACTTCACCCCGAGCATGCTGTGGCTGGATCCTCCTTGTGGTGGGCATCTGTACCAACTACCTCCTGAGCTGCCAAGGCTGCTCCCTCCCCACGTTAGTCCTGGTTGGGGTCACCAGAGGCTGGACCTGCTGCTGGCCCGTGCTTCAGTCTTCCGCCCACAGCTCCTAAGAGTCCGTGGCCAGCGGTCACGCAAGCTGATGCTTCTAAGTTTCTCTTCATGGACTCCTTCCTGCTGAGAGGGGCGGTCATATGGGTCTCTAGAATTCCAGAGCCACTTATCATTGGGTAGAGGAAAGTCGCTGGGTCTTCTGGAAGCTTCTGTGGGAAGCACCCTTCTCCCAGACAGATGTTGAGACCCCGGGCAGAGTGGCATGGTGAGGTCTCCTGGGGTCTTCCCTTCACTGTTGCTTCATTCGCTTGGTCCTGCCTCCTTGAAAAAGGGGGGGCATGTCTCTCTCCCCAGAGCCTCCCAGCCCCCCTGGACTGGCTCCTTATGTGCCTACCGGCCTCTCCCGCCTGAGCCCTGCTTGGTGGCTCTCCCCCAGACCCCAGGACCTGTGAATGAACACCATCCACATGCCAGCAGGACTGAGGCACCCTCGTCTCCCAGATAAAGTGGGGGGCTTCTGTCCGTCTAGGGGCTCAGTGTCCCTGTCCGGCTGCCGTGTCCCAAGGCCGGCCCTTGGTGACTGGGCAGCGCCATCCCCCTGGGTACTGAGTGGGGGGCAGCGGCCGGCTTGGGTGCATCACTAACTCTGCGTCCTTGGCTCTCTACAGCACAGAGCCCCACCGCGGCGGACCCCCTCCAGCAGGCCTACGCCGGAGTGCAGCAGTATGCAGGACGTTAGTACCCACCTGACTCCTCAGCTCTTCCTTCAACTGTGCTCCACGCCCACCGCACCAGGGCATCCTTCCCCTGCCAGCCCTGGGCCCGGCCTTGCACGGGGTGGGGAGGGACTGGCAGGGGCCTAGTGAAGAAGGGAGGGGTGCTGACAGAGATTAACTCCCCTCCCCCCTCTTCTGGTTCCCCCACTCTCGGGCTCCTGACACGGCTGGGTGCCAGCAGTGGGAGGCCAGACACTGGGCTAGGCTGAAGTTTCGTCCCGTGTGCAGACAGTCATGGAGGGCTACTCCCCCCTGTGGCGTCATCGGTGGCCAGACCAGGGTGCCCGGGAGACCCACACCACACAGGAGCACAGGGGCCAGCGCAGGCGTGGGCTCTGCCCTGTGCAGCCCACCGTTCCTGACCAGGAAGGCCTGGTGGAGAAGACGAGGGGTTGGGAGGGGACGCAGCTTCTCCCAGCCACGCGCAAGGATGAGGCAGCTGTAGGGGAGGCAGATCCAGCCTGGGGTCAGCAGGCCGGTCGCCACGAGCGCAGCCAAGCTGTCCATCATGCCTCTCCCTTTGCTCCACCTGGCCACATGCCCTCGTCGCTGTGATTCAGCCTGCACCCCACTGTCTGGCCTGTCTTTGGAGGGCTGCTGCCGCCTCTCACAGCGGTGACAGTGTCCTGGGAAGCTCAGGGGAAGGTCTGGCCCGCTGGGGTCAGAGGCGCCTCAGCGCCAGGTTGTCTCTAGCTCTGACCTGAGGCCCTGCTGCTGTGGGAGCTGGGTGGGGCCGCCCAGGCAAGGCCACCCGTCCTCCCTCTGACCTTTCTAGCAGAGAGCAGAAAACATCGGGTTTGTTTGACTCGGCCCTGTGCCCCTGGGGCTACTCCTCAGGCATGCTCCCTAGGAAACCAAGTCCACACTGTGGGCAGCTCCCCTTCTCCCTCCTCGGCAGGACCCACTGTTGCAGATTCATCTTGGCGGCCCTGGTGTGCACGTAACACACACACACACACACACACACACACACACACACACACACTCGCCACTAATCTTCACTTTCTCTTGCCGGGTACCCCAAACTGAAAGCTCCCTTCTCTGAGTGCCTGATGCTTTAGGCCTGGCTTTCGCTCAGCCGAGCACTGAAGCCTCTTTCCTTCTCCCCCCTCTCCCTCCGCTCTGCATCCCGTGGCCGTCCTGGACTCTGCTTCCGCCCTCCAGCAGCCGCCTACCCTGCTGCCTATGGTCAGATAAGTCAGGCCTTTCCTCAGCCACCGCCAATGATTCCCCAGCAACAGAGAGAAGGTGAGTCTAGCCCCTTCCCGCACCCTCCCCTTCAAGCTGCTCCCTGGGCCGGGGTCTCCTGGCCCTGACTGGGGCCTTGGCTAGACGGGTGACCGTGGCCGTGTGTGGAGTGGGTGGGGGGCCGACGAGCCGAGAGACGAGGTCTGCCTATGCGCTCGTGAAGGCGTGCACCTGATGCCAGCCCAGGGACAGGTGAGCAGACCCCAGGCCACAGGTGGCACACAGGCACCTTGCCCACCGCCCTCCTCCGTGTGACGCTGGACTCACAGCTCGTGGGCCAACAGCATCGTCTTTACTAACCAGCCCTTGGAGCGGGTAGGTTGTGCCTCTCCTTCAGCTGCTCAGAGCTGCCGCAGGGCTTCGGAGTGGTGGGCCTGGGGGATCCCCAGCTTTACCGAGGAGAGAGGAGAGACGCCCCTCCTGGAGTCATCCCGGTCTACCTGCCGTGCTCCACAGAGTGACGCACAGCTAGGAAGAGAGACTCCAGCAGTGGGCGTCTTCTGACCCCTGCAGCTGTGGGCTCCAGGAGGAAATGTTAATAGTCCCAGGTGGCCAGGGAAGTGAGGTACTGCAGGAAGTGGAGGGCACCTGTTTCTGAGGGGCAGGACTTGGCTGCTGGGCAGGCCGGTAGGCAGCCGTGGCTGGCGAGGGGCAGTCAGGGGAAGCTAGCTCATTCTGGATAGGAGACATTTACGTCTAAGTGGCCGGGAGCTAGAGGACCTCACGGAACGAGACGGGGCAGGGCGGCAGGGCAGATCTAGTAAAGAGGGGTGTCTTGGAAAGCACATGCAGAAGGCGGGATATCAGCAAGGCGAGACAGATGAGACCTGCACAGCAGCCTACCTCTGAGGGTCTCAGGAACCTCAGAAGCAGCAAGACAGAAAGCGATGTAAGAAACCCCCCCAAGGCACCTGCCACAGAGAACTGACCTTGAGGGGCAGGAATGCCGAGGTTTCCAAATCTGTCCCGAAGTCACAGCTGATGGTCTCCAGATGCCAGGCCCAGTGTCTTTGTAGCAGACGGAATGAGAGCCTGAGATCTAGGTTGTTTCGAAAAGATTCTGGAAACTGCCTGCTCCAAGTCCCTTTAGTAAGACAGGCCCCAGCAGGACCTCGAGTGACTGAAGCCCACCCTCTCCACCTGACTCTCGGCTTGGCCACCTCCTTCCCTGGAGACTCTGGGCAGATTCCTCTGTCCCCCCCCACCCCACCAAGGACAGCTTTTCCTAAAGAAGCACGAGGATCGACTCCTTCACACCACAGGCAGCATCTGCACACAGCTCCTCTTCCACACAATTGCCTCTCCTCCAAAGCCAAGAGGAGACGCCACCTCAGCCCCTGAGGTCTGCATCTCACGTGCCCAGGAGAACCCAGCCGTAGAAGTCCAAGGGGGCCATAGGGCCTCTGCCCAGCCCCTCGGGGGCATCGAGTGCCCTGAGGCATCGAGTACCACCGTCAGTCCTGCCTTCCCTCGGCACAGGCTTCCTCGGTCAGGGCAGAGTCTGCTGGGGACAGCAGAAAGCCTAGTGTTCCGGGTCCAGGCCCAGAGCAGAGTCAAGCCCACGGGCCTGCCGCTGGGGCATTCTGCTTCATCGGGTTTGTGGGCTTGTGAGTTTCTAAACCCTGCTACTTACACACACACACACACACACACACACACACACACCCCGTTGTGCCACCCTGACTCGACACACGTGACAACCGTTTACACTCAGGCCCCCTTCTGCTTCCTGTGCCCTCTACCAGCCTCCTGCCCTGTGCATTAGCTCTGACCTTGTACCTTCTGCAGATGTGAGCAGCTGTAGCCGCACGTGCTCCCGATGCCACATCCCTTTCTCCCGACCGTGGTGGAGAGAGCCACTGCAGGGCACAGGGCACAGGGCAGTGAGCCCTGCAGGGCTCAGGGCACGAGCATGAGGTTGGGGCACTGGGGAGCTGGTGCAGGCCCAGGAGCCCCCAGAGGCAAGGAGGCCGGAGCTACAGGCAGGGGACACGGGCGGTGAAGGATGTTACCAAGCATGAGGAGAGCCTGGGGCCACGGAGACAGGCAGAGAAGTGGATGGAGCTAGATCTCAGGGTTGTGTGAAGGCTGAGTGGCAAAGACGGCTATCTCCCCCCAGCCCTGTGCCAGGTGGCCAGGTCGCCTCCCCTGTGTGAACCTCAGAACACCCCGGGGGCTAGGAACACCCTCCTGCCAGCTCCTGGTCTTTGAGGCACAGCGTTCTGGAATCCACCCTCACCCTCAGACCACCACCTCCACAGATGGGAGGAGGGAGACTCCTTCAGAGATGCCCGCATGCCAGAGCGGTGCGGCTTAGACTGGACCTTGTGTACAGTCAGGGCCAGTCGCTTGCTGTCCCTCTGGGGTGGACAAGAAGGGCGGAGTCCTGCCTGCCTGCAGGCTTTGCCCTCTGGACAGCAGTGAATGAAGCCGCCTAGAAAGAGCTGAGGCGGGGGCGGCCCGCAGGCTCAGCTGGGAGGGTGGAGTGGGGCGGGGGCGCTGTCCCCAGCACTTGGTCAGCACAGATGGGGACTGAGCACACGGCCCTGCTTCTGGAGGCCTCGGCCTTTTTGGGGAGCACCTGCAGCAACCTCATGAGCAGCCGGCAGGACTTACAGTCAGAAGGAGGGCCTCAAGTCAGGGGGAGGTCCCCGAGTGTGAGGGGCGGAAGAGCAGTCACCACTCAAACCCTGAAGACCACCCATAGAGGGAAGGCGTGTGCTGGTCCCGGGCAGCATGGGCGGGCAGGAAGCAAATGTCCTGCTTTGGGGTGACACCTCCCAGAGATGGAGAAAGAGCCCAGCTCCCAGAGGATGTGGGATGGGTTCAGGCTACCAGAAGGGAGACATCAGAGGAGGTCGGGGAGACAGGTCGGGGAGACAGGGCAAGGAGAGAGGCCCTAGGGCCCTCCAGAGAGGTAGAGGAGGTCGGGGAGACAGGGCAAGGAGAGAGGCCCTAGGGCCCTCCAGAGAGGTGGAGGAGGTCGGAGAGACAAGGCTAGGAGAGAGGCCCTAGGGCCCTCCAGAGAGGTGTAGCTTACACTGGGCCCAAAGCTGGTTTCTGCCCCCAGAGCACTGCCATCTCACCTCGGAGTTGCTTGTATTCGGAGGCACCCGTGAGCAGGTTCTGAGGGTGCTGTCCACTGATAGTGCTGAGGAGGGACCCCAGGGTGGAAGCCAGTGTTCAGGGAGTGGCTCTGACGGGCAGGTGAGTCTTCCCCAGGCTGTGGGTCTGGGTGGGTGGTAGACCAGGGAGGAGGAGAGGGAGGGGCAGGAGAGACTCTAGAGCCGGTTCCTTGTCCCAAGCTGCGGGTCCGAGGGACGCCGGACACTAGATCCCATCTGCTAAACCTGCGCGGGCTACGCTGGGGCCCACAGCCTTCGCCAGAACTCTCGCCTAGGGGGACCTCAAGTCACCTCAGAGGTTCAGGGACACGTGGCAGGTGCTTTCAAGACGGCAGGGTTCAGACTGCCGTCCAGAGAGTTACAAAAGCATTTTGATCATTTAAAAAGAAAGTAAATCTGCAGCTGGCCATCCCAGGCCGAAGACCCAAGGGGACCTGACAGGAGGGACAAGGGGCGAAGAGGGAAGAACTCACATTGGGGTTCATGTCCGGCCCCCTCCCCTTGGCTGCCTCTCAGCTGGTGACTTAACCCCCTCTCTGGACCTCGGTCTCCTCACCTAAGAGGCAATGACAGTGCAGCTAAGGGGAAACTGAGGACAAGGAGACCCCAAAGCTGTACAGTGTTAGGTCAGCCTGACGTGCTCATGCCGGGAAGTTGTGGGGAGGCCCCAGCGCACTCGCAGCCGCACAGCCTTCTAAGCAGGTGCCGGGCCACGCAGGGTAGATCCTGCTTCCTGTCTTCAACACCGGGAGGGAGAATGAGGTACAGGGCACAGCAGCTGGGCCTTGGGGGAAGCTGCCGGAGGAGCTGCAGGTGAGGCAGGCAGCTGACACCCCGTCAGTCTGAGTCTGGAGAGGTTGAGGGTGAAATTTCTCCAGCTCAGGACTTGTTACCCCAGGAGCTGGGCAGGAGGGAGGCCCCCCCGGTCCACAGCCCCCCCCCTTACCTCCAGCTCCCTGCTCCTTCCTCATTTCCAGGGATACAGGTGGTCAGGCCCTGGCAGAGTCTCATTCTCTCACCAGCGCACCCCCCAGCCTGAACTGCTAATCCCCACCCCCCTATTGTGGATCTTTTTGCTAAGAGACCACTGAGGCCCGGAACACTTGGGACTCAGCAACCCCCCACTCTCTGGGGGCTGGCCTTGGATCTTGACTGAAGCCCCCCTCCTAACCCTGCCCGCTCCCCCCTGCTGCGCTGCCTAACTCGCTCACCTCTCCTCTGTCTCTCTCTTTCCCTGCCCGCCACCCCCCGCCCCCCCTCACCGCAGGGCCCGAGGGCTGTAACCTGTTCATCTACCATCTGCCCCAGGAGTTTGGGGACGCTGAGCTGATGCAGATGTTCCTTCCTTTCGGTAATGTCATCTCTTCGAAAGTGTTTGTGGATCGGGCGACTAACCAAAGTCAATGCTTTGGTGGGTAAAGATAACAAACCAATCAGCTTCACCCAGGACAGGGGCTGCGCCCCCCGACTTCTCACCTGCTCCTTCACACCGACCCAGGTGCTTCTGGGCCCACCTCCATCTCTCAGCCCTCCGCTCTGCTCCACTGTTCTCTCGGCTTCTAGCTTTCCCCGCCCACCTCCTCCTGGGAACCGCCTCCCGCTCCAAGAAACGCCATCCCCTGCCAGCCTCAATCCCAGCGCCAGTCACCAGGAGAGGGAAGGGGCCATCAAGCAGGGTGGGGGAGCACGTCCGTCTTCGCAGCAGCCGGTCTCCTCTTGCGCTCACAGTGGCCATGCTGAACCCCGGGATCACACCCAGTGATGCCCGCATGCTCAGTCCAAGGACCCCCACCCCACCTGCTCCTCAGCCCTCTCCCCACCCGCTTCCCGTCACCTCCTTCCACCTACCTGCTCCTTGCTCCCGTCCTGCCATGCAGCGACCCCTCAGACCACCAGAGCTGGGCATTGCTGAGCTGCCAGGAGGTGAGGGGTCCCTGCTCGCAGGAAGCCTAGGCTCCAGAGCTCAGACGGAAACCCCAGGACGAGACTGGCAGTCAGATCTGCCAAGCCAAGCAGTGGGGACGGGACGGCCAGGGCGGCCAGCAGCGTGGGGCCAGGGTGGAAGAGGCGACGGGCAGGGAGAAGAGAGGGCTCTTGGTAGACCAGTTGCACGGGAGGTCTGTTCTGAGACCTCCGTTCTGTGGGGGATGTTCACCCAGTCCAGTGGGTTGTGGAAGACGCTAGAACAGAATGCAGCATTCAGGGAGTTTGCGCAATGACAGGAGGAAAGCGCAGGAAGACCCAGGCGTCTTGGTGTCAGATAAAAGTGCAGACTGCCCTGTTGAATTGAAGTTTTGCTTAAAGAACTAATTTTTTTAAATGTACGTCTACACATGGCACACCATGTACCCCAAGTCATTTTGGGGATATACTGAAAAAGTATTCACTGCTGATCTGAAATGCAGCTTCAAAATTGGGCATCCTATGTTCTCTTTGCAAAACCCAGAAAGTTACAGACTTCCCCCATGTGTACCCCCTCCTCTCCTCTCAGCTTAGTCTGTCTCTCTTCTGCTGCCTTTGTGGCAACACATGCTTCTAGGGCAAGATCTACTCATGAGAGCCCGAGGGCTAGGGGCACAGTGTGTGGCTAGTGGGGGGAGTGCCCACAGAGTGTCACATACCTGAGTCTGCCAGAACTTCCATACGTTCTCCCAGATTCCCGGGGTGTGAAGGGAGAGTGGGAGTCTGTGCCTGCCAGGGATACCAGCCACAGACTGGGGTTGAAGGAGGGGAGACGCACCAGGAAGCACTTGTTAAAGAGTTTCACATCTGAAGATTAAGGGTACTCCCCAGGGTAGTCAAGAGCTTGGAACTGCCCCCCACACACACACACATATACACACCCTCTGGCAGCTGCCTGTGGAAATCCTTGGGTCGTCCACTCACACACAATTTCCTCAGCTTCTTTTTTTCTCTTTGGGTATGGAAAAATCAAGAGAAAGCAAGCCCTCTCTGCACCCCTCCACTGACCCCTTATGAACTATGACATGTATGTTCTGTCACATCACAGATGTGATGCAAAGAAGGAACTGCCAGGGGCCCGGGAAGTGTTGGGGAGCTCTGTCTCAGCCAGGCTGTCTCCAGACACCCTTCATCTCACTCACTGTCCTCTGGCCATGACCTGGTTCAATCATTTCCTGGGGGTGTCCCAAGAACTGCTTGCCTTAGCTCACTCACGTTCTTCTGGACCAAGATCTCCTCTGTCTGCCTTTTGTACCCCTCTGCTCACTTGCTTCTCTTCACAAACTCAAGTGCTAAGTCAGATGTGGGTCTTCTCCAGCTCGCCCGTTCTCTGGCCCTGGCTCGCCCCGAGGCCCGCAGTGCCCGCTGTGCCCGCTCAGCAGTTGCGAAGCACTCTGAGCCTTTAACTCCTTGTTCATGAGGTGGGACTGTTTCAGTCACCACTCAGCGAGGCTGTGAGGGTCCGCAAGGTCCTGGCCAGAGCACACACCCTGGAAGTAACGGCCCCTCTGGATCATGGTCTTCTGCTGTCACGCACTCCCCAAAGGCCCCAAACAGTATAGGCGGAAGGTTCCAGAAGTCTTCACGAGGATATGTGTAGCACAGATGGTTCCTACCTTAGAAGGAGGGTAGGAGCAGAGAGTAGGAGGGCCGAGGGCCCCCGAGGCTTTCCTCTTGGATTTGGGAGGGAAGAACTTAGGGGTTAGGCGAGAACAGGGTCGGGGGTTCTGAGGAAGAGAAAGTCTGGAAGCTTTGAGCAGGATACGCAGTGTCCAGAGCACCACCCGCGGGGGTCTCCAGTCTGCAGGCAGATGCTTCTGCCTTGACTGCTGGTCAGATGATGAGACTAGCTAGGGAAGAGAAGTTCCCCTGAGCCCACACACGTGCCCAACCCTGAGGCTTCCAGAGGGTTCTCAGCTCTGCCAGGAAGCTGGGCTTCTTCCCTCCTGCTAACCTGTCTGTGTCCACTGCTCCAGGGATCTCACCCCAGGGCCCCTGCTGCCCCTTCTGTCTTTCTCCTCTCTGCTCTGGTCCTTTTTTCCTCAGGAAGAGCTCCCAAGCCCAGGTGGCCAAGGAGAGTCTGTTCTGGCATGCCTGGGACCTGGGGTCTGAGGCGGACAGAGACCTTGCTTTGCCCACTCGCCTTAGTCTAGGAGATAGCGGTTAAAAACAGGGACACACACTTCTGCTCTGGTCCGCTGAGCACTTGATTTTAGTCACAGACATACAGGTTAGTGGGTGGGGATATGCAGGAGGGAATGTAGGAGTGAAAGCTACTCGACCACTGTGCAAACCCTGCCTGCCTGGGCTGCTCCCTTGGTGGGCACATTGATAGCCGCTGGTTTTGTCACTCCGAGCCTGACCTGACCAGTTCGCTGCACTCACTGTCCATACACGCACATGGCCTCTTCTCCCGCCTTGGATGGTGCACAGCGGGGCAAACACACTGAGCAAAGCAGGAGGGTGAGAGGAGCAAATGCTGGAGAGCGGGATGGTGCCAGGCAGCGCAAGGTGAATAAAGTTAACACCCCAGAGCCACATACAGGGAGCATCTTCTCACGTGGCCGGTCGCTGTGGTCTCCTCTCTCTCTCTCATGGCCGTTTGGTGGCAAGATGGGTTTTGGCTCCTCACAAGCTAGGCTCCTGCAGTGGAGCATCTAGACCAGTCCCGGGAGCAGATCGATTCAAGGCTGTTCTGGATGTGACAGAACTGGTGTATTCACTAGAGAACGCGATTTATTTATGGCCCCTTGTTCTTCCCTCCCAAATCCAAGAGGAAAGCCAGGGGCCCTAAGCCTGAAGATCACAGAACTCACGGGGCACTTAGGAAAACCTGGAATACAGCATGTGTATGAGGACTTACAGGCCACCGCGGGGCATGAGCTGACCCTGCCTGGGAACAGCCTGGGGGAGTCGAGAGCCGTCTGGGGGATGCGTGTGGGGAGGAGCGAAGACGCAGAGCGCACTGGGCCAGCCTGGGCACACCGAGGGCGGTGTTTAGGGTTGCATCTTGCGGGGCGCGGCCTGGTGGACCCTCCTAGCGGCTGCAGACCACAGGAGGGCGAGGCTGGGGCACGTCAGTGACCTGCGCGCTTGGCGCGGGACAGGGCCCCTGTTCCCGCACCCTGGTTACTCGCACGCACGAGCGAGGGGGCTGACGACAGCCCACGGGGGCGAGGCGGTGGGTGAGGGTCGTCCGATCGCCTCGCGGGCCAGGCGGCTGGCGGGCAGCCTGGGGCAGACCCGGGGCGGAGGGGCCCGCGGCCGGCCGCGCCGGGCACGGCCGTGGAGCAGCTTCCTCCGAGGTGCCTCCCCTCCCGGCCCCTCGCACTCCTCTCTCTCCCCAGGCCGGCACCCCGTGCCCTCCCGCTGCCAGGCCCCCTCCTGTCAGGGAGGACAGTGTCCAATAAGCTCCTCCGCCCGCAGGTGTGTCCGCCCTGTCCCGCGGGAGGCGAGGGCCGAGGTGGCGGGCCGGCCGGGGTGGGGGGCCGCCGGGGCAGCGAGCGCGCGGGCGCCGCCCTGTCCTCCCCGCGCCCGGCCGGGAGGGGCTGGCACGCGGGGCACAGGGGCCCGGGGGAGGCGCCTGCAGCCCGCCCCGCCCCTTCCCTCCCTCCCCCGCCCCGCCGGAGCGCCCCTGGGCGGCCCCGTGGAAACCCAGGCCCTGGCCCTCCTGTCTCGCCAGGCTTCGTGAGCTTCGACAACCCGGCCAGCGCGCAGACCGCCATCCAGGCCATGAACGGCTTCCAGATCGGCATGAAGAGGCTCAAGGTGCAGCTGAAGCGGCCCAAAGACGCCAATCGCCCGTACTGAGCGCCGGCGGGAGCGTCCCCCGGGGGAGACCAGGACTCGCGCAGGTAACCAGGGTGGTCTGGGCGGAGGAAGGGAGGCTTAGCTGGACCCGCCGCCTTCTGCCTTCTCGGGCTTCCCTGGGCCCGACCCCAACTTGTGCCCTGGACCCGATGCGCCCGCCCCACCTGCATTTCATCCGAGGTCTGCAGGACAGGCACAGAGCGAATTCCCTCCAGCCAAAATTGGCATGGCCCTGCTCCCTGGCTCCCCTAGGCGGGGAGGAAGTGGGGAACCTTGAGAAGGCTGGGGGCAGTCCTGCCCCCGGTGCCTTCAGGTCCACACCCGTGGATCTGCTGGCCAGAGACCCTGCAGAGAGAGGGAGCGGCAGGCGGGGCTCCCACTCTTCTCCTCAGCATGTGGACACGATCCATGGGTCCTCACCCGCACAGTTGCCCCTGCTCACCGGCACAGGAAGGGCAGGGCTTTTCACAGGAACCTCACCGGGCAGGGCACACAGCTGAGCGAGGGTCCCTGCGGGGCTCTCCTGGACCTTCCCCCCCTTGCAAACGGAAGCAACAGCCATCCCTCATCCAGGCCTGGTGCTGGCAGGGAAGGGGATGGGGACAAGCTGGAAAAGGCATGAGGCGGGTGGGGAGAGGCCCAGGCCCTTACATCCCAGCTTCCAGTTCCTTGGTGCCATCACCCCAGGGGACCTGAGCTTAGCCACAGGCCAGAGATGAAGGCCGCCTTTGGGCTTGCCCTGTTAAGGGTGTTCCCTATTTACTCCACTTCCTCAGCAGCACTGTACCTAGCCGTGCTAGGTCCTTGGGCAAGGAGATAGGCAGGTGGGAGACCGCCTGGTACTGGAGGGCATAGCAATCGCTGTGTGACAGCCTCACAAAGACTTGAGCCACCTGGGGTGCATGGTCTTCCCCTGAGGTGAGGGCAGGGGCGGTATGTCAAGGACGCTCAGGAAGGTTACTGGCAGGAGTGCAGGCTCAGAGATTCAAGGGTGAGGGAGCACCCACCCAGGTCCACAGGCCACCATATAGAATCTGCGCTCTTCCAAAATGGAGTTGGGGGATTAGTTTTGCAGGGCGCGCAGCGAGATGCCATCTCGTCCGTAGGGTCGTTTTGGCTGCCACGTCGCTGCAGCAGGCAGCGAGTGAGGGACAGGATGTTTAGATATGAATTGAAGGTGGAGCCGAGAATGTCCTCCTGCTGCGTTAGGAGGCCCGTGAGGAGGGCGGGAGCCTAGAGTGACACCCACATTTGATGTGGACACGTTGGCCCAGTCTGGGTACTGGACTGGGGTTACACTGGGGAGCTTCCAGCTCTGTGCAGGCGTGGGCACTAGGAGGCAGCCAGCAGGGGTGCTTCTCCACAGTCATGAAGCCCTTTCAGGAGCGGCACATGCGTCCCTAAGCAAGGACAGCCCTGCCATTGAGAAGTGACCACGCCCACGGTGTCTCCATGGACACCACAGACTCGGAGTCGCACCAGGGTTTTGTTGTGGCTCTTGTCCTAGCCTCACGGCAAAAGCAAGAGTAGACCCTCTAGGTAGAAATCCTGAGGAAGGGCAGAGGAAGGCAGGCGTGTTGCTGAGCTCAGGGTAGATCCAGCTGGCACTCAGAGAACACGGGAGGTCTTGCACCAGGAATGCTGGAAAGGCCAGAAATACCAGAGCCACAGACCTGCAGGGGGCAGCTGCCAGGCGCTGCTCTGGCAGGAACAAGCAAAGAGGAACACAGGGACCAAGTGGCTTGTCGTGGAGTGGTCAGTGGTCAGTGTTGGAGCAGGCTCTGCAACCAGGAGTCCAGTTCCCCCCAAGAAGAGAGGACGAGAAACCCGAACCCTCACTTCAGCAGCATTCTAGACCTCACAGGGGACACATGGTAGTAGCTCACCTCTGGGGCCAGGCCTGACTTCCACCTCCTCCCGAAGACAGGGCGTCTCTAAGAACGATGGTGAGACTTGACTCCTATGGTAGCTACTTTAATTTTCACTTAGAGGCACTTAATGAATGGACGCTGTCTTCTCGGCTCCAGTGGAGAGCTGGAGTACAGGAGGGTTCTAAGAGGAGGGGGTGGACGAGAAGTGGTCATTCTTTGGCTGCCAGTAAGAGGGACCAACACACAGGGAAGAACGCGCATGTCACAGGCAGCGGGGCGCAGGCCGAGTCCCAGGGGCTCACAAGGATGCCCGAAGGGACCCTCCCTAGTTGGGAGCAGTCGAGCTGTGAGGAGGGAAGCTTGAGGGTCCCAGACCAAGTCAGAATCCACAGTGGGCAGGTCTGGGAGGAAGAGAGGTCCAAGAAGGGTAGCCATGGCAACAGGAGGAGAGCGGAAGCCCCAGGGGGATGGGGTTGAGACTGGAATCCGTGTGCCCTATTGTCCCCGGATGAGAGGGTTTCTAAGAGAGCTCTACCAGAAAGGAAGAGAAGAAAACAGAGAGAGTAGACAGAAAATGTGTCCGAGGCAGGGGTCCACAGCGGCGGGCACTCCCACCATGCCCCTGCCCACCTCACAGACAGGCCTGGAAGTCCCTGGCCAACTTCATGGCTAGAATGCACTAGCTCCTACCCCACAGCTGGGGCTGGGCTTCTCTGGTTAAAGACCATCTGTCTGCTTTAGCATCTGGCATCAGAACTGGGCTTGCCTGGCCCCCTTAACGGCCGGATGCACGGGGGGGGGCTGCCCTGATGGGGCTTTGAGAGGAGACCCCCACAGCCAGGAGAACCTGAGCTAGAGGCTGAGTTTACCAGCCCCCTTGGAACTGCATAGCTTGTGCACCACGACCCTGACATCCAGGCTTCCCTTCCGAATGAAAACTAAAGCAAGAGTAAAAGCGCGGCTTGAGGCTCTGCAGACCAGCTGCGGATGGCACAGAGGAGGAGCAGGGCCAGAGAGCAAAGCTCACAGATAACCAGGGAGGGTGGAGAGGCACCCCGGATCCTAGGGCGTCCCAGACCTGGGAGTGGGGAGAAGGCATCTCAAAGTTCAACACGGAGATCTGCTTATAGGGAAACGAGGTCATCCTGTGAGCAGCACAGCTGGGGATATGGAACAGTCTGGAAAGCTATGGTCAGGGCACGGGGGAGACTGGAGAGGAGGTGGTCACCAGCGTCAAGGGGAGACCGGGGAGACCGCAGGCAGGGCGTCCACCACACGCCGGGGTTCTTGGGCACAGGAGCGATCTGCAGTGCGGTTGCCTGGTGAGGTTTCCTGGCAGGAACCCGCAGTGCCCAGGTGTGTTTAGACTCCAGCACCATTGGCACAGTTTGTTCTAAATCTCGAAGTGGAGCGTGTCCATTCGCCAACGGGGTCTAAGGAAAGAGGTGTGGGCACCTTTCCTTCCCTAGGGTGGGATCCCCAGAGGGGAGGGTGCTGGTCGTGTCTGGAGGGGGGGGGAGATTCATCTCTCCGCCTGCCCAGCAGGAGGAGCGGCAGGAGGCGAGAGAGCCCCGCGCCGGTGCGGGGAGAAAGAACTGATGTGTTAACTGAGCGCTCGCTCCCCAAGACCTGCTTGTGGCGCGGTGGTGTGAGGGGCTGTTAGACTTTTTTCTGGTCCCCTCACCAAACACCTGTGCCCCCCCTCCCCGACGCATGACGGGGACCCCCAGGGGCCCTTGCGAGGTTCTGCTCCACGTCCCGATGTCTGCATAAACAGCCGTGTGTGTACGTGTTGGCGTGCTCGTGTCGTCTGCTTCCTCCATCCTTTGAGTTCCTTCCGTTCCCTTTTGATTTCACTGCTGTTTTCTCATCCAAGCTTTTAGACTGGTGCTGTGGTCTGGTGCTGTATAAATATTTTTCCTTTTAATCTTGTTTTAACTTCTTCCTTGCCCTTCCTTAACCCCAACCCTTTCCTTATGATCCTCCTCCCACCTCCCTGCCCCTTCCCCCTACCCAGACTCTCTCGTCCTCTCTCCCTTTCTCTCTCTCCCTTTCTCTCTCTCTCTCCATATATAAATATATATATATAAATCTTTTCTTCTTTTGTCATTCAACCAAATTCCAACAACCCAACCAGGGCCAGTCAAATCCACCACAGTCTCGCGCTGAGCTAGGAATAGAGTTCACGTAATCACATGAGAGTGGAGGAAAGTCCCCCGTCCGTAAGTTCAAATCAACTCAAAGTTCACAGTGTGACATGATGGCGTCATGTAACGAGGCTAAAATTCGGTTGCATGACACTTGCCGTCGAGTTTCGTGGAGTTGCTGTGATTGGAGCGTTTTTCTTGGATGTCGTACCTGTGGATGATTGGCCAGTCATGATCACACGTGCATCTCTTCACTTTGTGCTGCCACAAACTTTTCTGCTGTGCTCTTGTTCGTTTCGTTCTTGGTGCTTGCAGTGGTTTTACTTTCTGTCGTCTGGTTTTTCTTGTTCAGCGTTTTTTTATGCTTCTGTAGATGTCCCATAGAGAGAAAAAAAATTAGTGAAAACAAAGATGAATTCCTGAATTATCAAACATGGGATCGTTTAACTATATATAAGCCATTCTTTTTTAAACTGAAAAAAAATAAGGAAAACATCTTAAAAATATCTCTGCGTGGTTGATTTACTTGCACTTGAAAATATTGTGATTTTATTTTTTTTCTAGAATTTTGGGGGCCTTTTTCAATTGACACTTTCTTATGTCTGGTCTTTTTCCAATTAAGCTATTTTTAAATCTCACCTTAAGAGGAAAAATGAAAACCAAAACCAAAATATCTATAATAACAAAATGATAAAAAAATTCTAAATCAGAAAAACTAGAGTCCAAAGTCGGAGGCCTCTGAGAAAGAGCCTATAACAATTGTAAGGTTTGTATCATAGCCATCTCCGCTAAATTGAACGTGGGAAGGGGAGAGATGGGGGTGCTGGGGAGGGCATTTTTGGTTGGTCTGGAAGAAACAGTAAGGACAGAGCAAAATGCATCTTTTTGTTTACAACTGAAAAAGGGTCCTTGACAAGCGTTTTTTTTAATTTTATTATTATTTTATTTGGTGTTGTAATTGTTTAGACTGCTGTGTACGGTTTGCTGTTTGTTGAATCAACAGTGTGAAAACCTGCCAGCATGGATTGACATACGCATGACCTTCTCCCCTGGGCTGGGGTCTTCGAGTTCTAACTTCCTTGATGTGACCAGTCACCCCCATGTATAAGTGGAAGCTGCTTGCAGAATGCAGATGAGTCTCATTTGTTAATTCACAATGATTAAGCATTCACCTTCTGATTCTAGTCAGATCATGATTTTTTTTCTCTTAAAACCAAAGCAAAAAAAAAAAAAAAAAAGCCACCATTGAAAACAAAATCAAGAACTGTCTCGGTTAATTTATTTGCGTTTGGTAATTAAATCTGTTCTGACCTGCTGTAGCAGACAGTCTCCTACCCATTCCCTGGAAGTTCTGAATTTCCTCTAAATTCCCTGGCATGTATGAGAAAAGTATTACGTATGTGCATGTGTGTGTGCCTAGCTGTGCATACACATACATATCCATGTATATCCACATATGTGCAGGTGAATATATTCTACACATATATCCAGATATACATATATACACACACGGCCTCGCAAATAGTTACTGACTTTGGGAAGGAAGTGGTTGGCTAGAAACTGGGCAGGGATTTGGCAAAATCTAACTCTTGGCGCTGCCCTCCTCCTTATCCTCGGCCTGGGGAATAGTGGACTAGCCTGGGACATTTTTGCTTTCTTGTTTGCTAGGCTTCTGTGTATATATTGTATCTGGGCTGGATCCCCTGGGACAACTTTAATTATAAATTCATAGCCCACAGTCCCAGAATTTTCCCTTAGAGGTAGCTGCCCTCAATCTAGAGCCCCATTGAAGGAAGCCAAGTCCAGAAGCAGAGGCGTAACCATCCCCCCCGTGGTCCAGTGGTTGCTCACTCTGCAGAGAACAAATTTCTTTTGGCCTTATCATGATCGTGACTAATTCTCATGTTGGTCTCTCCTCCTTCCCTCCCCCACCCCCAGAACTCCCTTCTTCCCCCAGGCAGGTTCCTATTGGTGTCTGGATGTGTTCTGTGTTCACCTTGGCTTAATGGCTCTGATTTTCTTCATTTTAGGGCAGGATGCTGAACGGGCTACATTAAAAAACAAACCTCTCTCTCTCTCTATTTATAAACGAGAACTGTTGGATGACACCTTTGACTTATCAGCCAGTACCAATCAAGCTGAAGACTCCAGACACTCGACTGTAATATTTCTTCAAGGAAAGTATAGCGTCTATGGAGTTCAGGGGCACGTGTTTGGGGAAAATTACACGTGACATACAGAAGATGACGAAGAAAAACGAGAAAAACAAAACAAAAACAAAAAAAAGGCAACTTTAAAGCAAAGTCACAGCCCAGATGGGGAGGCTGAAAGGCTGGTTGCTGGGAGGAGACGCTGCTGGCTGACCGATCCTGGGGCTTTTCCAGCCCGTGGACGCCTGAGACAGGCGGGGGCAAGCGTGCGGAGGGCCCGGGTCCCCAGCGGGCGGCTGGGAGACCGCCACTGAGCATCTCTATCTGTCATTCCTTTAGCTATTTAGGGACCAAAGGACCAAACTTTTTACTGCAAATGTGTAGCGCTGTCAAATAGAGGCAGAATGGAGCCCTTCATCCTTCCTGCCTCCTGGCTGTTCTTGAGACAGCTGAGAGCGATTCTATGAAAAAAAAAAAAAGTAATAAAAAAACTTAAAAAAAATTTAAAAATTAAAAAAAACAACAAAAAAAGAAAAAAATGCTTCAATGCTTTTAAAACAGCAAGATAATAGTTCTTTGATACTTTGAGAGGCGCTTTGATTTTACCCTCATTGAAGTCTACGACTTTCCTATGGTTTTCTGTATTATACGTCTGATGGAGCTGTTGAGACGAACAGATTGGTGGATATTTGGGGAAAGCGACAACGGTGTTAAGTCATTAGCCAGGAAGGGTGGGAAGAGGGAAATCGGGACTTCAAAGGCAAGGTCACTTGTGAAAAGTCTGTAAATGCTTCTAACTCTCCCCCCTCTTAAAATCATAATAGTTGTACAGAATTTTAAAAGGAAAAGTTTAAAATACCTATATCATAGAAGAAAAAAAAATTAGAGGAAAGCAAAAAAAAATAAAAATAAAAAATGAAAAAAAAAACCTTCTAGAAGTTAGCGTTCTGCTAAAATCCCAGGTGTTGTAGGACTGTACTAATGTAGAGTTTAGACTGAGCATCGATCCCGCGAGTGCTGGCGGACGCCCCGCGCCGCGCGGGCCGGAAGCGCCCCACCGGAAGCGTCCTCACCGGAAGCGCCCGGCCGGAAACGCCCCAGCGGAAGCTCCCTGCCGCCTCTCGCTTCGCCCGGAGCCGCGCGCTCGCTCTCCGCCCTCACCTCCGCTTCACTCGCCTTCCATGTTCGTTCCGGAGACTTTTCGGGCCGGGGAGAACTGGGAAGTTTTCATCTTCAAACAACTAGACAACACACACACACACAAAAACCTTAAACAAGAGAGAGAAACAAACAATCTTTGAAGAATTTCTGAAACTGTTTACAAGGAATTTTGAAAAACAGGGATGTTTAAATGATGCCGGCTCTGTTTTTCTGTAAATAAATTTGCATATTTTGTAGGACTTTTAATTGTAATGATAGAGAAAAAACAAGGAAAACTATTTAATGAAAGCACGATATTTATCTTTGGTAAATGACTTTAGAGCAGTTAAAGACATTGCTTAAAAAACTCAGAATCAGAAAAAACACTGAATTATTTAAGAACACATATATTTTAAAGTATAACATATTTATTATAATTTATTTGCACCCTTGGGAAGACTTGCTTTGGCATCTGCCTTGATAACTTCGCATCAGTGTCCATCCCGAGGCCAGGGGAACTCTTGGACTACCATTTTTTTTTCCCTTAAAGCAACAAATTTCTGGTTCCTCAGGCTTCCTGCCTTTCTTTCTTTCTTTCTTTCTTTCTTTTTTTTTTTATTTTGTGTTGTTTTTATTTGGTTTAAGTTTTTTTCTTTCTTTCTCTTGAGTTCTTCCAGGATGTCCAGATGTTGTAAAAACAAAAACAACACCACAACAGCTGCAGTTCAGTACAACTGCTCTTTTCACACTCAATGCCCTAAAACTCCTTGTAACCTTCTGTAACTATTGGATGACGCTTTCTCCAGCTTAGCCCTAAATAAAGCACAGTTTAAAAAAAAAAAAAAAAGACTGTTCATTGGTTCGTGCCCTCTGGTTCTTGCAGTTCCCAGGCCTGACCAGGCTTCCCTTCCTGGAGTCTGCTTTGGGAGCCTGGGTGAGGGTGGGGGGTGCTCCTGGGAGATGGGGGAAAAGTAAACACAGTTCCTCAGCATGACTCGGAGTGGAGTCTCCATTGCACATGCATTTGGAGGTTTCTGGAAAGAAATGACCACAGTTCCCAGATATACCAGAGTTCTGCTTTCTGGCTGTAGAAAACAAGCTGAGAGCTGGGCCAGGTGGTGTGACGCTTCAGGGGAGGAGGCAAGTGGGGGGCAAGCTAAGGCAGGGCAGGGGAGGGGGGGCATGCTAAGGCAGGGCAGGGGAGGGGGGGCATGCTAAGGCAGGGCAGGGGAGGGGGGCATGCTAAGGCAGGGCAGGGGAGGGGGGCATGCTAAGGCAGGGCAGGGGAGGGGGGGCATGCTAAGGCAGGGCAGGGGAGGGGGGGCAAGCCAAGGCAGGGCAGGGGAGGGGGGTATTCTAAGGCAGGGCAGGGGAGGGGGGCATGCTAAGGCAGGGCAGGGGAGGGGGGCATGCTAAGGCAGGGCAGGGGAGGGGGGCATGCTAAGGCAGGGCAGGGGAGGAGGGGGGCATGCTAAGGCAGGGCAGGGGAGGGGGGCATGCTAAGGCAGGGCAGGGGAGGGGGCATGCTAAGGCAGGGCAGGGGAGGAGGGGGGCATGCTAAGGCAGGGCAGGGGAGGGGGGCATGCTAAGGCAGGGCAGGGGAGGGGGGCATGCTAAGGCAGGGGAGGGGAGGGGGGCATGCTAAGGCAGGGCAGGGGAGGGGGGCATGCTAAGGCAGGGCAGGGGAGGGGGGCATGCTAAGGCAGGGCAGGGGAGGGGGGCATGCTAAGGTAGGGCAGGGGAGGAGGGGGGCATGCTAAGGTAGGGCAGGGGAGGAGGGGGGCAGCACTTGGCGCTGAGTAGACAGTTTTTCTGGTTGGAAGAAAACAGGGTTGTGGACGGGGCCCTCAAGGGTCCTGTCCTGGGGGAGGGGAGCTGGGGCTCTGCCCCACACTGAAATGACAGACAGACATCCTAGTTCTGAGTGCCCAGGGTGGGCAGAGTGTTCTGAAGGGAGATGTGTGGACAGCAGGGCTTCGTGGCGATGAATGCCAGCCTGGACAGAGCAATGTCAGCCTGCTCAGAGCAATGCCCCCTTTCTAAGGGCCCCCGGGCCACAGACCTTCTGGAAGCTTTCTCCCCTCCCTGACTGCACTCCTGCCTTTATCCAGGCAGCCAGGTCTGAGGACGGGCAGGCTTCCTCCAAGAACGATTCAGGGGCAGGAAATCTATGATTTCGGAAGCCCATGGGAGGGAAAGGACAGGAGTCTCTCTCAGGACCCTCCGCCTTGGAGTGCAGGACCTGCGCTCAGAAGGGGAGTGAAGACCGCACTTGGAGCTCCTGGTCCATCCTTGCTCCTACCTCTGCCTGTCCTCCAGACATGCAGGCGCGCCCCACGTGTCTCGCCCAGGTCTGGGAAAGTCATCTGTGTCGGCACATGTGACCAGGCTTCCAAAGCCCTGTTTGCAGGGAAACGGCCCAAGAGAGGGGGCAGGTGCAATTCCTACATCAGTCCCACTGCCTGTTCTGTCTAGCACCCTGCGTCCAAAGGAAACTCTACTACTCTGCCCATCCAGGGCAGCTGGACTTCTTGGGAGAGTGATGGGGTGTGTGTGTGTGCATGTGCACACGTGTGTGTGTGTGTGTATTATCAAAGAATATGATGTGTATATGTATGAAATTGTGAAAGAACGAGTGCGTTTCTTAAAAAGTGAACCTGGAGTGACTTGTCCAGCTGCTGTGCGCTGCGTGTGAGGATGAGGAAGCTGTTTTGTGAGACTTTCTCTGCCTGGAGCTACTCAAGCATGATTTCTGTTGGCTGTTAAGAGCTGGGGTCACGGTTGCCAGAGGATGACAGCAGCGACCACTGGTCACTTGTGGCCCCCAGGGCGCCTCCCAGTTCACCTCATTGTTCGAGCGCACCTCCCCCAGGAGCCCACTGTCCTGGAACACAGGTCGGCTGCGAGGCACAGAGGGTGCTGTGTTCAAGGTGGCAGGGGCAGGGGCCAAGACCGTCGGCCAGTTCTGCCATTTTCAGACCCGGCCTGACGGGGAGGTGACACACCTGAGACAGATTCAAACAAGCCCGCCCTGTAGAACCCTCCATTGAAACATTGCGCAGCAGGTAGGTAATCGCAGTGTGCTTAGTACCGTGAGCCCAGAAACAATCTGTTAACTTCCAGGGGAAGCGTCCTGAGCCCCTGAGAACACGCTGAGCTTGCATGTGAAGACATGTGGGGCTTTAGGGCGCCTAGTCCTCTGGCCATGGCTCAACCATCCTTCCTGGTTAAGTGTTCTTGATCAGGAGTGCCAAGACACCCAAGCCAAATCTACACTGGTTTCTACACCCATCACACCAGTCAGTGTGCCCCAGATGTTGAGCACCCGTCTTTTCACTGACAGATGTTTCCACCCCCTTTTTTCCTTAGGCTCATTGAGGTCTAATAGCTGGCAGGAACCAGGCTAATGGGGTCTCTGTCCTGCCACCCTGCAGAGCAACCCTGTTTGTCCCAGCAGGACTTTCAAAGGCCTTTCAGCTCACCGCCCCCCATAGCTCAGCCCCCACTGTTCTGTCTCCCTCACCTCCTCGTCTTTTTCTCCCTCCTCCGCCTCGATGCCCATATGAAGAGGATCTTACCGAAACTGTTCTTTGAACAGTTCCTGGCCTCTGGAGGCGTCATCTGAAAAGCTGACTTTTGTCCTGTCTGAGTAGGGCTCCCCCATCCCCACCTTCAGTGACGAGCAGAGTGGGGTGGGCATCCCTCGCCCCTCCAGTCTGTTCAGCCTCTGCGTTCCCAAAGTGCCGGTGCACATCTGGGTAGCTGCAGCTGCTTTGGCCTTGGGCACTGTAGGGCTAACTGTGTGAGTCACTCCAGGCTGGGCCCAGAAGCTGCCCGCCTGCCCGCCTGCCCACCCGCCCGCCTGCCAAGGAGGGCACCGAGCTCAGGGGTCCAGCCCAAGGCAACAACATCAGATGTGGCCGTGAATGGCACTTGGTTGTTTTCCAGAATAGAATCCATCCATCCTCCAACAGCAGTGATTAGCTGCCATGGGTGGATCACCTCCATTGACTGTGAATGGCTTTAGTCAGATCCATCCCCTCTGCTGACTGGCCGGCAGCAGGAGCAGTTGCGTTCGCTGAAGGCTGCATGTTCTGAACGTGTCTTTAAGTGGTGCCAATGGCTCGCGCGGGTACGCGCACAGCCGACATGCGCCTCCTTGTGCTAGCGGCACCGCATCTTGCTGTGACCTGCCCTCCGCCCTCCGTCTCCCTAAGCTCCCTAAACCACCCGCTCCTCTCCTAGGCCAGTCTGTGGTTCTTCCCTGCTGCCCCAGCCTGGCTGGACAGAACCTGCCCCCCCCCAGCTCCTTCCCCTCGGTAGACAATCGGCATCTCCACCTCTACCGCTGCCCTGCAGGATCCGCACCGTTAGGAGAGGGGGAGCGGCCCCTGCCTGAGAGTGTGAAGGTCTGGGCTGGACTTCAGACCACCTTCCGGCACCTTCTGTGTCACTTTGGGAGAGTTACTTCATGAGTGAGCCTCATGTCTTTATGTCTAAAATGGGGATAATGCCACCCCTGAAGGAACTGAAAGTACATGATAGTATATCACACCACATACACACACACACACACATACACACACACACACACACGCACGCACGGATACATATATGCACATATATACATGCACAGAGACAACACACAAGACACACATACACGTACAAACATGCAAAGATCTGCACATACATACACAGTCACAGCAATACACAGATATCAGTCACACAAACAGACACAGTGATGCATATGGACATACATACATGCAAATATACATACACAGAAACACATGCCCTCAGAGACAGGCACACAGATATACAGAGACCCCTCCCCGCAGAGGCACACCAACACGCTATAACATAATACACACAGACTCACACACCAACAGAATCATACACAGCCACAAAAATGCCCATGCCCACAGATACATTCCCTTTTACACACATACACACATTCATAGATATACACACAGACACATGCAGAGACACCCACAGATACATACTTTCAGATACACACCCACCCATAGAGACAGACTCCCAGACACACACACAGACATACACACACACACACACACACACACTTGCACTCACAGGACGCATGCCCGTACACTCACACGCACTCACGGACATGCATGCCCGTACACACACACGCACACAAGCTGCAGATCCTCTGAGAACCCTTTACACATGATGCGCAGAACCAGCAGCTCAGGCGACACCCTTCCTGCTTTCCCTTCCTCCGTGTGCTTCGGCCGGCGCCTGAATTGATGTTGGGCCACCCAGGTCCTTCTTTTGCCAAGACCAGCCAGCCGGTGCAACTCCGGAGGATTCCGTCATGCTGGTGCATACCGATCTGGTTCGTGCGGCTTTCTTTTGGGGACCCTATTCAGCTGATGCCACCTGCTTTCTTGCGCTTTCCTTTCCTGCAAGAGCGTCCTTGGCACGGTGCTACCTACTGCCCGTGTGGGCTCCTCCTGGCTCGATGGCCTTACGCTGAGTCGGTCTTTGCATTTTAAAACTTTTTTTTCTTTTTTGAATAGATGGCATATTCCTGTATTTTGAAAAGTAGGCAAAAGATGCAGTGAAGTCTTCTCCCAAGTTTGAAGCTCCTCCGTGACGAAACCATGACCAGCTCTGTTTACACTGCATGTGGAGCTCAGTGTCGGTCTCCGTATTAACTATTTCTCACTGGACTCACTATGCAGTTGAGGGTGGCTTCTAACTTGCAGCAATGCTCCTGCCTCAGTCTTCTCTGTGCTGAGGTCTGAGACGGGGCGGCCCTCTTGCTGGGCTTCAGGGCACCTCTTTTCGTGGGGTGCTCAGGGCCAGACTGAGTAACTCTTTTGCCATGCAGACTCCATTCTCTGAGGAGTGGGTGTCTATATTTATGGGGTGCGTGCTTGTGTCAGAGCTGTGCTAAGAGCAACTCCTGAGGTAATTCTACGGCGAAGGCGTCGTTATCCCTGAGAAGTGTGGTTCAGAGAGGGTAAGCTCCTTGACTGGGGGGGTCTGTTCCTTTCGAGGGTGCCTAGGCTGAGCTATGTGTACAGGGCTGTGCTGCCATACCTCATCTCTCTCTGACTGTCAGTCACCCCTTCCCCTTGTATCACGTCTCCCATCTCTCCCTTTCTCAATAGCTTCTTCCCTTCACGCCCCCCATTTTGCGGGGAGCACTCACATCTAAGCAGTGGGTACCATTGTGTCTCCTTTTATTCATGGTCTGAGCATAGCTGGGAGGTCTCCAAGGGGGTGAGTGGCCCATTAGTGAGCCTGCGGCTAGTAGATTTGCAGTCCCCCCCCCCCGAGTAGCACCTGCTGGGAGTCGGGACATAGGAAGGAAGGAAATTTAAAAAAAAATCTGGGCTGGGAGGTGGCTCAGAGCTCAAAACATTTCCATGCAAGACAAAGCACCAGGAATGCTCAGGCCACATAAAATGCTACATGGGGATAGTGGACTGTGCGTAGTTCCAGCCAGAGCTAGCTGGTTAGTGAGAGTCATCTCAAGGGGCCCTGAATTCGATTAGAGGCCCGGCCTGTAAAGGGATAAGGTAGAGGAGCAACCGAGGAAGACTCCTGACATCAGCCTGGACCTGAACGTGCACATGCACTCTCCTGCACACGTCCTGTGCACACACACATTCCTGCAAACCCCCACATAGAAAAATGGAAAAAAGCAAAAAAAAAAAGGCCTAGTTAGCTTTTTTTATTAACAAGAGGAGGAAATTAAGTTGAAATGAAAGTAACATTCACTTACATTTTCTGCAGAGCCTGGAGATTTGAAGTCTTTTTGGCTGCGTCGGCTGTTTCCCAGGACATTGAACTCCAGGGGAGACGCTGAGCAGATTCTTAAGATCCATGTGGACTGCTTCTCCATCACTCAGAATGAAGGGGCAGGTTAACCACTGTCGAGGGACTGCGTTCCGTATGGCATGAAGGTGCTTGTTTTCTTCAGGGTCTATAGTGTGACTCATTTGTCATCAGCCCTCTCTTTCCCTCTTCCTGGGACCCAGCTCAGGGCCACAGGCAGTGAGGTGGCAAAGGTCTGCTGCCTTCCTGGCTGCCCACCTCCTGCTCTTCTGATGGACAGGATGCTCGGAAACAAACACTACAGGTTGTTTCCGCCTGTGTAGGCAGGATGGAGCTTTTGGGCAGTCACTATAGCTGACAGGAGGACCACTGGCCAGCCTTGAACACTTGTCCCAGGCCTCTCCCCCCTCCACTCCAGCCCTGCATGGAGCCTCAGCTCCAATCATTAGGCTTTTCCGTTTGGATCAGACTTGGCCTTGTTCTCTGACTGTGAATGCAATGAGCTAGCGATGGGGCTCATCTATTTCCTAACATTTCGACTGTTTACAGCGGACATCCTGCAGGCTGAGGATCTGGGGGGTGGGAGGGATGAAAGGTGCACACAAGTAGTTTCTCCCAGGTTCCCATTCTGGTGGGGACTCTTCAAGGCTGATCACTCTCTTTGACAAGGTAGGTCATTTGCCCAAAATGCCCTGCAAGAGAAGAATAGAGCCTGGAGTGAGGTCAGCTGCCCTCGTGCCCCACCTGCAGGATGGTCTATTGGATTTGTTGGACGGCAGCTGGGGCCTGGTAGTAGCTACCAGGGTCAAGGGTCAGAAGGAGCCAAATAGGCCTCAAGGCAGATGTGCGGAAGCTCAGAGGACCCTGAACACACCTTCTGAGAGCTGCAAGGTGACTTGGGGGAGGGGCAGGCACGGGGTCTTGATTAAAAGCCCTCGGGACCCGTCCTTATTCCCAACACCCTGGAGCCTGAGATGCCCACAAGGTCAAGTGCGAGGTTCCCAGCAAGCAGCAGCTAGAGCCGAACCCAGGTCTTCCTGGAGCGAACCCCTTGCTCATGCTGCTGTGCTATACTAGAAGAGTCTCCTGCTCCATGTAAGATAAAAAAGGCCAAACATGCTGTGCCACGGACAAGGAACTGAAAAAGCCTACTGATTACATGTTACATGTTATAGCGGTTACTCTTACCTATTGCTGTGAGAAAACACCCAAAGTCAAATAACTTAAGTGAGAAAAGGAAATTTATTCACTTAGGGTTCCAGATGGGAGCTACAGT
Organism: Typhlomys cinereus; assembly: GCA_023101885.1. Lineage (NCBI taxonomy): Eukaryota > Metazoa > Chordata > Mammalia > Rodentia > Platacanthomyidae > Typhlomys > Typhlomys cinereus. Next base: position 6,801,528 of record JALPQD010000028.1, read on the forward strand.
CTTTCACGGCAGAGGCGGCATGAGCCAAGCTGAAGACAGGCTACGTCACACTCATTCCAGAAGCTGAGAGCTGGACCGGACAGCTGTTCTCTCTGTTCTGGGGTTCCTTTAACCTGGTCCACTACGGGGAGGTTCCAGTGGGATCTACGGAGGTTGCGATTGGATCTGGGGCTGGTCTTTGTATTGTCCAGATAATCTCTTCAGGTGGTCTCAGCTGATCTTTAGTTAATGTCAGGTGTGTTAAGTTGACCCCCAGGATTAACTATCACACGTGGCCACCCAGATTAATTCTCGGAGGGAGAAAAAGCAGGCTCTGAAGGAGGGGCGGAGCTTATACAGTACCTGGGCTTGTGGGCGGGGCGAAGGACATAGGGGCCTGAGTTATCCCCTGTGCCCGTGAAGTAGGACCAAGCACAGTTTTTGCAAGTGACTGTGGCTATTGGGGAGGGGCGTGACCAGCAAAGCAGAGCTCTTGTTCTGAACGTGGGGGGTTGAGGAAAGGGGATCTGTGATTCCAACCTTCTACTGATGATAAAGAGCGACACATTCGTTCTTCACTACTTCCTGATGAACCGGAGCTTGGTGGATCTTAACCCAGGAGAGACAAGAATGACAAAAATAAGTTACAAAGGCGAAAGGTTTGAGCAAGGGGGTATGATGGGCCACCGTACCCAGGATGGTAGGGAGGGGGCTACGACGGGTTTGCTAATTCTCTGGTCTGTTTCATCCAATGACGCAACGCATAGTAGTGATCAGAATGGTAGGTTGCATGGAGAGGTGGCAAGAAGCGTCTGCCAGGGGCCACGATGGGCCCAAGATAATGTGGCTCTGGGTTCGCACTCCACCCCTTACCCCCACAGGCTCACTGCCAGCTCATTATGCAAACCACAGTCCAATGACTACGTTAGAAGTCCAACACAATCCAGAAGTCTAAAGATCAAAGCCTTCTGTAAAAATCAAAAAACAAGTCACATACTTTCGACATACAATGCTATAGAATCAACATTCCCATTCCAAAAGAGAAGAACGAAGGCATATCCAGGAAAGACTGGCCTGTGACAAGACCAAAAAAACAGCAGGATAAGCTCCAAGTCACGAAGCTCCGTGTCCAACAGGTGAACCTCTTGTTGAAATCATCTCAGCACCCAAGGGTTTGGCTCCCCCTCTCCAGGGAAGCTGCCCATAGAGCACATCATTGTCTTGGGCTGGCTCCTCCCAGGGCGACAGAAATGTAGCTGTGGGAGTACTGTCTGTGGGACCTGAACATATTTGTTTCCATTTTGTACTTGTTCACTTGCCCTCCCTGTGAAACACCGGACATGCTAGACATACACTGTTTGACCCAATTTGTGTATGTGACTCTAACGATGACCGGTCAGCTCCAAAGTAGGAAATACTTAACATTCTGGGAGCCCCCCAAACTGGAAGAGCAGCCTTTACAGCAACATTTCAACAACTTTGTCAAGGACAGATTGTGGTCAGAGAACGTAGAAGCCAGTCACTATCTGCTCAAAGAATTTCAAGGGCCATGAGTAATCCAAGGGGTGCTAGAAACTGTTCATGGGAGTAGGAGCTGACTTAAGTGTTGATGTCCTTGGAGCAACTGGAGACCCCTCGGTGCCAGTCCCCCCCCCCCAGCACGTACCAGGAAGAGCAAAGTGCCATCGGTCACCAGGGGAGAGGGGCTGAGGAAGGCTTCGTGAGCTACGTGCGAATTCCTCAGTCCCTGCTTGAGATAGCCATATAAATCCTAAACCCTGCTGCCTCGGGGTTCTCGGGGTTGCAGTCTCTCACTGCGCTGAGGACTTGTGCCGCCCAAACCTAGGTTTGATCTAATAAAATGACCCTCTTGTTTTTGCATCGGTGGACGACTTCACTGGGTTTCTTTGGACTTTGCACTCAGGGCATAGCATTGTCAAGAGAGCCCGCTGGAAGTTTTTAGATACCAATTCATTTAAAAACCATTAGCTAAGAGCAAAGTAACCAAGTTAGTGGCTAGGCTGGGGAACAAACAAAAAACAATCAAAGCTTCATAATGGAGAGATCCAAAAAAACAAGTGAGTGGTGTTTCAAATGTACCTTAAGCTAGAAAGATATCATTTATCTAAGAAATAAATAAATAAGGGCAATTAATTGCAAGAGACCTGAAAGTCCACGTTTTAAATTCTGGTAAAAATTCACAACTCAGGGAATGAGGAGGAAAATACAACATTAGGAAAACCAAAACAAACAAACAAACAAACACAAAGCAAAATAGAAGAAAATAGGTGTAAATCAATCTATTAGTTAGTTGCCTCATGTTAAGAAAATGTAATTTTTATCAGAGCTCATTGAGCCACGATGGCAGAACAGACAATTTGAAGGATCTGTGTAAAATTGGTACATTAGAAGAAGAGAAAAAAAAAGAAAAAATTGGATCTGACTTAAAGCCCATATTTTCTCCTGTGCCTTGGGACCAACAGGAGGAGGAGGCGGCAAAAGGACAGAGGGCAGATGCAGGTGAGGCCCAGGCGCCTGGCATGAGAAGGATGATGGGCGTCCTTCCAGGCTGGGCATGCGGGGCGGCTGCCCCTCTTTCCGTCGAGGGAAATTCGAGTTGTATGAAAATCCAGATAAGGAGACACAGAACTTAGCACTTAACAAATAAGCCTCTGAAGCAAATCAGGGGATTGGGGTTGGAGGGGAGAAGGGGTGGAGAAAGACCCTCATCATGTTGAGTCCTGACTGGCTAAGAATCCGGAGCTGACATTTGTTTTTTGTTTTTTTTTAATTTTTTTTATTAGTATTTATTCAATTGTGTGTGTGTGCTTATGTATGTGTGCGCGCGCGCGCGTGTGTGTAGAACCACGGACGAATTCGCGAACCACCATGGACGTCTCCACCTCCTTCTGCCCCGGGATTCACAGGCTCCACCTTACCAGGACCAGAAGCGCAGGCCGCCCCCGCTTCTGCCTGGCGTCTATACGTGGGATCTGGGATCTGAACTCAGGACCTTCCGCCTGCAAGGCAGAGGCTTAACCCCTGAGCCACCTTTCCAGCCCCCGGAGCTGACATTTGTGCAGGTCCATGCGGTGCTTCCGTGGACCAAGCATAAAGTTACAGAGAAAATCCCCAAAGACCTTGTCTTGTCGGACCCATAGGGCGAAACACGCATGACAAGCCAAGACCCAAAGAGGCAAGGAGTCGAACCCTGGGACACATCTATTTCCCAGGACTGAATCTAGTCAGCTTACTGGGGTCCAGAAGGAGCGCCCCAGCCTTGGTTTTCAGCACCATTATGAAAGATAAAAAGGGGCCTGGAGAGGTGGCTCAGGGGTTAAGCCTCTGCCTTGCAGGCAGAAGGTCCTGAGTTTGGATCCTAGACCCCAAGTATAGACAGATGCCGGGCAGAAGTGGGGGCAGCCTGTGTTTCTGGTCCTGGTAGGGCAGAGCCTGTGAATCCCGGGCAGAGTAAACAAGGAGGAGGTGGAGGGGTCCATGGTGGTTCCCGAATTTGTCCTTGGTTCTACACACACACACACACATATATATATACACACACACACACACACACAATTGAATAAAATAATAATAAAAAGAAAAAAGAAAAGAAAGATAAAAAGGCTGAACCTGCCGCCACGGACAAGGAATGGAAAAAGCTTATTGATTACACGGTTGCGCGGCCAGCCAGACTAACTCTTGGAGGGTGGGGCTCGTATAGTACCTGGGCTTGTGGGCGAGGTGAAGGACAGAGGGGAGCGAGTCCCCTGCTCTCCCCATGAGGTAGGACCAAGCACACGCTTTGCAGGAGCCTGCTGCTGGGGAGGGGGGTGGGAAGTGACCAGCAAGCAGAGCTCTTGTTCTGAATGTGGGCGTCGGAGGAAAGGGATTCAGTCCAGGCACACTCGTGGCACCACCTCTAAGCTGCTGGCTGTGTTTTTAAACTCAGAGGCACACAGCACAAACGCAAGGCAGAGTGGAATCCGCAAAGGGAGCTGGTGGCCAAGTCCTGTGTGCACAGAACTTTCCGCCAAGTGCTGGAAGATGGGAGAGAAGAGCGAGCACTGCACGAGTGGCCACGGCCAAACCCTGCCCACGAGATGCTCCCTGGATTCTGGGGTGTTCTACGCACCCCTTTGTTCTGCCCTCAGCTCTGGAGAAGGCTTCTTGCTACCTTGTGCTGAGCACTGAGGGCCTCGGAGCCTCCAGCCTTGAGGCTCTTACCCCTTAACCAAGGCAACACTTCCTGGTACGGCACAGCGCATTGGCAGCATTCGCCCGATGCATGGGACGAAGTGGAAGTGGAGGGGGGCTTCCATGGCTCCACACTCCTCACACACCCACAGCAAACCCCTCACTCTGCCTGATTCTGACAGATCAGAAGCAAGCCGGGAGATGCTGGTCTTTCTGAGGGCTCTAGAACCTCAGATGATGGACATCTGAGCCAAGGTCCCAGAGTTCCACTGGGCCCCTGGAATTGGCTTGTGAATACAGCGTAGACCCTCTTGCTCTTCTAGATTTCTATGCTATGCTATGCTATGCTATCCATTCTAGTCTACTCTAGTCCATTCCATTCCATTCCATTCCATTCCATTCCATTCCATTCCATTCCATTCCATTCCATCCTCTGCCCTTGGTCACCTAGGGTCCTTTGGGTCCACTCTATGTCACGTGACAAGCCAGAGGTGAGCCTGGAAGACACGGCCACCTCTCAGCAGCTCCTGTGCCTGCGCTGTGGCCAGAGGCTTTGGCTCCTCCCCCTGCCCTCATGATTGACTGTAACCTGGAATCAGGCTCCGCCTCTCCTGGCTGCTGAGATCACACACTTTTTGCAGCCACAGATTGTAAGAGACCTTTAACCACATCACTCCTCTCTGCCTGGGAAAGGGCAGCTCCTGACTTCTGTCCGCACTGATGTTGGGGGACCAGCTTTGCCCATCCCCCTGACCCCTTCACGGAACTGGACAGGGCTGGACATTCGGAATAGCAATTCCTCCTTCTCTAGCACAGACAGTAGCTGTGGGGTCCTGAGACAGCACGCGTACCTCGCAATCCTGATGGGCACCAGAGTGGGATCAGCAAGAATTAAGTCAGGCTGGGTCAAGAGGGGATCTTGGAAAAGCCGAAAAACCAAGTCAAGTTTACTATGGAGCCCAATCCCTTATATGCCATGAAATAGGGTGAATTCTGTACACTGTGCAGAGTGATGACCTCAATAGTGACAGAATGCAGGTGAGAAGTCCATAACAGATGGGACCACCACCAACAATACAGCCCTGCCAATCCTTAGACTTGTTAATAGGCCCTAATGGCTCCATACGGAATGGACAAAGAACAGGCTGCTAATAGGTGAGGAACATGGTGATATAATCACAATGATAAAGCTCTGTGCCCGTCCTTTAGGATGCTGATCAATGTCTAAAGGGGTTCCAAAGAACAGGAAGGAACATGTGAAAAACACCTCCGCCCTTGAACCCAGTTTGAGACAGGACAAGATCCATCCCTGCCCCTTGCGGGAAGGTCAACAGGAGTCAGCCTAGACTATGCCGCATAGGCTGGCATCTATGCTGACATAGGCACATCAAGCTGGCATAGGAGGCACGCTGCAATTGAAACCTCAAGGGATGCCCTTGGCATGCGTCTTCAAGAAATGGAGATCTCGGGCTTGAGCGTTCCCCACAAGTAGCGAGGCTACTGATGGCTGAATTCCGGGGCTCACCGGCTGCTTGAGAGTCTAACGAAGACCCTGAATACAGGTCCTCCACACAGGTAGGGGGGCAGTGAAGTGGCAAGCCCTGCCAGGAGACCTCGCTGCCACCTGGTGCCTGGGGCAGCCATCTGTCACCAAAGTCGCAGCCCATCACCTACCTCTGGACAGAGCAAGACAGAAGCGTCTCTGGTCTCCGTCTGTGTTTAGAGGCCCTTTGTAAGTGCAGCTGGAGGCCCAGGGAGGCCGCACCGGCCTGCCCTTCCTGGGTGTGCAAGGAGCCGGAAGTGTCAGCGTTCCACTTGCCACCGAGTTCCACGGACCCCGTGGCACTGAGCGCTGCTCAGCTTTCCCCACACAGTAAATCTTCTGTGTTATTCTCTGGCTTGATGTACTAATCTGTGTCACTTGGAGAAGAAATACATAATGGTGTATTAGAGGAATCATGGATCTCCTCATTCATGCTCGGAAAAAATTTATTACAATGTAAGAATGTCTGAATAGCATGCATTTATTATAATGATTTAACACTTCCAGCACTTGAGTTAAAAATGCCCCTCCATAAATAACTGTCCCTGGAAAACATAGCAAATTTACACAGTTTACCATTTCCCAATGTTCTATAAATCCAGGAAAGTTGAAGTCACTTGCAGTCAAAGGAGGACATGGAAAATGGGGTGCCGCGGAGCATCTCACCACCTCAGCACTAGAACTTCAAGCTGAAGAGAGACGGAGAGGGGTGGGTAGGATGGTGCCTGAAGAGCAACAAGGAAGGCCCGGGCCCTCCTGCTGTAGGCCGATGTGGGGGTGGCAGTGTGGAGTCAGCCAAGTCTGTCCAGCTTCAGATTCTGAGACCCAGGGCAGTTCTCTCACGCGCCAGGCCGAGCTGGCCAGGCCCCTTGTACCACCTCTCAAATCCCTTGTGGTTTCCTTACCTCTGCGTCACGTTCCAGAGACCTGTCTCGGTGCCAGCTTCGCATGCTTGGGAACTCTAACCTCGTTTTGGTTTCTCTGGTAGATTCTAGGGCTAGGTCAACAGGTCAGGCCCAAACTTGGTGGCGTTAACACTTCATTTCTATATGGCTTTAATGAACGAATGTATCTGCGCTTGGAAGCTAAGAGTGACTTGCCTGGGTTTGCACATCTCACACATGGTGGGGCTGACGTATGTTGGTCTGTGGGACCCTGAGACCCTCACCCTAAAATTCACAAAGCAGGCCGGTTCAGGCCCACAGTACAGCCCTGGCTTGTAGTCATTCAGGCATCCATTGCTTATAGCCATCCAAGCATATCCATTGCTAGCTATTGCTTAAAACTATGTACAGCCTTGAGCTTTTTGCAGATATTTCCCCACCCCTTAGGACCTCGAGCCCTTCAGTTCTGGAAAAGCAAGTTTGCACCAAGGGGAATTCCATCAACGAATGTCACTCAGAATGAACAGCCTGCGGTTAAGCAGGTGGACTGGAACGATCACCAAGAGCCAACTTCACCCGAGCTCTTGCCGACCAATGACTGTAAAGGTCATGGAAAATTCCTCAGCTAAGCGACCCCCCCACCCCAAGACCCCTTAAAAACCCTTTGCCTGAGCTGCTTGGGGCCTCTTCAGTCTCTCCTGCGTGAGAGATTGCTGGAGCCGCCTGGCGTGTCGTTAAATAAAGCCTCATGCTATTGCAGCGAGAAGGGTCTTGGTCTCTCTCTCGTCAGTCCCGTTCCTGACTGAAAGACTTGGGGTCTTTCAGGTCTGGGCAGCTGATACCCGAGGAGGGTTGATCGACAGTGCGTAGAACAATATGTCACGGCGAGGAGGCCACCACGGGAGCCCCAGATTCACGGCGTGTCCCACTCTCCAACATTGCGACACGATGTTGTCCTCTGTGGAGATCCCGCTCAGGACCCTCACAGCCTGGACTGGGTAGATGGCCGAGCAAACCCAGAGCCTGGGTTTGGAGCTCCAGGACTCAAGCAAAGCTGGGTGGTAGCGCATCCCATAGCACATCACTGTGAGGATGGCGGCAGAGGCAGGAGAAGTCTGGGAAGCTTGCGGGCAGTACAAGTGCAAAGTGGCTGACAAGAGGGCAGGTAAGAAGGGGGCGAAGGTGTCCTGCACCTCCACGTGCACACACAGACATGTTTACACACATGAACCTCAGACTCAGCCCTACAACCCAGGTGCAAAGATTGCCCACACTAGATCTGGTGCTTTAGGTAAAGTCACCATTGTGGGAGCTGCATTCCCAGTGTCCGTGGGCGTGTGTGCCCCCCAGGCTGAGGGCTGCACAGGCCCATGAGCGGGGAGCCAGGGGTGCCTGCTGGGGTGGTGGCAGCTGAGTCTGTCTGTAGAGAGTCCCCTGGAAGAGATCCCGGAGAAGGGCGGGAAGACCAGCCTGTCATTGGGGCTCTGAGCTGTGAGTTGCAGAGGTGAGTGAAAGAGACAAGAGGAGGTGGAATGAGGTAGAAGAGGGTCTTGGGGGCCGGGCACTGGCATCCTGCCGCACCTCTCTATGGCTGTGCTCTCCTGTTAGCACGGGGAAAGGCTCCGTTGGAATTTTAAGTAGGGAACTTACAAATCTTAGAATGGGAAGAACGAACAGTGCTAGGCATTTCATAGACGGGACGGGGAGGGATCTGCGCAGTGGCCCTTCCTCCTGGATCCACTCTTAACAGTCCTCCTTTTCTCCCTCATTGGGAAGGCTGGGGTGGGGGCACTGGGCACAAAGGGATGGAGGAGCCACGGGTCTGTTCCTGTCCCTCCTCCCGCCCTGCCTCCCACGTGACTGCATGTCCGTCTCTGAGGCTAATGACTGACAGCTTACGACTCGCCAGGTGCCATGCTGAGTTCTGAAGAGTTCGAAGAGAACATGGCTGACGTCTGGCTCTGGTCATCCTGGCGTGGAGTCGGCAGTGCTGGAAGCTGGCAGAATGCCAAGGCTGGCACGTGCCTTCAGGGACCCTCAGGGCGCAGGAGCCGTCCACAGCTCACACCCTTAAAGGAGCTGTGGGCTGACAAACAGATTGTTGAGATGACAGGAAACCAACTTCCCACAGGCGTGTCGTGGCGGGACGACGCTGGTGGTCTCCAGAGGGCGGTGGCGGCCGAGGCCCACTACGGAGAACTGTTTCACCTAGGCAAGCCAGTCTAGGGGGTTGTCTACAGACGTGGGGAGATCCAGCCTGTGGCGGGGCCGTTTCCTGGGTGGGAGGATCAAATGGAGAGAGATGGCCGGGTGGGATTTATGGTCCGGGCTGACACGCATTGGTTCCCATGGCGGTCACGGTAGCCCCGACATCGGGTTCTGTCTGTTGGATCCCCGCTCAGGAGCGTGGCAGAGGAAGTCATGGAATTCAGGCGGGCGTCCCACAGGGCCCCAGCAGAGACAGGGAAGAAGGCACATCGGAAGATGGAAAGTTCTCGATAGTCCTGGGAATGACTGGTGCCAAGCACGAAAGACACAGACGTGAACGCCGACCTCCCCGTTTCTGGGTTTGAATCCTACTTCTCACTAGCTGGTGGCCTTTGTAAGTCTTGACTGAAAAAAAAGTCGCTCTCAAATTTTAGGGTTCACAGATGTTGGCATGGTTTCACCGCATACAAGATTTGAGGTGGCTTACACAAGCAGCACACATTACGAAGGAGGCGTAAGTGCCCGAGGGAGCACTGTGGTCCACACGAGTGGAGGGACATGAGGGAGGGAGGGACGGGGACGGATGTGTGAAGGGAGGATGTGGGAGAGAGTGTGCATGGGGGGACAGAGGCATGGACAGAAATCATTTCGCTTATGTATAAAAAATTCTTAATAAAAATGACGAAAAAAGGGATGCAAATGGGCCCCATGTTCCGAGGCCCTGAGATGAGACGGTCTCTCTTTGGGGCACATTTTTATTTGGCAATCGTGGCTTTGCCAACTGGGTCCCTAGCCTAAGAGTCAGATTCTGGGCGTGCCTGGTCTACAGCCTCTAACTCTCCTTGTTGGTGTCCAGTTAGTGTTGCTGCCAGTCTGACGCTTGAGAATGAGCCTGCAGGCACTTCTACAGGGAGTTACATAAGGCAGAGCGCTGAGCAAGCCTGCAGGACAGTGTCTTATCTGCGTTGACTGAAGTGGGAGACTGCGGCTGTGGGCGGGTGGGATGGCCAGAGCCACTTAGCATCCCGGCAAGCTAAGAACACGGGGGGTGTGGGGGTGTGTGTGGGGGTACTGACCCTGGCTCCCTGCGCTCTTGACTCTGGATGTGGCGGGACCAGCGGCCTGGGCTTCTAATGCTGAGATATCTCCTACCATGCCAGACTGTACCCTGGAATTGCCAGCTAATAAATTCCCTTGCTCCCTTACTTTGCTCAGGCTACATATTTATTACAGCAGTGAAGCTATGAAACGAAGACAGACGGGCTATTACAAGATCTAGACCCGAGAGGCTTTATTAGGAGGCTCAATGGCAGCAGTACGCCAAGCACACCCTTCTCTGAAGACTTGTGGCCACACAACGGCATGGTGACCGGTGGGCGGGCGGCAGCGATGAGCCAGGCTCATCCCACAGGCTTCAACCGTCAGGAAGAGGCACAGGAGCGCACGTGGATGGAGAAACGACAGCTCCCTTTTGGGCTGCCTTGAAGTTTCTAGCTGAGGCACAAACCCCCCATGGCCAGGCCTAGTCTATGGCACAGGGACACTGCAACTTACTGTTTAGGCTGCTGGGTGGGCGCAAGGAACATAGTGTTCCTGTAAGTTCTAACAGCGGCACTTGAAGGTTTTCTCCCCCTAATCCCCTCTCTTCTAATAGAGACAGCCGTGAATGCTAGATGAATATTTGTCCTATCTGCTTTTATTGAAGTGGGAAGACCCACTCCAAAGATTGCACGTCTTTTCATTTCTGGAAGGCAAAGTCCATGGTCGGCCATTCGACAGGCACTCAGCAGGCATTAGGACCCTCTCGGCTTATTCCACCTTCGTCTAGAACTCACCTATGGCCACTCCTCCTCTCCAACTTCCCAAATGTATCTAGAGCTTTCTGTACCTTCCAAGCTCCTTCCTCTTCACCATTGCTTTTACAGGTATTCTAAAATCTAGGTCAAGTTCCTCTCCCTTCTCTGTCTCCCATAGAGCCTAAGTAGATTCTGTGAAGATCTGCTATTTTTTAAAGGAGGGAATTGATTTCCAGGAGTCTTTTTTTTTAAATTTATTCATTCAGTGTGTGTGTGTATGTGTGTGTGAGAGAGAGAGAAATAGAGAGAGAGAGAGAGAGATTGAAAACACGCTGCATGTTCCTGTTAGAGGAACAAGGGTGACTTTGGGAATCATCCTGGATTGCTTCTACCTCCTTTTTGCTTCGCTCTGGGATTTCCCAGGCTCTGCCCACAAGGGCTGGAAGTGCAGGCTGCCACTAGTTCCACTTGGCATTTTTATGTGGGACTTGGGATCTGAACTCAAGACCTTTTGTTTTCAAGCGAGTCTTAACCCCTGAGCCATCTTTCCAGCTTGAAATCTGCTATTTTTGAGCCCTGACATTTAAAGTTCTTGCTTGGATCTTTAGTTTTGAAATTTATCATTGGCTTTTATTTCATTGTTAACATTTCCAGGAGCAGAGAGATGACTCAGCAGGTAAAAGCGCTTACTGGGCAAGACTGAGAACCACGGTTCAGATCCTCGGAACCCATGGAAGTCCTGGCACAGTGGGCTGCGTGTGTTTGCAGTCCAAGCGCTCCGACCGTGAGATGAGGTAAGGGCAGCAGCTCAACAACCAGCTGACCCGAAGAAGGCCGTGTGCGCAAACCACACGTCACGACACCCCACCTCACACACAGTGAAAGGCAAGGGCTGACACCCACAGTTGTCCTCTTGGCACGCGGCGTGCACACACACATAGGTGAATATTAAAACATTCACATATGAAATTCTGTCTTCTATTCCATCTGGAAGTTTGCTGTGTAATAAGAATGATAAGCTACTATGACTGAGACTGTACTGACACCATTGGATATGACAGTGTAACCATTCATACGTTGTTACTACACTTTACCCCACAGCTATCTGACAAGAGACGTAGGCTGTCACTTCCATTCATGGCACACATACACTTATTCAGTGTGGTTAATATTTTGCCTGAGATCATTTGCCACAGGAGCAGTGTGCATTTGACCTCTCTCTCTCTCTTCTTTTCTTTCATGACATGGTCTTGCTGCAGAATCTAGGCTACATTTGAGCCTGTGTGTTTCCTGCCTCGACCTCCTGGCTGCTGGCACCGCAGCGTGTACCAGGCACCTGGCTCCCAGCAGATTTGCACCAAGGTCTGCTTGGTTTCCAGCACGCGCTGCCGGCTACTTCCCTACAGGGCTCGACAGTGTCCGACACAATCCTGGGCTGGGGGGGGGGAGCGGTAGGCAGCTAAGCACGGGCGAGACCTGAATGCCAGGGCTAGGCTCTGGCAGGTTGGGGTGGTGTGGCTGCCACAGCTGCGTCCTAAGCTCTGGATCATTTCCACTGCCAAGGACCGTGAATTTCCTTCACACAACAGCCGCTTTTTCTGCCCAATTAAAGGAGACACGGCCTGTTTTGACTATCGTTTTTGCAAGAAGTCTTCGTAGCCTGTATTACTTAGGGAAGCCTTTCCTGCCTGGATGAGGCCTCACTTCTCCCCAGGGCTGTTACTTTGGGGGACCTTCACATGTCTCCGCTTCGGCAGGAAGAAGGTCCAGACAGCAGCCTTCAGTCCTTGAGAGACACCAACCTACGACAGCCCTGAGAAGAAAATTGTGACTCACTCCTGAGAGACGGCGGGGACGCTCGTCTCCAGCAGAGTTCATGAATGCTCTTCTCTTGGAACACTAGATGAAGGGGGTGATCCGCTGTGGCGGGGACGTGCTATAGCGGGTGACGTGCTGTGGGGACGCCTGGAGATCAGAACTATCACTGACAGATGAGGGATCCCAGAAAGTCACTTCTTGGCCTGTGAATGAAAGCAGTGCATTATGGGGCTTGTGGGTCTACTGAAGACACAGATGTCTGTGACTGGAGGCGACGGAGTCCTCAGGGGCAGGCAGAGGAGCCTGAGAGCCACGCAGGGGCTCCTAGTCCACAAGCCTGGCTCTCCAGCTGCCAGCCCGCCCACCCGCTGAGGAGCAAGACCACCCTACTTGAGAAGGGCCATCTTCGGCCCCAACTTAAGGCAAGCTTTTGACAAATGGGGGGCTTATTTTCTTTTTGGCTTCAGAGCTGAGTGATGACAATACTCTAGCCACCGCTGCCTCTGAGGGGCAAGACGAGGTCTTTGGCTGTCTTTGCTGAGCCCAAGGCTGTGAGTTCAGATCCAGGCATTTCAATCAGTAAGAGCGGTTGTCTTCCACAACCTGATGGCCCACGTCTCTGGTTCCCAAGTGCTGTGACATATCTTTGCTGAGCAATGGGGATGGACACACAGGGAGCTCAGGAGTGTGACGATTGAGTTTTTCATTCCAGCAACAGTGCTAGAGGAGGCCTGGCACCTGCTGGTGAAGGTGAGCTGGGTCATCCTGGGACACCATGGGATGAGCCACAGCGGTTCCTTCCTCCAGGCCGACCTCGTGCTCCTGCTGTGTCCACAAGCGCTGGGAACAGCTTGGTGACCCGGATCCTGCTCTTGCTTTCCAGCTACACCCACGGGTATGATGAGACATTTGAGGGGACAATCCATTACCAAAGCCACACGGGGAGAACAGCCATTTGGTTAGTCAACATACCACAAACACTTGCCTGCATTAAAAGTAGCAGTGGGTGCTGGAGAGAGGGCTTAGGGGTTGAGACTCTCCTTGAAAGCAGAAGGTCCTGAGTGCAGATTCTGGGTCCCACGGAAAACCCCCAGGGGTGCCCTGATTGTCTACATGGGATCCGGGCTTGGATAAACACAAGTGTGCCTCCTGGAAGGGCGACGCTCACAAAGGCTTGACCTGGCTTTATTACCCCAGCTGGGGCCTGCTCCAGGGAGACATGCTCAGGGAACATGCTCTGTCTTCCTCGGTTTCAAACACTGGCTGGCTTCTCTCTCACGGGGTGACGGGATGCAGAGGAGGCAATGCTGCGGCAGTTCCCAATGTGTGTCCAGTTTTGCTTTGGGGAGAATCTACGTGCTGGCCAAGCAAGTGCCAGCCGGCCACTGCAGGGGGCGGTTAGCGAGAGAGAGAGAGCAAGAGAGGTAGAGCGAGAGAGAGAGAAAGAAAGGTAAAGCGAGAAGGAGAGTTAAGAGAGCGAGAGTGAGAGTGAGAGAGCGAGTGAGAGGAGGAAGATTCTGAAGTTAACGCAAGAACCTGCAACAACACATGTACCTCAAAGTAAATTTAATACAGGTCAAAGTGTGAACATATATCATTCAATTAATAGTAACAAAGACATGAGGTTATACACAGATGCACATTCTACTTTCCTCCCACCCATGCCTGCCTGGGAGAGAAAGGTAACAGTTAGGAAGTGTGGTGTATGAACTTGAGTTGACTGATACCCTGCTGAAACCCCATCTTTTTTCTTCCAAACTGTCCATGGGGGAGCAGAGAAGCAATTAAACTCCATTCACTGGCATGGCACCCCAAAAGCCTTTCATTTCAGGCTCCTTATGATTTTTAGAAGGGTAAACAAGCATCTGTGAGGTCACGATCCTTGTCTTGAGCCTTGGATCCCTCACTTCAGAGTGGGGGGGGCACTGGGTTCACGACGCTGTGATGGGGGAGGGGGGTGCACTCAGCTAGCTGGGCCACATGGGGCAAGAAGAAATCGGACTCTAGAGAACAGCAGAGGGTTCTCATTTTGCTGACCCCCCATTTCTGCCATATCAAAGCAAGTCCCAGCACCCAGAGTGTGTTCTGAAGTGGATGAATGGGTCTGGTCCCGTTACTCTTACGAGTGAGCTCAAAAAGGAGGCTGGAATCCACTCCGAATTTTCATCTTTCCCAGGGGCTGCAAGGAGCCGGGGAGCGGCCGCGAGGAGCCAGTCCTGTCTCATATTCACCTCCAATTAGGAATGCAACACTGAGAGGCTCCGAACATCACACACCACTCAAGGTGGGCAGAGCCACAGGACCGGGGTCAGCTTGTAGAGGTGAGATCAGAGTGCACGTGAAGGGCAGGCAGGTTCACGGACAGACAGATACGGTCCAGCAACCTGAACTTGCCAGATGCCCTCTGGTGACATCCTATCAGACACAGTCATGGGAAATGTACCAGAGCACCTAACACCTGGGCCAATCACAACATCCATCCTGGGACACTGGCGGGTGGTTGTCTGGGCAGCTGGCCTCCCTCGACAGCCACCCTCACGCATCCTGGACAGCTGACTACCCTACACAGGACAGCTGGCGTCTCTAGACCGTGGTTCTCATGCGTACTTCAGTGTCGCGTGTTTCTAAGATCTGGTTGCTTCCTTCCTTCGGTCCATTGAGCGCCTGGCAGCCACCAGGCTGATGGCTTCCACGACTCACATTGGTCCAAGTGCTGGTGACGGGAGGGGCACCAACTCGAGAACACATGGACACACATCAGGGAGTGAGAAATGGGGAAGAAACGGCTACTTTTGCATTAGGAGGCGTCTCAGTGGAAAGTTTCCTTGTGTAAAATAGAGAGCCCACCTTTCCCAGCAGAAAATTAAGATGCAAATGACACTGAATATGGAACGATATCTGCCATGGAGAAAGTATCCTTACTTCTAATCTCTGTTTGGCATAAAATGATACTAACCCTTGGTTCATTTCATTTACTCTATTTATCGTTGGTCTGACCAAAACTACTTGTGTGATGGAAAGATTTCCATGTTCGATACCATGATAGGACCAGCCAGGGGGGCTACCGTGAAAGGAGAGGTTCAATTACTTGGTAATCAACTGATTTAAACGCTGTAATTTTACAATGAAACTTTCGGAGTGTATGCTTCAGAGTCATATGAAAAATATTTCTTCTAGAATCTGATTCTCCTCCAGGTCTTCAGTGCTCCTGCAGGTCCCCACTTTTTTCCAGGTCAGTTTCGGAGACTGGAGGGCGCTGCAGTTCCAGCCCCCAGCTGCTCTGGGGGGGTGTGGCTGAGGTTTGGGAGCAGAATTTGGGCTCAGGGACTGAACCAAATCCAACAGAGATGTCTCATACCTGTAAAACAATTCAGACAGAAAAGGATCAAACCATCGGAAACCAGGATCCTGGAAGGGACACACGTCCTCATGCGTGGGCGACAGCATGCTTCGAGAAGAGCAGGCCAGCAAGGCTGCCGATCCAGCAAATACATCTGATAGCATTTGGAATAATTTTCTTATTTAAATAAAAAAGAGGACAAGTAGAGCCAAGTGCTTTAACCAAGACCCCCGGAATTCCCAGACAAGTGTCTTCAGTTTCCACAACATCAAGAAACATAATAAAGTATAAATAGCACCAGATAAAAGTTGCTACTCCTAGTAGCATTTCATTAAAAAGTTTGTTGTGACCAGCGTATCCTTTTCTCTAATAAGTTAATCTACTCTAAAGTACAAGTGCTCATTTTTATGGTCCTGTGATTACAGAAATTCTGCTTCTCTGGTAGCCACTGGATCATGGGTTGTGTCTACATGGAAACCACAGGGCAGAAGAACTGGGGTCTGTGGGAGGCTGAGACCACATCACTTTGTCCTCACAGTTGACCCCACTAAGCAAAGTGTCAACAGTACTTCTCGTGGCTCGATCCAAATACCTTTCTCCCTAAAGTGCTTTAGAATTTTTGCATAATTACTCCTTAAAATTCACCATATATTTCAAAACATTATTAACTTCTCCTTTTACAAAAACCAGCAGTGCACACATTGTGTGAACTGCCTTTCACTTAACGATGTTAGGGCTTGCTTTCCTATCAATAGTCTACGTTATTTTCAATGACTTCAGAGTATTTACCTTCTGGATATACTTTTTATTTGACCATCTGTTGCAGTCAGCCTGCATGGTTGCTGATAAATGACCATCAAATGGCTTAAGGGAACAAGGGTTTTATTCCCTCTGACGATTCCTGGTTACAGTTCTCAGTTCAGCTTAACAGGAGAGCATGCACCAATACGGGGGCCAAGGGAATTGGCCACATCATCATAACATAACGGCTGAGAGATGGATGATCCTTACTTGCCAGACCAGCAAGTCTGGCCAAGTGAACAGAAGGATGCCAACTCTCCCAACCAGCTTTCTGTGATTTATCCAGGGCCTAATCCCACCCACCATGGGCTGGGCCTTCCCCAGCAGCTAGACAATCTCCTTCAGGTTCACTCTGGACTTAACTAAACTACTAATTCTCTACAAATGTGCCCAGAACTCAAACCCTCAACAGTCAAGTTGACGCCTGTGCCTAACTATGACACCATCCCTTATTAAAAAGCACTTAGGTTGTCTGAGCGTGTTCTGGGCATCCTCGTCTGTCCACAAGCAGTAGCCAGTTGCTATTCCCATCATGCTTTGCAACTTACTTCCCTCTATTTCCCCTCCCCTTGCTCCCAGTGTTCCCAGAGACTTTGCTCTGTGATATATTCTGCTACGTTTTACTGTCCTTATATAGTGTTTTCCTTGTCTCCTACCTTTAAGTGAAACTGGAGTCTTTCCAGAAGTCAAGTTCCTTAACTCATTTGAAATAAGAATTGCTCATACTCAACGTATCACATATAGTCTATGTGTTCCAGGAGCTGCTCTAGTTACTGCCTTTGGACCTTCTGGGTCTCTCAATCAACTCCCGCTCCCTTTCACTGTATCATGTCAGACCCACTTGGCAGTTTTCCCTCAATTCAACGCGTATCAGCACCCGCTGTCATGGTTTGAATGTGAACTGTTCCCACAGATTCTATCCTTGAGCCCTTTGGTCCCCGGCTGGCTGCACTGTTAGAGGGGCCATCAGAGAGCCCGTCTCCATCCAAACTGACGAGGCTTCCAGAAGACCCCTTGTCTCCTCTTACAATGAAGGGACCCTTCTCCTAGCCAAGGGCGATTACTCCATTTGGGGCTCTTAGAGACTTTTTGGTTTGATTATTCACTCTGAATCTTCCATTTTTCCTGATTACGGGAAAACCAAGAATGCTTGCATTTTCTTTTGCCTATAACCAAGTTACTCTCATTTTATTCCAATCTGGCTTCCATCTTCTACTACTAAAATGACCAAATTCACCAATGACCTCACGTCAAATCCAATACGCTTTCTGTAGTACTGGTTGTACATGGTGCCTCTGTAGTGTTTGCTGTAGCTGAGTACATCGCACACGCAAAGCTCCCCCGTCCCCAGCCTGTGCTGCCTGGCTTCCCCAGGATTTCACAGACACCAACATCATGTAATTTTGGAGCATTTTCATCTAAAAGAAGCCATGTAATGTGTGGTTTCTTGGGATCAGGCCTCCAGTCAGCTTTATATCTCTAAGGTTCATGACACTACACCATGTAGATTACTCTAGTCCTTTTCATTGCCAAATAAGATTCCACCATATACCTATAGTGCGTTTTGCTATCTTCACCATGTGATGGATATTACAGTGTTTCTACCGTTTCGATATTGCACATAGTGCTGAATTGATTTGAAAATTCTTATACAAGTCTAGCTGTTTTGGGTAAACAATTATGGGCCACATATTTTTTTCTTATCTCTCACTTTCTGTCTTTTTGAGATAAGGTCTCCCTATGTAGCCCAGGCTGGCCCAACCCTTGCTATGTAGCCCAGGCTGGCCCAACCCTCGCTATGTAGCCCAGGCTGGCCTTGAACTTACCTCCTTCCTGCCTCAGCCCCTCCAGGGTAGGAACTGCAGTTGCACACCAAATGCCCAGCTTTGTAATTGCACTTTAACCTTTTAAAGAACTGCTGGGTGGTTTTCAGAAGATCTGCATCGCTGAGAGTCTCACCTATCACATGTCAAGCTGTAAAAACCAGCATGAGATGTCTTTCTCTGGGACCGTTACGCCTCTTCAGAGAGGGATCCTATCTTGTGGTGCTGCGCGGGAAGGAGATGTGCCCTTCCGGAAGCTGCCCACCTCAGACTTTGCATTAGTCACATCTTCAGTCTTCCCTGTCTCCTCTCACTTCTAGATCTGTGGCATTCCTTCTTTGTCTCTTCCCAGCCGGGCTGCTCTAGAGAATTTATCTGCTGCGCCAGAACACTGAGGGTCCTGCTTTCATATCTGCTCAGGGCATTCATAGCCCCCACGCCTCCAGCTTTCCAGTGTTCAGTTGCTCCCACGCCCTGAGTCTGGCATTTCTTTGTGCGGACCCTTCACTCACGGCCCTCTGAAGAGGAGCTTCTTTTGTACTGTTTAAGAGGTTACCAGACCTCCAGTCACTTCTTTTCTTCCCAGAAAAATGTGTGTAAATTTCTGGTCAATTTCTAGTTCTTCTACTTGTGTAGTTTTACTTTTAAAATTACCCATTTACTCCCATTTTACTGGTGCATTTGCCATTCAGTGCTGAAAGCAGCTGTCTTGTGTTTTAAGTGGTTTCAGGTGAGAAGGCCCCTGCCTCTCCACCTGGCTGGGAAGAGAAGCCCCTATAAAGATCGTCACTTGAACTTCAAAACTATGCCTCGCGAACACACTTTGAGAAAGTATCTTGCTTTCTTGTGTATTAGGCGTTAGCCACTGGAGGTATTTAACCTTGTTTGAAGATGTTAATTATTTTTCTTGAAGGTTACAGAAGCTTTTGTAAACAGATTTAGGATTGTATTTGGGAGAAGCCAGAACCTAGTGCATTCCCTAGAATACCCTTGGTAAAGGTATAAGAACAAGATGTCAGGACAATCGCACTTCTAGTTACGAAGGAGAAGAAGGTTAAGTGAGGTATTTGTGGCACGGAGTGTAATAATCACATTTGAACAAAAGTGCGTGACTGTAAGGCAAGCCAGCGCCCAGCGTTGACCAACAAGGTGGGCGAGAGGCATCGTTTGTATCCGTGCACAGGTTGTCTGTGTGCCACCACAGTGCATCTTTGCATGTGCAAAAGCATGAACAGGGCACCAAGTTGCCCCTTCAGAGCGCCCCACAGGACACAAGAGAGGCCGGAAGGGCGTGGTTCCCACGGGCCACAGGGGACAAACCGTGCTTTTCTTTAGGTTTAGACTCAGCAAAGGACAGAGAGCAAGGGCCAAACATTCAGGATGAATAAATTCTGGACTTATCTCTCCATCAAAGAGAGAAGAATGTTTTCAGGAATTCCTTGGACATAAATAAATAAAATAAACAAATAATAATTAAGAATTTTAGTTATAGAGGCTCTAGTATAGAGATTGCAAGGTTTTTCAGAGTCACCTTTAAAAAATTCTCATTAAACAAAAGGATTCATACTTCCTAATTTCTTCTTCCAGTCCCCTCCCCCCTCGCTGCACACACTAAGTCACGGGAAGCAGCCGCTCTTCTTCCTCCACCATGTCTGTATGTAGTTTCCTTGCACTTACCCCTTGCAACAGTGACTCTTAACTACTGCTGTGAGAGAGCACCCAAAGTCAATGAACTTAAGGGAGAAAGGGAGATTTATTCAGCTTACGGTTCCAGAGGGGAGATACAGTTTCTCGTGTTGGAGGCGGCATGGTTGGCCGAATGGGGGGAGGCTACCTCACTGCTTGCAGCAAAGGCAGACTCTTCCTGGAGGTAGGGTGGGACTCACCTCAAGGCCCACCCCTTGTGACTGCCTTCCTCCAGCAAGGCTCCACCTCTCAAGGTGCCCCGACCTTGCCAAACACATGAGACTCTGGGGGACACATTTGACACCAGGACATCCCTCTTCCTTCTCTCCTGTTAAATGGAGAAGAGGATGCTCCTTAGCAAAGCCTTCCGCTTCTGTTCTGAGGCCCAACCAGGACCTTCATCATTTAACGGCTTCTGTCCTCCTCAATGTCGCCTGAATCATCACCGCCGGCACTCGAACACGCTCTCGTATCTGCTGGCATTTTAAAAACGTTCTTCCACAAAGTTTCTCCTTAGCAGCTCTAACTAATAAATGCAGAGGGAACAACAGAAAGTCTCCCATCATTCTGCGACCCTAACGTCTGCCACAACCTTGAAGAGAAGATTGATGGGACCTTCACGACAGGTCAGGATGACGTCATCACGACCCACCAACTCATCTTAAGATCGGCAACAACAGGACGAGCAGTTCCTCTTTTCCTCCTGACAAGTAACAACCAAGCGTGCACAGCATCGCTAATTCTTGCTGTAAGCAAACTTCAACCTCCCAGACCTTCACATCTAATTGCTAATTCACACGCAGCACAACCTGGGGAGGCACAGACGAAATGGCATCTCAAGGATACCATCAGCCAGGAGCTGGAATGTACAAAATTCTATGACAAAAGACTTAGCTGCTTAGATAAATGAATGGCATTAAAAAAGAAAGGAAACACTAACATATTAAAAAACATTTAAAGGATCTATCAGTCCTGTGCAGTATGTACACTTGAGAAGTGATTCAAAAAATCAAAGGCAAATATGTACTTTTGACATAACAGAAAAGCTGAACATGGACTATCAGAAGATATTAAGAAATAATTTTTTCAGGATAATGGTGTTGTGGCTGTGCTTTCAAAATCTTATGTTAGAATACATATCGAAGTACTTATTGGTAATGATTTGATGCTTAGATTTGATGTGAATATTGAAGAACAAAATGTTTGGTGGAAGGCTGTAAGGTTGAATGAAGGTCAACGACACTGAGTAGGTCACATGGCTTACTGCGCTCCTCCTAGGTCACGTGGTCTACTGCACTCCTGCAATGTGAGTTTAGGGCAGTCACAGTACAAATGAAAGGAAGTTAGCCCCATGCTTGCCGTAGCTCTCGTGCACCTCGTTGCTCTTGGATGGGCATCACTCTGCACCTCCTGAGATCTGCTTTTCCCCAGACCTCTTTCCCAAGACCATTCTTGCTAAGGCCTCCATTTGGGCAAATCTGTAGCCATTTCAATCCGCTCTTCAGAGCTGACCACGTGCCTCCTTGAAGCTTTTTCTATGCGCTTGAATTCTCTGACATCATTGCATTTGGGTTGCTCCTTGGCCTTCCTTTGCTCACTCTTCTACCTGATTTGTCTAAGGTGGCATTCCTTGATGACCCGGGTGGGCTCCTTTTCTCCCCAGGAGCCCATCTCAGTGGGCAGCTCCACGCTAGATCTCATGTTTTCATCTTTAGTTTAAGCTTCAAATCCCAGCCATGTCCTGAATTTTCCACTTTGGATGTTTAAGCATTTCAAACTTAATTTTTCCCAAAGCATTCACTTTTTCTCCCATAATCACCCACTTCCTCATAGCCAAACTTGTGTTTTTCACTTCTACTTTTCTCATAAAAAAATCTTCAGAACAAAACAAAAATCCTTTCTTTCGCCCATTCAACCACTGCAGTCCAGCGCCTGCCCGCAAGCCCCCGGGAGGTCCACGCCCAGCCATTGCGGGTCCCTTCCAGACTCCACACGCAACCAGCGTGCATCTTACAGACACAAACCAGTCTACCTATTCCTGTCCGTGACATCCTTGCGTGACCCCTGTGGAGAGCCCCATGAACCAGAATCCCATTCCTTCTCCTTCCACACGACCCCCCTCATTCGCGACACCCTGGCTGCAATGGCCGCTGCCCGTTTCTGGATGCTCAATCACTCTCCCCAGACCTTCGCTTTGCCGCGGCACCTGCTAAGAGTGTCGTCCTCGCTCGGCGCCCCTTATT
The DNA here is from genome assembly GCA_023101885.1 of Typhlomys cinereus. NCBI lineage: Eukaryota > Metazoa > Chordata > Mammalia > Rodentia > Platacanthomyidae > Typhlomys > Typhlomys cinereus. The sequence continues at coordinate 6,823,843 of JALPQD010000028.1, forward strand.
CTCTCACTGCCTCTTGCTCCGAATGGGGGAGAGCTCAGGCAGTGCTTACGTTTTAAGCATTAAGGAGACAATGTAAGATAAAGGACTGTGTGTTCCTTTCCTGGACAGCTGATCCACTCTGCTAGACAGCAACTGAGAATCTTCAGGAAGACCCTCCTTGACCTACATCTACACTTGGGCCACGCAGCTACTTTCTGTCATGATGCTGATCATAATTTTAAGTATCTATTGATATGAGTTTGCTTGTCTACTATCTCTCCTCCCCTTAGCCCAGGCACAGTGTGAGGACACGCTCCTGTCCAGTACTCAGTAAATGACGGATCAGATGAAACTGTTCTAACTATTCTCGTGAAATGTTTAATTGTTCCAAAACCAAAGGAGAACTTGCTGGGAAAAAGGGGTTCAGGGGGAATGGGAAGAGGATGAGAGATGGTAATGGCAGGCAAACATTTCTAAGTCATATACATGTATGAAATTATCAAAAAAAGATTTAATTGCTAAATAAATAGAAAAGCTGGACAGGTAGCGCACACCTAGAATCCCAGCATTTGGGAGAGAGAAGCAGACAGACAGCTCAAAGTCTGAGGCTAGCCTGGTCTACACAGCAGGATCAAAGTTAGCCAAGGCTACAGAGTGACAGTCTGATTCCAAAAAAAAGTTCATTTTATAAAAATTCAAATATAAAATTATGTAAAGGAAAAAGTAATCTTACTGCTGCACTTTCTGCTGCTGGGACAATACTCAGACTCAAGCAACTTAATGGAAGAAAGGGAGGATTTATTTGGCTTCAGGTTCCAGAGGGGACACGGTCCATTATGGCAGGAAGGGATGGGAGGAGTCTCAGGTCACTACAGCATCATGGAGACAGAGAGAACGAATATCAAACTGAGAGCAGAGACCCTAGTGGAAACAGGGCAGGACCACCCACCCCTGTGATACCCTTTTTACACCTTCTAAAGGTGCCTGCACCTTCCCAACATTAATATCAGCTATGGCTAGAAACACTTGAGCCTCCGGCAGACACTCGTTTCAGACATGTCCCTTCCACCATCAACAGCATCCTGTGCCCCTTCTTCAAAGTTAGTGACTCTTGTACATACATGATTCCAAACCTTTTCTCCTATAATTACATATATAAATATGTGTGTTTATGCCAATTTAAATTTAAATTTAAATCAGGCCATGCTTATGAATGTATCCAATCATATCTTTTTATTTACCAGAATGTTTTGGAGAAATTTCCACAATAGTTCATGTACATCTACATAATTCTAAGCTGTATGGTCTACTGTCCTAATTTTAAAGAATTCTTTTAACTTTTATTATCTTAATCTAGCTAACTTTTGTATTGAGTATTTTTGTTTCAGTATTTTAAGAAAGAAAATCAGTATTTATTCATGTTGATCTCAGGGTATTTTGCTTGAGAACGATTCCATTCAAATATACCTTTTGAATTTGTCTTATACAACATGGTGTGAAGTATCAGAACAACTACTCCAATGAGAATAAACAAAATGCAGGACTAGGAATGAGTTCAGGGATGCACAGCTAAAACAGCTGAAATTAGGATTGTTTTCACTGTGTCACTAAGCTAGGCAGATCACAAGGACCAAGCATCTCTTCTTTTTGATACCAAATTTGATAGGTTTCAATGACCCTGTCTGACAGGTGCTTTCCCCTTCACACACGCTTGCTGGTCCTCACGGTCTGAGTCAGATGCCGGAGGCTATTTCAGGCAGGTCGCGGTGCCAGTGGATTCTTTCAAGCTTCCTACTGTTGTGTAGTGCTACCTAGATCTCCACTTAGTCTGAAATCATGCCACTTGAAAAGCTTCATTCCTATGTCTATATCAGTTTTGTGGTTCTGACTGTCAGATCTATGAAGTTAATATCATCTATCATACCCAGTGTTTTGAAAGTGGTTGAAGTCAATGAAACTGCACTTTGATTGGTTATCACTTAAACTGAGATCCAGCCCTGCAGAATATTCGATGGGTGAGATTCACATGGGTACATACTTTTAAGACAGGATAGACTTGTTCCTAAGCAATTGAATGATGCTATGATTTGGCTGTTCTTTGTCCACCGAAGGTTCGTGGGTTGGAGGCCTGACCCTAGTGTAGCGGTAGCAGGTGGTGGGCCTGTAAGAGGTGGGTCTGCTGGGAAGTCTTAAGCAGCGAGGGAATGTCTTAGACAAAAGGCCATCTCTCGAGGGGCTGTGGCTAGTTCTTCTGCAAGGGTTGTTTTGCAAAGCCTGGGTCCTTTGCCAGTTTCTCTCTGGTTTCCTGTTTGGCAGTGTGACCTCTCCCTTTTGCCATGGCCACCAGGTGAAGCCAGAAGCGTGGAAGGAGTCTCACCTGAACCTGTATCATTCTGTTTTGACACCTAGCACCCCAAACGCTAAAGCTGAACATATGTTTTCTCTATAGAGCTACTTTGCATCAGGTATTTCATTGTAGAACGCAAAACAAAAACGTGTGGCTGTTCTGACTCCAGAGAGACACAGGTAGTACTATGTGACTGTGGAAGAATCTGGGACTCTTTGTGGCTAAGACTTCACACTGTTGTCATCCTAGTAGGGCTAATCACAAGTTCACTGATATTCCTCCCTTAGTAAAAAATTAATATTAAGGGCTGGAGAGGTGGCTCAGGGGTTAAGCCTCCGCCTTGCAGGCGGAAGGTCCTGAGTTCGGTTCCCAGATCCCACGTATAGGCGCCAGGCGGAAGTGGGGGTGGCCTGCGCTTCTGGTCCTGGTAGGGCGGAGCCTGTGAATCCCGGGGCAGAAGGAGGTGGAGGCGTCCATGGTGGTTCGCGAATTTGTCCGTGGTTCTACACACACACAGACACACACACACACATAGACACACACGCACGTGCACATACACACGCACATGCGCACAGTTGAATAAAATAATAATAATAAAAAAATTAATATTAGCCATAAAGATTGCATTTTTGATAATGGTAAGAGGCCAGGTCATATGAAGTCAGATGCAGAATATAAATTTTAGTTCTGTCAATTTATAATCATGTGATCTTGGAAAAAATACCTATTTTTTCTAATCCTTAGTTGTTTTATCTGCAAAGTGAGTAAAGGTAAGATACTCACCTTGTTTAGAATTTATGATTATATATATGTATATGTATATATATTGCTTAGCACAATGCCTGGCATATAATTAGTGCTAATAAAGTTGATACTATTATTATGTATTCAGTTTATAGCTCCAGAAGGCAGATGCAGTGCATTATGGTGGGCGGCACAACAGGGGGCAGAAGCTGGAGGTGGCTTAAGTCCCTCATGGAGGCTGAGAAAAAGCAAACTGCAAACTGTCAACTGCAAGAGCTTCTCCAGGAAGAAGGCGGGACGAACCAACCTCAAAGCCCGCCCCTGTGACGTGTCTTTCTCCAGCCAGGCTCCATCTCCCCAAACCACCATGAGTTTCTCAAACATAGAATTCACATGCATGGGCCAATGGAGGACAGCTTATATCCAAACCATGACAGACACATTCAGAAAATGTGGTTAGACAGAAGAGTCAGAAAAAACTCCAAAAAAGCGAGACAGAAAAGCGTATCATAAAAAACTAGGCTAGGAATAAATACAGAATGAAATGACCAGAGATGTAAAGGTAGACCCACTCAAAATGCTGAGAACTCATTTGCATGAGAGACTTTTCTGTATAGAAAAAAAGATGATGATATACAACCAAAGTCAAAAAAAAAATATAACGCATTACAAAATGGATTACCTTTCTTCACTGGGAAAGAACACTTGGAAGTGAAAAACAAAATACGAACAACTCAGTAGAAAAAGAATGATTCTTTACAGAAAATAAAACCATTCAATAATAAACGTCAATTATAACTCTAAGCTATTGTTCTCATTACTGGACTTGGCAAAGCATCTCACTTTTCGACTGAATTGAGGAAGGAATGATAAAAAAGAACTTTAATCTATCACACGCGGGACACACAGCCCCTCTTGAAGCACTCCAATAATAACTGAAGTTCAGCTCCATCTCCGCAGGTTACCCGCAGACCTTCATGCTCCATCAACGAGAGCTGCAGAAACGCCCCCTTGGCATTGTCCAAGGCCACAGAAGATGGCGCTGGTCTGAGCATCTACTTCCTGCAGCCTGCTCGCTGCGGCGCACGTGCACAGAGCAGATGAAAGCGGGACAGAGCCCAGACACGGTGTGCCAGCACCTCTGTGCCCAGACAAGGTGTGCCAGCACCTCTGTGCAGCACAGGGGTGCCAGTGTCTCTGTGCAGAGACACGGGAGCCAGCATCACTGTAGACACAGGCACTTGGTCGCTGGGGTCTGACCTTTAGCAACAGCCTTATGAGCCTGCTTGTCATCAGCAGTTCGGCCACTGTGGAGATGTCCAGCAAAGGAGGAGCATCGGGCACAAAACGCCGCCATGGGCTCCTGAAGTCGGTGCCCAGCAAGGCAGGGTAAGAGGTGGTTAGAGGAGGCAGGGCTGGAAAACCAGAACAGCATAACTAAGACTGATAAACTGGCCTGACTATTTCTCTGTAATCGCGCAATGTTGAAAGTACTGAGTCTTTGAAGTTTTTTATGATCTCTTAGACAGCTAATACTGGCTCTAATCCAAACCTACGTGGACATAAGAATCTCACCTGAGGGGAAAGAATCTATTCTTAACCTAGAAGACAAGAAGTGTGGGAATGTCCCCTGTTCCCTCCAACACACACACACACACACACACACACACACACACACACACGCACATGCACACGCACAGAGCACATCACATACCACACACACACAGAGCACACACACAGATCACATCACATGCTACACACACACTCAGTACATACAACATACACACAGAGTACATCACACACAGAAAGCACACACACACACACACTCAGTACATACAACATACCCCCCCACAGAGTACGTCATACACACCACACACACATATATACACACATAGAGCCCATCACACTACACACACATATATATACACACACAGCACATCACATTACCCCCCCCCACACACACACATCCTGAGCTGCAAGTAAAACCGGATGCTCAGGGCTGCTTTAGCAGGACTGGCTGGGCTCTTGGTGGCACAGCTGAACTCGGCTAGACCTGGCTGTGAGCAAGCTGAAGTTCTTTAGAACCCTGCAGTTTAACAAGGCCGAATACATCCCTCTGCTCTGAGCTGGCGAGCGAGGTTGACAGAGGCAAACTCACGAAAGTCAAGAAACGAGTGGGCTACCCACTCGCCAGCGGTAGAGATGGTGCTGAGCTGTTGCGTGGTGGGTGGTGGTTGCAATTATACACCAGGGACAGGCTTCCCGATTTTAAATGCAGTCACGTTTGCTCTAATCAGGACCCTGGCCAGACTTTCACCCCAGGTGAAGATCATAGATGGGGGGCATCTAGACTTGGGTCGTGAGTAAAAGACATGGTGTGCTATGGACGAGGCAGCAACCTGCCCTGCGCTGGATGCCCAAGGGGCATGAGAGCCGCTGTGGACTGTGTGGCGCTGGCCTCGGGCGCAGGACACGCAACCAGCACGCTTTGGGTCAGCTCAGCAGGACGGGGGACTGACGCCCCTCAGGCAGCTAGTGTGTGTGTGTGTGTGTGTGTGTGTGTGTGTGTGTGTGTGTGTTCATGCGCGGCCTGCACTGACGCCCCTCAGGCAGCTAGTGTGTGTGTGTGTGTATGTGTGTGTGTGTGTGTGCGCGCGCACCGCACGCGCGCAGCCTGCACTGACACCCCTCAGGCAGCTAGTGTGTGTGTGTGTGTGTGTGTGTGTGTGTGTGTGTGTGGCAGCTTGCACCGATGGCCCCTCAGGCCACTATTGTGGGGGGTAAGAACTGGGGGAAAGGAAGACATGACACAGCTTTGCTGAAAAAGAAGATTCGAAAGTTTGATTTCTCATGTTGACAATAAAGTGTTTCAGAAAATGGATGTGTGATGAAGTGTTTAAGCACTCAAGTGAGGAGGAGGAGAAGAAGGGGGAAGAAGAGAAAAAGAAAGAGAAAGAGGAAGGAAAGAAGAAAGGCAGGAAGAGAAGTGTAGAGATTATACTGACCTTGTGGGCCCTTCAACAGACACTGTGTTAGAAAGGGCAGAACTTTGCTGAATGGAGGGCGGGGGTCACAAGGAGGCTATTTGAGTTGTGAGGAGGCTGAAGCACAGGTGAGCAGGGAGGAGACCAGCTGTCCCGGGCAGAGAGCAGCCGCAGGCCCAGGGTAGCATCTCTCAGGGCTCGCAAGAAAAGGGAGAAGAAAGGGACCACGGGAAGATTTACCACCTGACTTAGGCTGGGAGGATTTAGAAAAATGAATGACAAGGAAAAGCCCAGTGGGTTTTGCATTGAAACACAAGAGAAGTCAATAAGAGAGATCGAACTTGATGAAGACAGATGAGGGGGGGCAGGGTCTCTCGGCTCATTGGACTTGGCTCTGGGCCAGCATAGCAATAGAACCTGACAACCCTGGTTTGGGCCCAAATCAATGAGAAATGGGAGGGAAAGGAAAAATGTGCACGCGGGTAAGCTGAGATGAAAGCCCAACGCTATGCTGGGGTCCCAAGAGAGGTTCAGGCTAGAGAACACAGTTCCTTCCGGGCGAGGGGGGGCGCTCTAAGGTGGAGCACGTGATTCTCCAGAGACCCTCCTCTGCTGCACATGAAGCATGGAGCAGCGCACACGTCACCTGGAGGAGCCTCTAGCCAAGAGTGTGCACTACTGTCGACCAGGAAGCTTCAGTCTAGACAATCGCTGTGGTTCTCAAGGTGGAGATGGGCTTGCAGCACTGGGCCCTGTCCCCAGGAGAAGCTTGAGTGAGAGCAAAGGGTGTGTGTGTGCGTGTCTGTGTGTGTGTATGTATGTGCATGTGTGCCTGTCTGCATTTGTGTATGTATGTGCACGTGTGCCTGTCTGCATGTGTGTATGTATGTGCGCGTGTGCCTGTCTGCATGTGTGTATGTATGTGCACGTGTGCCTGTCTGCATGTGTGTATGTATGTGCACGTGTGCCTGTCTGCATGTGTGTGTTATGTGCATGTGCCTGTCTGCATGTGTGTGCATGTATATGCATGTGTGTGCGTGTGCCCGCATATGGATGTGTGTGTGTGTATGTGCATGTGTGTGTGCATGTGCCTGTCTCCATGTGTGCATGTATGTGCGTGCATGTGTGTGCGCGCGCATATGGATGTGTGTGCAGATATGTGTGTGTGTGTGTGTTTACACCTCAGCATCTATACCCCAAAGCCTCATCTCTGATCCTGCAGGTAAGCCCAGACGTGGGCAGACGGGCAGAGACCACGGGTGAACGCACCGTTGAGTTACAGGCTAGACTGGAAGGGACATGACATACTAAGCTAAGATGTCACAAAACTTCACAAATCCCGAGACAGCGAGCCGAGGCAAGACCTTTTCTACTTCTTGCGGAGCATACGCGTGTGGGGCTCAGGTCATGAAGGCCCAGGATGATGGGGTCTGCCTCCGTCCAGTGAGTCGCGCAATGACGTAAGGCTTCTGACAGGACCAAGTGCTTACTCCGGCTTGACCCCTTGGGCGGCCGAGCCAACGGGGTGTTTAGCTGTGGAGCTGGTGTTCTGGAGGCTAGTAAGGTCCAAAATGAGTATCTTTATTGGGGTCCAGGAGTTGTTTAGAGCAGCTAGCGCCTTGAATTGCATTTAAAGCTGCAAGTGCAATGTTATCCTCTTGTAGTGAAGACCCCAGTCTGCTAGAGGCTCAGGATGGCGAGCTGTGAGCTGCTACATTCTTTTCTCTGCCTTGCCTTCCAACTCTCCATGAGAACTATGGTTGCTGTTTTTGCTGAATTCCAGACTTCTCCCTCTCTTGGACTCCTTGAAATAGTGCTCCTTCGTTGCCCTGAAATCTCTCTGTGGCGGAACCATGCACGAGTACCACTTGGGTCACACAAATTTGTTACCCAGTAGTGTAATCCAGGGTGAATCCCAAAGTCACCCTTGGGCTTCCATAGGCACACACAATGCCCTCCGAGACACACACACACACACAACTTGTTACCCAATTAGATAGGGAGACACCTAGACATTAGGAAGGCACACTGTGGAAGAGTTTGTGAGGGTCTTTCTAGAGGTGACGGGCATGTGGGACAGCCACCGAGGGAAGACAAACCGTGAATGCGGGCGCAGCATCCCGCAGATTGGAGGCCTACATGGATGCAAAGGAAACAGGAGGAAGCCAGGTAACATGTAAACGCCGCTCTTCCTGAGCAAGTGTCTCTTCTTCCACTGCTGCCTCGGGGCTCCCAGACTCCAGGTCCTCGCTATTTCTTGGGCTGGGGCTGTATCGTTGGTCCCCTTTATTCTGAAACTCCATCTGTTTGCACTGGACAGCTACTGACTCACAGCTCCAGCAAGTCAACAGCCGTTGGTGGACTATCCTGTCTCCAACTGTGTAAGACGCCTTAAATGCACACTTTATAATGATGTGAATAGCCTGTTACCTGTGTTCCTCTACGGAATCAGAGAATAACTCCCAGTATCAAGGATTTAGATTCCTAAGTGGAGTTCTTTCAGGGATTCTTGACAGGTTTTTTCACTGCAGGCTTTTTAATTCTGATGATCTCATTCTGATGAAAACAACTAAAGAAAACTGCTAATGGAAAGGTGTGGCCTTGGGTCAGGCAGTGCAGGGGAGGAAAGGGGACATGACAGTACATCAGGATAGTCCAGAGCACAGACTGGAACGTGTCTTTAGAACGAGTGCTTCAGAGTGAATGGAAAATAAAAAATCCTGCTTTCACTGGCCCACCCACCCCTAGTAATTGTGTTTCAATGAATCTAGGGTGATACTTGAAATGGATAGTTTTTCTAGGATTCTACTTGCTGACAGGTTTTGGAGCCACCAATTGAAGAACTTAAGCCTTTTCCATATCTTTATAAAAGGCTACCTTCTGGGAATAAAAATCCATCACCAACAACTTCAACCAGTTCTCACGTGACCCTAGAAACGAATGTTCCAGCAACACAATACTAAATCTCAAGTATCAGCAAGTCGAACATTTGACTTCCTATCCTCTTCTATTTAAAAGAAAAACAAATGGAGGAAACATCTCACAATGGTAGAATATTTGTCAATATTGCATAAGCAAATCTTTTCAATGCAGATCATTCATAACAGGTGCAAACCAGATCTGTGCATAGGTATCACTAAAGGCATTTGGCGGAGGGGCCAGTGGTTTTTGCGTCACTCCTGTGGGTGTCCGGCATCCTTGTTTGTCAGAGCACAGAGTAAGAAAACACATGGATGTGCACAGTGTCTCCAGCCTTCAAGGGAAAGGATGTGCACATCTAGCTGCTTCATCCTCTGTTGCTAGGTCACCATAAAAAGAAGTATAATTTGCTGGCATGATGACCTGAAATCCCAGCACTTGAGAAGTTGAGGCAGAAAGATCACAAGTTTCAGGCCACTCTGGGATACACAGTAAAGACAGACCTGTCCAAGCCCTAATAAACCCCAACTACAACAACTGAAACAGACAGTCCGATTGCTCACTTGGCAGCACCCTCAGAATTTTGTGAAGTTAGAGCTTGGAATTCCAAGAGCAAGTCTGTCATAGATAAATACAGCTATCAACTTGATGGTTGAGAGTTTAAACTCTGGACACATTTATAGAGAATTAGTGGTTGAGTTAAGCCCAGAGTGAAGCTAGTGGATGGTGAAGGCCCAGTCCATGGTGGGTGGGACTCGTCCCCGGCAGGTGAGTAAAATGGAGGGAACTGTTTGAGAAAGAGGCATCCTTGTGCATACTTGGCCATACATGCTGGTCTGGCAAGTAAGGATGGTCCCACTCTCAGCCGTTATGTGAAGATGGTGTGGCCTGTTTCCTCGGCCTTTTAGTGTTGGTATGGGCTCTCCTACCAAGCTGGACTAAGAGCTGTAATTGAACTGTCATAAGAGAATAAACCCCCTGCTCCCTTAAATGATAGTGATTTTTGCAACAAAGTCTAAATCCTCATTATTCTCTTGCTGCATATGCGGCCTCGGTTAGTTCTATACTGGCATTGACTGTTTGTGGAGCATTCAGGCCTAGACCAGGAGCGTGCTAAGTGCTTTACGTGCACCGTCTTGCACAATCATCACAACGGGCCTGTATGGAGCTGTTGTTATTCCCATTTTGTAGATTAAATGAAATGATTTTTCAAAACTGCATAGGTAGCATTTAAGCCCAGGCCTATAAACCTAGATGTTATATGGCTCTTAATTACTCCTTAATTGTCTCTTGGAGCTTTACTTTTTCATGATTCTGAGGATTACACTAGATAACATATATAAAATAATTTTTATCAAGGCATTAAAATGTCTAGAACAACAAGAGACGCCTAACAGAAGTTTCTTAAAAGTTGACGTTAAAGGATGTCAATGACCTTGGACCAAACAAAGAACTCTACCACAGTGTTTCATGAGGCTAAAGACTGTGCACGGGCCACAGGCTGCAATGCTGCACCGGCTGCAGGCTGCAGGCTGCAATGCTGCGCACCACCTGCAGGCTGCAGGCTGCAATACTGCACAGATGTCACTGGCCAGAGCTCCCAGAGTTCAGTGCACACACAGAGAAAGGCATAATCCTCACTTACTTCTGGGTGACAAGGAGATAGAATATCTACATCACAGGTCAAGGGCAATGTTAGGGATTTTACTACAAACATAGTTGCGCTTTAAATACTGCTTTGTTTGGTTTTAAAAGCTGGGCATGGTGATACACAGCTGGAATCCCAGCATTCAAGAGTCTAAGTCAGGAGGATTGTGAGTTTGAGGTCAGTCTCAGCCACATAGCAAGACCCTGGCTATATATAACCAAACAAGAAAACAAACATGCTTTTAAAAATGACATTAGCGATATATCATTGTCATAAACACTTGGAAAGTGCAAAAAATATGAAGAATAAAATAGCATCATATTTCCACCTAGGCTCTCTGGCCTTCAGGAGAATTTCCTGAAGGGCAGAGACTAGAATTCTATGCAAGCCACTAGTGAGTATAAGCTGTAATAACCTGTAAGGATGTGCATTTTCCTATGCAATATATTCTTCCTCTGATAAGAACATCTTGACAAACTTCCTCCAGCTAAAGTTCTGGTTTTATTTGCTTCTATTTCTCTAACTTTCTCTCAGAAGCAAGCGTGTACAAAGAGGTGTGTAACATGGTGTCAGTGTATTGGTGAACAACTTCCACTGTCAACTTGATTGGACCGAGAAATGTCTAGGAGCTTGGTGAGAAGACCCTCGGGGCACGCCCATTGGGGTCCTTCCCGAGAGGTTCCACACCAAGGGAGAAAGAGCCAGGTGGGCAGCACCAACCAGGGGCTGGTTCCTTATGGACTGAAGAAGAAGAAGAAGAAAAAGGAAAACGATGGAAGCAGCCGAGCTCCCACATTCCCCTTTCTTTCTACTCTTCTTGTTTACCGAGGTGCACACAGGTGGCTCACACACCTGCTTCCACGCGCCCCCACCATGGTGCACTGCTTCCCAGAAGGGGCCCAAACAAGCTCTTTTTCATTATGTTGCCTCTTGTCTAGTACTTGGCCATCATATTAGAAAAGTAACTAGCCCAGGGTTCTTGCTGTGCAGCTCTGGCTGACCTGCAGCTTGGCATCCCCCTGCCTCAGCGTCCTGAATGCTCGGACTACATGCACGCACTATCACATCCAGCTGTTAACTGCTTTATATTTTATTTATTTATTGTGTTTGTGTGTGAGAGAGAAAGAGATAGAGGGAGAGGGAGAAAGAAAAAGAGGGAGAGAGAGAGGAAGAGAAAGAGGGAGAGAGAGGGAGAGAGAGAGGGAGAGAGAGAGGGAGACCGAGCAGGCACTGTATGTCTCTGTGGAGAACCAAGGGTGACTTTAGGAGTCATCCCGGATCGCTTCTACCTCCTTCTTGCTTCGCTCTGGGATTTCCCAGGCTGTGCTCATCAGGGAAGGAAGTGCAGGCAGCCATGGTTTCCGCCTGGCATTTTTATGTGAGGCCTGGGATCCAAACTCAGGACCTTCTGCTTATGAGACAGAGTCTTAACCCCAAGCCATCTCTCCAGCCCTATTAATTGTTTTTAAAAATGAGAACTGCACCATCGGCACACAGTGGCCCAATTAAAAAGCAGTATCTGCCCATCACACACAGAGGGATTTGCACGTATTCAGCGGTTCTTTGAGGCAGTGCAGCTGCTGCAGCAAATACAAGTTACCAATGCAGCTCACTGAAGCTGCCTTGAACGTGGGCTTCTCACCCTTCTGCTGAGACTCAAAAGATAGGCACGTTTTACAGTTTTTCACTTTCTTTTTACAAATCTAGCGTATTCTTTTCTAAAGTCATTTTCATTGTTATCAATATATGCACATTACTTTATTAGCTTTCGCTTTATCACCGACAACAACATGGTAACAAGATACTATAGTTGATGAAACTTTCCTGTGTAAAATGTATAAACTGTTCTTCTAAAAGTAGATACAGTTAAACCAACAGTACTTGGTCTGGTGGCTCACACTGTAGAAAAAGTCTGAGAAGAGATACCCCTGAGGCAGTCTGAGGCTAAACTTTAAAAATAATTTTAAGAATCCTCATACTTGGGGGCTGGCCAGATACTCAGCTGTTAAAGGTGCTCCCTGGGAGTTGTCTGATGACCTGGTTGATCCCAGGTGGTGAAAGAAGACAACAACTTTCCTGTGACCTTTATATGTATCCCATGGCATGTAAGCAAGCATAGGTGCACATATGCATGCATATACAAACATACGCATGCACACATTAAATAAAAATAAATAAAATGTAATTTAAATAAAAAATGACAAATCTCCAAATAACATTCAAGTTGCATAAGCATGTAAGTGGGTATATCTGTATGAGCCAACATAGCATTTGGTGTACAATGGACACTCACCATGGTAATTCTTACAGGGCTGTCATTCATACGCTGTGTAATGGAGATGCAAGGAGACTACCACGCACACAAGCCCCAGCAGCACTTTGCATTTTCTGTTCTCATTCTTCCTCTCTACCACTGGATCATTTCTTCCAGGCTTGTGAGAGAACCTGGCAGAATGGAGTCTTGAAATGTGCAGATGAGGATTCCGGGCCCAAGTGCAAGAGAGTCGTGCAGTTTGGCTGCTGTTTTGACTGCAGCGCACTGTCTCCCCCTCTCTGCATGACTCTCTTCTGATGCAGCTGCAAAAACAAACTCCAACACTTAAGTTTATAGGATTCCTACTCTGACCTGAATCAATTCTGACTTCGCTCCAGAATCCACCAGGTCTAGCCACGGGGACAATGAAGCACGCTGAACTTTAGGGCTGTGGCGGAGCCATCCTCTGGCCCTGGGCGGAGCCATCCTCTGGCCCTGGGCGGAGCCATCCTCTGGCCCTGGGCGGAGCCATCCTCTGGCCCTGGGCGGAGCCATCCTCTGGCCCTGGGCGGAGCCATCGCTTTGGCTCATCTCCACACTACTTTTGGAACCCTATGCTACCAAGCTCGCAGGGTTTGACACAAGAAATACAAAAAGGAAATAAAGCAAATTGAGGGTATTTTGCCAAGAGTTATGAATAATGATAATATTCAGTGCTACTTGGTAATTATTAGTGTAACAACAGCTAGATGCCAGTCTGGAACGTTGCTGCTGAGAGGAAACAGGTAACTGTTCTAACAGGAAGAACACCGACCTGGTTTTACCTTCTTGGTCATTTGCTTACTGCACGTCCTATGGAAAACCGAATGGTGCTGACGAGCTTGTGGGCCGTCTTGACATGCCCCTCAGGGAGAATGAAGGGGTCAACACAGAGCCCAGACATAAGGCCACGGGTAACTCTGGGATTCTGAAAGCTACACCATCATATCTGGAAGCAACTGGATTTTCATGGGAAGTTCCTTAGGGTAAAATAAAGGCTTTAGGGAAAAGAGTGCAGAAGGCGCCCCAGGTTTCCAATCCCTGTGGGCCGGGCTCAGCACTGGTGGGCCAAGGATTCCACAGGCCACTGAGCCAGCTGCATGGGGAGGAATAAAGCAAAAGATGAAGATCTAAGATCTCTTCCTCCTAGTTGCTGCTTTTATTCTCTGCCATACTCTCTACTATTATTTTTTATTGAGGAATTGTCTTTCATTGTGCTTTGTGTACAACCAAAGCCCTGCATAAGTCTGGGGTTGGGGTTCTTGCTAGAGTCTGGCAGGCTTCCTGCGCACTGCAAACGGGGCCTGCCCAGGGCTGCCCTCTGCCGGCCAGAACTTCGGAGAGGCCCCAGGGCTTGTCTTCTGGTCACTCAGCTGACACCCTAGTGTGAGCTCTTGATGCCATGTTGCAATGCTTTGGGAGGACAGTAGTTCACAACCCCTCCCCATCTTCTGGCTCTTAGTCTGTTTCCATCTTCTCTTCGCAGAGTCCCTAGGCCTTTGAGTACAGAGTACCTGCCGTGTTGAAGACTGAATTCTCAACCTTCATCTACTCTTGGAAAGAACAAGATTTTTAAAATAAGAACAAAAAAGAACAAACTGCTTGTAAAAATCCCCCAAATAAGCTATTAAGTCTTTCAAAGTACATAATCAAATATGCCCTCAACTTTCATAAGCTTCATAGAATCCACATTCCATATTTCAAAGGAAACAAAACATTTCTCCTTGTGTAGATAAACAAACAAATAAACAACCTAATCTTCTGAAAACATAAAACAAAATCCTTGGAATGCTGATAGGCAAAAAAAAAAAAAAAAAAAAAAAAAAACCTCTCTAGAAATAGAATAAATCCAGTTTCAGTTGCACCAATTCACCTGCTGGGCGTGAGGGGCAGAGATGTGCCTTCTCCTTCCGTCTTACACAGAGACTGGGACGCATGGCAGCAGTCCTGTCTTCAACCAGTCAGGGAGGCAGAGAAGGGGCCTCAGGGGCTCACACCTCCAGAACCCGGCACTGAGTCCTGTAGCCACGGGCCCTGGTGAGCTCTGCTTGGCAATTTGGAACAAGCATCATTGTGTTGTCATAAGGCTTAGATTTCGAAGCTCCTTTAGTATTTTAAAGACTTACGAGATTTCTGCTCCCAGAAAACCCTACCTTCGTTTTAATATAAAAGGTGTCAGATCTCTCTGTGAAAGAATATACAGCTAGAATAGACCTGTTTCCTAGTGTCATTTGAGTCAAAGGAGTTGAGATTCAAAGCTACATCAATGCAAATATGTACAAAAGTATACTTTTTGATTAAATTGACATACATCAAGTACAATTAGAGAGGTTATTATAATCGAAGAAATACATAATTCTGCATCTTAACAGAGGTAACAATTGCACCTGGTGCTAGCTTATTACCCTGCTTAGAGCCTTCCTTTACCCTCTCGTGTGAGCTGTGGACGCACCCAACCCAGGAGAGACCGAAGAGTCAGTCCCCAGTAACACCTGTGCTCACACTCTCATGTGGCGAGCAAAGGGCACCCTGCCCACCTCTGGCCTCACGCAGGAGCCCAGAGGATCAAGTAGGTCTCTGGTCCACTCTGGTTCAGTGTCCCAGCCACAGAGAACCCACTCGGCTTTCTTGCACAGCCACAATTGGCCTTTTACCGGGCGCTCACACCGACCAGGAGAATGCACGCTTAGTCATCTCTGCAGATGAACTAGCCTGGGTAGCACCTGCTCTGACTCGGCTGTGAACGAATGCATGACATCACGGATCAGTCCTTCTCCTTCCCAGGTCCAGAGGGCCGCTGGCCTTATTATCTGGACAGCTCAAGGTCTGTGCTTAGAGCTAGTGCTGGAAGTGCAACACGCGGCTCTTAGTGTGGAAGACTGTACATACAGCCCTCTGTGAGTGTGCTGTAAATTACATATTTATTTTGTTAGTATGAGATAGATGAATATTTCTACATACAAAGGTGCTCAGCTAAAATCAGAACAAGTGATATTAATGTCCTATGGTCAGTATTATTGAACCTTGAAAGCAATAAACCTTATGAGTCAATAAATATTACATTTGCAACATAGTTAACATTCCTCGCCATCTCAGCCGCCTCTTACACATTGTAACCGCCAGTCTACAATACATTATTCATATTGGGGTGTCACCATGTGATGGATTGCTGTAGGAGAGGCTGTCCTTTAAATAAATCAACAAATAAAAATGCAAATGTTAACATTTGCAGCTACAACTTTTTCCATCTTGAATGGGGAATGGAAATTTCACATTACATTGGCAGGCGGCAGAGAACAATCAACAACCTACACCCTGAATGGGGGGACGACATGTGCCCCTGCTGTGTCACCTGTATGCGGGATAATATGGGGCACTCATAGGTGTTGTCTGGGAACAAAGAAAACAGCCGGCGAACAGGCCTTCCCTGCGAGGCCTAGAACGTCCCTGACTTGAGAGCAGAGAGGAAGACTCCTAAAAAGCAGTGTATACAATGCCTGCACGATTTGAAATGATTCTAATACTGCTGAATCTGCGTCTGGCGGGCAAGCGCTGTGTCACCTGGTAACTGCTTTTCAAAGTACTCCGTCTACTTTCAACTCCGCACTTTGTGCATCCTCAGGATAAAGCCGGTGGCTGCACATTGTTTTACTCAGCCACATGCTTGCTATTTACAAAGCTCCCGAGAAGCCCTGGTGAGGCGGTCTGCGGCATGACCGGCAGACAAACCGATAAACAAGTCTCCACAGCTGCTTCCCCTGGGCTTGCCCAGCTCTACCAAGTTGACACGGTCCATTCAGAAAACTTATGCCGAGAGTGTTTTACAAAACCCTCACGGAGAAACACTTCATTCCAGTTTTTCATGGTTCTCTCTAATATGCATTACAAGAATATTGGAGACATCATTTCAGTGCGGCCATGCAGCTCGGTGGTGGAGTGTGTGCCCACTATGAGCGAGTCCCTGGGCTTGGGCCCAGTGCCAACCAATAGTCAGCTAGCTAACCAACCAACAACTAGCAACTAACCAAACCACCAACCAACAACAACAACCAGCAACCAACCAACAACCAAACCAACAACCAACCAACCAACCAACCACCAACCAACCAACCCACCAACCAATCAACAACCAAGAACCAACCACCAACCAGCCAGCCAACCACCAACCAGCCAGCCAACCACCAACCAACTACCAACCAACCACCAACCAACCAACCAACCAAGCAACAACCAACCAACAACCAACCAACCCACCAACCAACCAACCCACCAACCAACCAAGAACCAAGAACCAAATACCAACCAGCCAGCCAAGCACCAACCAACCACCAACCAAAACCAACCAACCACAAACCACCAACCACCAACCAACCACCAACCAACAACCAACCAACCACCAACCAGCCAGCCAACCAACAATCGCCAGCCAACAAACAACCAACAACCAACCAACAACCAACAATCAGCTAGCCAACAACCAACCAACCAACAACAACCAACAACCAACAACCACCAACCAACCAACAATCACCAACCAACCAACAACCAACAACCAACCAACAACCACCAACCAACCAACAACCAACAACCAACCAGCCGAGTAGCCGCTGAGCCTCACGTCGACTCCACAGGAGAAACCCCCAGATTCACCGCAGAGCATCACCTCTCACACGCCAACCAACCAAGCCCCATGAGCTCGGTGGGAAGTTCCAGAGTGGAAGCTTTCAGCCAGTGTTCGGGGGTCCAAAGAGCTCTGGGACCCCATCCATACTGCAGAATCACGACTCATCAACATCTCAAAATCACAACTCGCATGGTGTCTTTGGCAAACGCCAACAATGGTGGCATTAAAAACTGATGCTGATATATTGGACCTTAAGTATAATATGGGAGCATATTAGATATGGGAATTTAAAAATAAAATATTTCTTCCTCTGCGTTCAGAAAGGCAGTACTTCTAATATCTCTTTTAGACATAAATGTCAATATACCTTCAGTATGAAAGCCACTTTAATTCTCATGATTAACTTCCCTAAACTTGCAATTCACGTATTTTACTTTCCCATGATAAACAGGGAGGGGCGCAGGGCTGGCTCTGGGTCTCTGTGGAAACCTTTACCAAGTCATGGTTACTTCAGAACATGCGCGAATGGAGAGAAAAACTCTGGAGAGTTCCATCTGGCCGCTTCCCTATAACTCTCAGCATGTCCTCTGTAACATCTCTAGTAACATCATGGAAACTGAGCGTTTCCTCACATTCTATTTAGACATCTCATGTCACGGGATTCCTTAAACTCACCGGGAGGCATTGTGCCGCAAGGAGCTGGAGGCCGGGGGGTCGGGGTCCTCCGAGGGCATCGAGGACAGAGGGGACGTGGATGCGTCTTTCTTAACTCCTCGCGTTACCCCTGTGCCACAGCAAAAGAAATCGTTTGGCAATTAATAAAAGGAACTCAAAACCTATTCTGGGAATAAAACAGACATTCTGGACATCCCCGAGCCGCAAAGAGGACCCACTGCTTCCCCCTGAACTGCACCACAGCAGACTGAGAATTTCGTGAGTCGCTTCGGGTCAGTTACTTTTCTCTGCTGCCGCGAGTTAACACCTCACGCAGCTTAGGGGAGAAAGTGGATGTGTTTGGCTTGTGGTTCCAAAGGAGATATGTGATTGTCTATTATGGTGGGATTCCACAGCAGAAGGCAAGGCTGGGGGCAAAACAGAAGCCGGTTCAGGTCACTACAGCCATTGTCAAGGCAAATGATGCTCAGAGAGCAAACAGAGGAAGCAGGGCTGGACCAGCCATCCAGAAAGGCTCTGCCTCCCACAGCTGCTGCAGTCCTTCCACACATTAACAACAGTTGAGGATGCAAACACTTGAGCCCCTGGGGGCTCAAACCATGACATTTTGGTTTTATGAATAGAGGAGATTTGCAATGCCTTGCTTAGAAACACAAACCCATTCCACATTCGTGCAACAACAGGCTAAGTAGACACTTTGCCCTCAGACATGCTTGCCCATCCCAGTCAGATGAGACTGGCCAAGCAGGCAGACTGTTCATTGTGTTACCTTAAGCTATTGTTACAAAACAAACAAAGTTAAAGAAAAAAACAACTTTCTTTTTGACATAACAGAAGATATTACTAGTACCTTGCATCTGTAAATTCTCCAAATTGAAATGATCCTCTTTAGAAGTTTTTAAGGTGAGACATAAATTTTCACTTTAAAGAACTCTGCACAGGATTGTAAGAGTTATATGAAAGACATGCTCAAAAAATTTGTCATTTTAGGCCCCGGAGATACCTAAGCACTAATTTGCTTTCCCAAACTTTCAAGCTGGTTGGATCCCTATTCCTTTCTAATAAACAATATGATTAATTACTTTTGCCTTTTATATGCTAAGTAAAATGACAGCATTGCAAGAAAGTGTTTTTGCTGTATCACCAACTCAAAAGATCCCTGTGTTTGTCTTGGACACTCTTAAGAATATTATTCACAAGTTCCTTCCCAACCTTGGAAATTAGGTGCACCACAGTCGAATGCATCCACTCTTTCTTTGCGGAAAGAGCGAGAATTCAGAAAACAGGAGCTTAGAGTACTGGAGTTCAGGACGTCCACCCTCACTCTGCAAGCACTCCGAACACGAGTGAAGCTCTGGTCCTGCTCCTGCCCAGCCCGCTCTGCCTCCAGTTCCACTTTTTCTAGAAGCTTCTCTTTCTTTCTAACTCTTTGCCACAGATACAATTTTCACAGCAAATTGGCAGACTAGGAAAGCAGATGACAGGGCTTGGGTGACTCACCCAAGGTCACAAAGTTAGCAGAGAGGCCAGCATGCAGGTCTAGACGACCAAGAGGTGTCACTCTTACGTCACATGATGCCACGGCAGCCTGAAGTGAGGCACTAGGAGGCAGGAGACCAGATCTGGTTGCAGCTTAGCAGAAAGCAGGATTTTGATAGGAAAAATGGAGAGCATGGAAAGGTGAAGCCAAGAGAGTCATGTTAGCAAAAAGAATGAATTAAAAATCTCAAGGTTAGATACTTAGTTTACCCAGGAACTACTTGTATGTTAGCAGTAATGTCAGAAACACACCCTGTGCATATACACATATAAACACATACGAAGACAAAACTTTTAAAACGTTAAGTGCTAGGAAGAACACTATCCATGAGGCTGTGCTCGTACATATGTGAACACAACTGCTTCTGCATGTGCAGGGAACAGAACGGATTTGCCTGTTTATATGTAGCTGAATGTGTCTGCGTGTCCATCCAGCACCCCTCTGTTTTCTTAGAACCTGTACTTAAGGATCTCGCAGTTCTGTATGTTCGTCTGGCTTAAGGACACGCCTCAAAGATGGTGGCATAACTCTTTCCAGAACAGGAAGCACAGTGGTGGCCCCAGCACGGCCCAGCCGCCTCCAGGGTTCCACTCTGCATCCACTGCCCGTGTCCTCGGAGTTACTATTTCCTTCTGTTCTCCACAGCTCTAACATCTATGCATTGGTTAAAAAACATGGTCTAACTTTCTTGCTTTGGAGCTTCATAAAACTAAAATATGTTCTCCCAAGACCCGTCAATGCCAGACGCGTAGTATTTACTTATGCTGACGATTATGCAGTCGCGGTTTGTTTTCACGGTAGTGTACGACGCCATCGCAGGCCCCGCCTTCTCCCTCTCTGTGGATCTGCAGGTCGACCCACACGAAAGGCTGGGAAAAACAAATATTTTAAGCTCGTGGCCAATGCTAGAAGGTCCTTGGCTGCTTAAGATCAGAGAGGGGGCTCAGGTATTTCCAGCTGGGTGAGGGCGTGTGTGGTTGGTCCAACGGCTCCTGGAGACAGCCGGAGACCCTTCCCGTTGCTTTTATCATTTGTTAATTCTTCCCCTGTCCACTGATCATGTCTGCTTTTTTCCTTCTTTCTGCTAATGCGGTGAATTACACTGCTGACTTCTCCACGTGGACCACATGTTCGGAATCCCCTGGGTCGTGACTTGTGATCCTGACACGCTCCTGCATTCTGCTTGCTGTCGTTTTTGTTCGGGATATTTTCATCCACATTTAGAAGGGAGACAGACCTGTAATTTGTCTGTTTAGAATTTACATGGCTTAAGTGTCAGGACCTCTTAAAATGAGTTCAGATATACTCTTTCCTTTTCTATTTTCCGGAAGAGTGAGAAGGATCTGTGTCACTTCCTAAAGACTTGGGGACTGCCCCTAGAGGCACTGCACGTGGCTACTTGCCCATGTGCGTCAGAAGGTGGCAGAGAGGAGATGAGACTTTCTACGTTCAGTGTTCTGACCTGGACAGCTGAATGATTAGCAGCCTGATGCACCACGCTGCGCCAGACCCTGAATTCCCTATCTGTGTGCTCGCAACATGAAGGCCTCTCGTGGGGTGGGCTCCGTGTGCACGCAGTGTGGACGGCTTCTCATGGGGTGGGCTCCGTGTGCACGCAGTGTGGACGGCCTCTCTGGGCCGGGGCTCCGTGTGCACGCAGTGTGGACGGCCTCTCTGGGCCGGGGCTCCGTGTACCCACAACATAGATGGTCTCCCGTGGGTTAGGTCTTCATGTGCCCACAACATGGAAGGGTTCTTAGTCTGAACCATGAACTCAATCTCACCGAAGATGGACCGAACTGCTCTTCCTCAGCTTTATCATGTGTTCTTAACCATGTGGAACTAGAAGCTCAGTCCTAACTATCTACATCCTTAATGTATTTTCTTTTGTTGCTTACATGTTATTTTATATTGTCCAGTTTAAAAAGTAGGACATAAAGGCAGGAGGTGGACATGTCCAGGGGAAGCGAGGGAGATAGGGGTAACTATGAACAAAATGTACTGTCTACATGTACAAAACTGTAAAAGAGAAAAAATAAAAACAAAATTAATTTAAAAAACAATAAAAAAGCATGTCGAAGGGGAAGAAGGGAGGGGCCAGGGACAGCCAGCCATTATGTTTATAATTAAGACTGAATATTAATTAAAAATGATTTTTAAAAAGTGTGAAAAAAACCCAAAGACGTGGTGAAAGCCAACTGCCTGCCATGGGCCTGTCTTTTCAGAAGGGTTTTGATTTGTTTTTTATTACTGTTCTAGGTCTTCACATTTTCTATTTATTCTGGAGTCAATTTTGGTAATTTGTGTGTGTCTAGAAATTTCATCAGTTTTTCTCAGGTTGTCTAGCTTCCTGGTTTTCTGCCTGCAGTTCCCCTCAGGGTCCCTTCTTTCCCTTCTCACAGCAAGATGCTTCTTCACCCGGGATTCTAATTTTTCGTGCCCGTCTGATGCAGCGTGCATCCTGAGACTGCAGCCGAACAGTCTCAGGACTGTGTGCCAACGCTCCGGGAACTGCAGGAGCCGACACGGATCCCCAGGCCCTCAGACCCCCAAGCCCTGAGAACAGGCTGCCTCCACTTCTGGAGTGAGCTCCCTCAGCTGCGCCCAGGGCTGCCATGGGGCAGGCTGGCACAGCGGAGGCTCCCACGGTTCCTGCCACGTCTCTTTCTCCTGCTGCTGCAAATCCTTCGCTTCCCCGAGCTCCGGCAAGGGGATCCCGACAGTTCTGGGAGCCGACTGTTTCTGCACGAGGATGGACGTTGGAGTTTTCCTCTTCACTGTTCTCACTGCCTTGCTGTGGTACCAAAACCTGACGAGATTATTTTAAAAATATACCCTGATATCTAACATTGAGGTTCACCTTTTTTTTTCTCTTTACACATTTATATCACTTATTTATTTAAGAGGCTTTGCTGATGAGAGACCAGGTAAACATCCAATATCTTATAATTAAAATTATCATCAAATTAATGAAAGAAAAAATACCTGTTATGATTTGGCTAAGAAGTGCCCCCCATTCCCAAAGGGTCAAGTTTTTAAGATTGACACCAGCCAGTGCTGCTATCTGGGAAGGATCTAGACACTTCAGAGGGTGGGACAAAGGAAGAGAAATCAACCTATTTATGACAAAGGCTCTCAGCAAACTAGGAGACACCGTCCCTTCCCTAAAGGGCAACTATTCCCAAGCAGCTAAAATCACAGTGGTGATACCGTCTCTATGATACCTGGGATGGGCATGCAAGTCTACGTTCACCATGCTGCCTTAGTCACAGTTCCTCGGCGGTCATGGATGGAATTGCTTCCCCAGCTCCAAGAGTCTACTCCCTTGGAAACAGGGATCATGAGAGGCTATGACATGAGATGAGGCCTTTGGCGTGTCCTGCCCCAGCAGGACTGCTGCACTGACATCTGTACAAGCGGGGACACCAGGAGGTGTGCGCGATGGAAGACCACAGAAGTCTCAGTGAGACACAGCCCTCTGCCTGGAGCCCTCGGGAGGAAAATGCCCATGTGGCCTACGAATGGAAATCACAGAAATGTGCTATGTCTGCATTCGGGGTTCCATAGGTGGAAACGGCTGCAACCTTACCAAACTGTACATTCCAGACCCGTGCAATTGTACCACATGCAAATTAAACCTCAATCGGAAAAAGGAAACGAACAACGGGCAGCCCGCCTGACTTCTCAGGCTGGTTCAGGCCTAGTCTGTTTTCTCTTTGACACCGGCAATCAATCCCCTGAAGGACTTTGAAGAGATGAGCATATTTTTGCTTAAATCACTGACTCACTGCAGACACTGAGGTTAAAAGGTCAAATTGAAGGTCATTCCAGGAAAATGAAACAGGGGAAGAGAAAAAAAATCAATAAATTTAATATTATGTTAATTCATTCAACAAGTATAATAAGCACCGACCGTGTGTTACGCTATGTTCTCATGAGAACACGTAGGTTAGAATCTAGCAAGAGAAGAGCTAAACAACTGGGTGATTTAGCTGGTATTTTTATTCTACACGTCTGGGTTTACTGTGCTACAGCTCTCTAGCAGGATTCCTTTCCGTGTGCGCAAATCTTTTACCTCACTCTTCTGGGGAACCAGAAGCAGTATCTGCGGGCAATCTTCCTTACGACTGAATATGAAAATAATGATGATGGTAATAATACAGGCATCACGAGCACTTTGGTATAGTGACATCACTGTTCTGTCAATCTGTGCTTATGCGCCATGGGCCACCTGGATGCTGTCACTGTGAGTACCATCACCGCGATGTCTCTGTCACTGTAAGTACCGTCGCCATGTTGCCGTCGAGGTAAGTGTTATGTGCAGGCTCCCTCCTGCAATCACTACACCTCACAAACTTGTTCACTTCAGTTCCATCCACAATGATATTTCAGTTCTTTCCTGAGTGGCAGCCTCATAGGGAACTCGAGCTATGCTGGTGGCTATGTAGGATTATGTTCCCCAAGGTCAAAGACACACCCAAAAAACCCAAAGGGTAAAATGAAGGTGTGGTCAGCACTACTGACAGAAATGAGTTACTCTAGGGCGACTGTTAGAGGTGTGTGTGTGTGTGTGTGTGTGTGTGTGTCGAGGGCACTGTGGTCCCTGTGGAGGATTAAGGTCACTTCCGGAATCATCCTGGATTGCTTCTACCTCTTTTTTGCTTCACTCTTGGATTTCCCAGGCCTGCCCATCAGGGCTGGAAGTGCAGGCTGCTGCCATTTTCACCGGGCATTTTTACATGGGACCTGGGACCTGAATTCAGGACCTTCTGTTGAGAGGCAGTCTTAACCCCTGAGCCATCTCTCCAGCCTGACTGTCAGAGTTTTAAGGGAGTGTAGACATCCACCCCGAGGAACCAGTAGACTGGATCCCCAAGGAGCCTCGGCCTGGTTTCAGGAAGAGCATCAAAGCGCCCAGTTCTCGTGGGCAATCCTGGAGCGTTGAGTGTGTGCTCCGTAGCTCAGCCGGCCTGAAGCGTCACGTTCAGGGGCTCTTGGCAGGGGATCAGCAGTAGCTGGGGAAGATGTCTTGCTGTTGTATGGAGGAAGAAAGGAGCAAAGACTGGACAGCCCCACATTTACACCTTCTGAAATTCTTGACCCAAGCTTGGGCTTTGCCTCGTGCCACACAGCTTAGGAAATGCAACTCAAATACAACATCTACAGTACTGAAGGGAAAAACCAAGTGCTGTTTTGGAAATCTTGTACATGTTTCGTTATCACAAGAGTGCTCCCTGAGTCAAGAGTTTAGTCTCTTTCAGCTCAGCAGGAATACAGTTGGAGAATGCTGGGGATGGAAAGGTAAAGGCGTGAGAGCCGGGTGATGAAGACTAATGGTCGCACAGTGAAAGTCCTGCACATTGTGATCGCAGGCCCAATGCAAGGAGCACAGGACACAGACAAGAAGAAATGTGCACAACCGATTTGGTCACACTACGGAGGGGACAGAGATGTCACAGGCGCTTAGTGCTGGGTGCTGGCCTGCGGCTGGGCAGCCGGGGACGAGGCAGTAACAGCTCGGCAGCTCGGCAGGGGCAGCTCCACGTCCCTCGGAGATCGCGGAGGTCAGAATCTTGCAAGTGACTCCATATTAGAACAAAAGGAGAAAATACAAAATAATCTTTTGCATGAGTAGAAAAACGCCATTGTTCACGAACACCCTCATAGAAGGACTTTTCAAGAGAAAAGGTTCGCAGTGGTATTCACTGAAGCAGTGCGATGGGGCAGGAGGGAGGAAGGACGGGGAGACTGCTGCGATAAACCCCGCAAACCTGTCCTGACCCTTGCAGAACTGTATCGGCTTCCTCCTTGCTAAATTGATCGGTGTAGCAATATTATCAAACAACTATTAGGATTCATTGTGCACAACAAAAAGTGCTGAAAAGTCAGAAGAAGATCCAAGAAAAGTAATGGGTTCTAAACTCCTGTTAGTCAAAAATGATTTTGTTTCAAATTAGAAATTGATTTTTTTTGGACATAAGCCCTTGCCAGGCTTCCGGGCTGTGTGGCTGGCCCGAGAGAGAGTGGTCTCCACGGAGGCCAGGCCAATGCGTCTCTCTCAAGAGCCTCTGTGACTGCACTTGCTAATGCTGCCGTGGTCACGGCCAATAACTCCAGCTATTCCTCCTCTGCTATTACACTGTATTTTTTTCATTTTGCCACTTGATTTTAGTGCTGACACACAACATGGATTTGTTGACAAGTTAACAGAAGACTATGTTAAGCCTTGTAGACCAGTTCTGACTGGTTCTCCACAGCGCAGTGGCTAAGCAAGGAGGCTGCTTCTCATCACAGAAGGACCATCTATGGAGGAAGCAGGAAGACGCCAGTTGGGATCTTGAGTCTTTTCGGTTTCTTCCTGCTCCGAGATCTGGGCGCGTTGCCTCACACTCTGACGCTGTGGCATCTCCCTTTGGAAGCATGAAAACAGTAGCATCCCTCAGCTTCCCAAGAGAGGGCGAATTTCTAGTCAATCGTAACTGAGCCCACGAGATGGCAAAGCTGGCAGCAGATGCAAAGGCAGGGAGAGGTGTGCCCAGGCTCTCGTGAAGCACTTCCATGCTCAGTAAGCACACGAGGGTCACAGGAGAGGACGGGAAGAAAGCAACGGGCCTCGGGTACCTGAGAAGCCCCACAACGTTGTGGACCAGTCGTCCCAGCCTATGGAGCAGTCCGCAGGTGAAAGTCTGTTGTCTACATGGAAGCATCTGCACACACACACTCATGCAAACATTTGCACACACGTGTGCACACTCATGTAAACATCTGCACACATGTGTGCACACGACACACTCATGGAAGCATATGCACACACGCATGCACACACACACTCATGCAAGCATCAAGCATCCACACACACACATGCACACACACTCATGGAAGCATCTGCACACACGCGTGCACACACACTCATGCAAGCATACACACACACACGTGCACACACTCATGGAAGCATCTGCACACACGCGTGCACACAACACACTCATACAAGCATCCGCACACGCGTGCACATGACACACTCATACAAGCATCCGCACACGCGTGTACACGACACACTCATGCAGGCATCCGCACACATGTGTGCACGTGACACACTCATGCAAGAATTTGCACACCTGCACACACGTGCACATGACACACTCATGCATGCATTCATAACACAATATACATGCACACACATAACACATGCATGCACACATGTACACAATACATGTGCACATACACAGCACACTCATAGATGCACACATACACGCAATACATGCATGCCCACACAAATCTATGTATATACAGCACATATGTGCACATGCACAGACACATATATACCACATACACGCACACATACACGCACACACACACGCATACACAGTAGTTAGTAGTTGTGAACAGGCTAAAAAGCAAAGAGATGTTAAAGAGGTGTGAGCAGAGGCTTGAGAGACCTGTCATACTACTTCCTAGTGTAATCCTTGCCCTTCCTGGTGTAATCCTAAAATTCTAGGTGACCCCAGAAACACCAGCAACTTCAGATTCCCTTCATTCTATATTCCATAGTCATTTCTGTACGATTTCTTTTCAGACCCATCACATGCAAATCAGTAGGCACGACGGGTGCAGGAAAGCCTGACTGCTGCACGTGCATTTCTGGCTGTGGGTCAGGCTGACTCGGTGATGATGTGGAGCAGCTCACACGCCCTGCACACTCCTCATGTTCCCGCCAACTGAGGGTGAGGAGGAACGTCCCACTCTCCTCACCCACTCTGACATTATTCCACGTCCCGACATACTTCCTGCTCTTCTTCCAGCTGCTCTTACAGCAAGAGGGCCAAAGTGGACCATTTTTGCCGATCGGCACTCTGGGACTGAGAATTATAATCTAGCAGATCTGCCACCCGCGGCTGCAGATCCTGGTTGGCTTGTGAGAAGCACCCACCACTCACGGCCGGCCGGTACCAGCAACAGCTCCGGAGCAGCGGCTCATGCTGCCCCGAGACAGCCTCCGCGTACTTACCTCTCTGGGGTCTTGTGCCTTTTTGTTGACATATCCACTGAGGGTCGTCGTCCACAAGTGACTGAAAGCCAACCGTCTTCTTTTCTTTCCTCCTCTTTCCACTGTTTGGAGAGTCTTGGCACTGTTTAAAGGATGGCGAGGTTGCAAGTGACCGTCCATCGTATTTCAATTTCAAGCTGAAACAAGAAGCGGGAGTGGATTGTAGAAGGCACGGGAAGTGACGGATCACATGACCCCACCTAAAGTCAGCAGAAATTGAAATGCATGTTAGCGGGAGAGAAAGCTTTCCTATTTTCTATTGGCGGATAATTCAGATAATTTTATGGCAATGTATTTTGTATCTTGCTGTAGTTTGGGAGAAGAAATTTTAATCCTGGAACTAAGCCTCTGGAATTGGGGACCAGAGATTCCAGCCCAGGAGAGAGTAAGAACCGAATCATCCACAGACATGAGAGGCTGACTAACACACTGCCCGAGTATGGAGGCGACATTAGGGTTAAGATGTCAGCATTTGTACTTCTCATGAGTGAATGGGACAGAATTTCTTTTTATTGTTATTTTTTACCTTGTTATAAAAGCTCAATGGGATGCCCTTGGCCCCTCCTTCCCTCTCCTCCTCCACTTTCCCTTCCCCCTTCTTTCTTCCTGTTTCTCTCTTCCCTGCATCCCCCCCTCTCTCCCCTTTCCTCCCTCCCTCCCCTCTTGTTATTTCTCGCCTTCTCCCTCCCATTCTCCAGAACATCAGCTCGTGTGGCCCAAGAAGTTCCCTGTGAGTTGTCTACACTAGCGAGGGTTCAGGACTCTCATAGCTTGGGCCCCTTCTTGGGCTACCCACTAATATGGGAATTCCGTTGCATAGGTCTAACCCCTCGCCTCTAAGAATCCTACTGCCTGAGCCATCTTCCCTGAGATCTGCGCTCATCCATGGGGCTTGGTGACACGTCAGCCATTGTGCAGGTCAGGAAAGGTCCAGTCACACTGCGCGAGATCCTGGCTGCTGCAGACCAGACTTGAGTATAGCATCTTGTCCATTGGTGGACCTCCCTGTCTTTAGGTTCTTACAGTCTTGCCGCCCCCTCTTCCACAAGGTTCCTTGAGCTTTAGGATGGGGAGAGAACCACCCCACTGGTCTGGTTCTGGGTGAACATTGTTGGGTTATTGGTGTTCTGAATTATGGCTGGTTGTTGTTTTCAGTTTTTCCGTTCCTGCACTGCCTGGGCTGCATCCTGCTTGGGTGCCAAGATTATCCCCTAACCAAAGGGAAAGACTGTTTAAAAGAAGGTCTGAATATAAAAAGAGGCTTGAAGGTAAAGGGGAGAATAGGAGGAAGACACAGCAGTGAGGGGGGCCAGATCCCAGGTGCCAGTCGGCTGTCATTTAACTGCCAGCCCCGTCCCCTCCATGACTGTGTAGAGATGCCCAGCTCTTCAAACCCGTCTAACCCAAATGAACAGGAAGGAAAGTGAGAATGGCTGTATCAGACGTCTCGTTACTTATGGGCCGTCCACAACCATGGTCTAATTTCTCTATTGAATTGTGCTCTTTAGTCTTCTTTCTTTCGAGGTCTTCTTTCCCTTCCCTCCTAGTTATCCTTTGCGGTCATAATGGATGTTCTAGAGATTTACCTTTATTTATGTCATTAAGAGGGTTTGAAACTAGGATCCACTTATAAAGGAGTGCATGCGGCATCTAACTTTCTATCCTGGGATACTTCACTCAGTATAATTTCTTCTAACTTCATGATTTACTGGCAAATTTCATTAATTCATTCTTTTGATGGCTGAGTAGTATTCCATTGTATAAATGTACCACATTTTCATCATCCATTTTTCAATTGTTGGGCATTTGGGTTGATTCCATGACTTTGCTATTTTGCTGCAATGAACATGGATGCACTCGTGTGTGACAGTATTTATTATGCACTCTGGGTTCGCAGGGAGTTTGTACTAGTTCATGTGGAGGAACTGGACTTTTCTTATTCTACCTTATTATGTCGCCAGCAGGATAAATATTCTTTGACAAGGACATTGTAGTCGGCACACAACCACATCCTCATGCATTTCCCCCACCGATAACCTGCTCCACCATCAGTACATCTGATAACATTTTATTAGAGAGAAATAATGTGGTGTGTCATCTCTCGTGACACCCTCAGCCTGCTCCTTCTAACTGAAGTTCACATAGACACATGACACTATCTTTGGTGAGTCTGTGTGATGCATGTGTGAGAATGCAAGCACATCCACACATGCGTGTGGACAGTGCTGGCCCTGGTCTTCCACCTTGATCCTTTTCTGCTGCTGGCCTGAGTCTGCCAGGTTAGGTGGCCAATGAGATTCTGGGGCCACTTCTCACCTTGCCAGAGGAGTGAGGACCACAGATCGCAGCCCGCACCTGACTCTATGTGGGTTTGTGGCTTTGAGCTCAAGGTTCACGCGTGAGCAGTAAGTACTTTCTCCACTGAGTCGTTTCCTCAGTGACACAACAAATTCTGTATGCCGCACATGATGTCGCTGAAGGAGGAAGAGGAGGAGAAGCATGGATGTCCTTAGCTACGCAAGGGACAACCAGCCTCACAGACGAGGAGTCCCCCATGCACAGTGGAGTGTGGGAGACGGCGACCTCCATCAGGCTGTCGAAGATCTAATGAGAAAAGTCAGGGATGGAAGCAGGAGGATGGCGTGTGGGAGAAACGGACCCACGATCACATCGCAAGGCAGGTCTACGAGGAAATGCCGTGTCCTGTATCTCAGTCACATGCGACGGGAAAGACGGGCTGCCTGTCTTCATGGACTAAGAAAGTCGGCTTTAGGCAGTGATCACAACTTGGCTGTGAAGTTAAGTAAATCTGCAAATACAGTGTAGTAAGAATGATAACCTGAGTCTTACCCAATTGTAGAAACTGAATTAGCTTGTCTGAGATGACTTGTGCCCTGCGCCCTGTGCCCTGCACCCTGTGCCCTGCCGACCGGCCTCTCTTGATCACTGCTCTTCACGAAAGCTCCTGAGGTGACTCTACAAGAGCAAACTGCTTTGCAAGTGTTGCAGTCCGCCTGCATGGTTGCTGATAAATAACCATCAAATGGCTTAAGGGAACAAAGGTTTATTCTCTCTTCTGATTTCTGGTTACAGTTCTCAGTCCAGCTTGATGGGAGAGCATGCATCAACACCAGGGCCGAGGGAACTGGCCACACCATCTCTATGCAATGGCTGAGAGATGGATAATTCTTACTTATCAGACCAGCATGTCTGGCCAAGTGTACAGAAGAATGCCAACTCTCTCAACCAGCTTTCTGTCTTTTATTCCAGGGCCTAATCCCACCCACCATGGGCTGAGCCCTCCCCATCAGCTAGACAATCTCCTGCAGGTTTGCTCTGGGCTTAACTCAACCACTGATTCTCCACAAATGTGCCCGGAGCTCAAACCTTCAGCCATCACGTTGACACCTGTGCCTGACCATGACAGCAAGTTACTTCCTCTTCTGCCGCTTATCATCGGAATTCTAAAAAAAAAGCCGCACCTAAATAGTGCTGAGTAAACTAACGTTAAACGTGCTTTCTAAGCTCTCAGAACATTTAATAAGTTTCATGAGTACGTGTGCTGACCTTCCCCAGTCCTCTGCTCTGCGCAGTGAGGCTTCACTTTCAGGAAAGTAACATGTCCGCTTAAAGAACGCAGGAACCATTCCCGGGTCAGGTCCCCGCAAGGGTCCAGCCAAAGAGAGAGAAGGATGGAGACACATGTGTTGAAGGACACGATTTTCTATCCGCTGCCTCCTCCGTCTCTACGCAAAGCTGAGTTCTCCAAGACAAGCTGGCCCTTTGCATGACTCCTTCCACCAGATGTACCATCTGGGTACCGGTTTAAATGAGAACAGCTGGACGGTGCTCCAGAGATCTTTGTGGTGCCCCGCTAGGGTTAGAAAGCACAACTTAGGGTATAGAGTGGGAGGAAACACCTCGTGAAAGGTTGAGATGAAGAGCAGTTCATTTTCCAAGAAAAGCGGCTCCTTAAAATTCTTTTAAAAACCCCTGGGGGAGGAGGGGCTAGAGACGCATTCAGACAGACCATGCAAAGCAGGTGGGCACTCTGTTGTTCACCACAAGATTCACTGGCACACGGCGCCCTGGCTGAAAGTGGAACACAATGCACAGATGCCACCTGGTGGGACGCGCCCAAGGGCCCACAGCGCCAGCACAGGAGCGCGGTGTGTTAGGTCAGACTTCAGCAGAGATGTTACAGACTCTCCGTGCAAAGGATCCCGCAAACCTGCTCTACGAAGACCCAATCTAGGAAACTCACAAAGGGTTTGGAAGCTTTAGGCACTTTGGGAACAACCCGGGCTCAGCGGAGGTCTTCCCTCACACAGCACCAAACGCAAGGTGACTGCTAGAAATCCATCTGCTGATCGGAGCAAAACGCACTCTCTCCAGAGAATAATCAAATCCTACCTCTAAACCCATCATCTGCAACATTCAGATTCGGTACAGACCACCAGGCAAGAAAAGAAAGAAAACATGCACTCAAACACATAACATCGACCAAAAGATGCTCCAGATGTGGGGGTGCACAGTAACGACTTCATTGAGATCTACTTTTGTGAATGTAGATCTTTCCCAACTCAACGATGGCTCTAAGCTGCTTGTGTCTCATGTAGCGCAAAGTTTGGTGCCCTGCTAGTGATGCTGTTTTATAAGGGTATAGGGAGGTAGGACCTAGCTGGAGCAAGAGGGATTCTGAGGGTGGGACCCGAAGCGTCCAGCCTGTCTCTATGTCGGATATGCCTGTGAGCCTTGAGCACGATTCCATCATGGTGCGGCCACGCCTGCCGCCAGCTCTCCCTGCACGGCAAGCTCTGCTCTCTCCTCAACTGTGGCAATCTTTTCCCCACACATTGCTTCATCCGGGTATTTTGTCTCCATGCAAGAAAGATAACTAATGTCATCTGATTAGAAGTTTTGATTTTATGGTGGCATGAAAACATACACTTCAAATTATTGTTTTTTTCTTTCAGTGTAGTATTTAATAAATTGTGAGATATTTCAACAGGATTTTAGATGATTTGATCCAGCTATTGGCTAATATGAGTATTCTGAACACATTTAAGGAAAACCTGGTTTGGCATGTTAGGCATATTAAGTACAGTTTTGACTTATGATAATTTCAAATTATGATTGGTTTATTAGGGACCCAAGGAGTACGCATGTGTTAATGGACATAAAACAAAGTCTTAATGAACACAGCAGTTTCAGCAGAGATGCTCAGATTCTAATTAGAATTTGATGGAAATTTTAGAACTGAATATGATGACAGCTGACATAAAAATTGGAAAATGGAAATGAAAGCATAAATGTTAAGTGGATTTTATAATAGAATCAACAGAAATTATCTAATGTGGAGAACAGAGAAATAAAAAGTCAACTGAAGAGAAATGAGGAGCGTCTCCGAGGATTTATGAGACAATTCTCGGCGTCTAGCAAGGATAACTAGAGTCCCGAAGGAGAGTTCTCCAAGAAGTGAGGTAGCAAATACCACAGATATGCATTCGGCACATAAGGGCGTAGCATTTCCTATATCAGATGAAAGACACTGACTTGTACTTAATAGTCAAAATGTTTAAAAACAAAAATAAAGAGAATCCTGGGGCCGGCTTGGGCTATCATTCCACACCGACCCCACGGAGAGTGAAGAGGGGACGTTCTGCCAACTGGAGTAACAGTAGTCAGAGAGACCTCCACAACGTTCAAAGGAAACATACCTGTCACTTCAGAATTTCACGTCATAAAAAAATCACTGAAAAATGAAGAAGAGATAATATTTCAGATTAGAAACAGGGAAATTTTGCAGCCAAACACCTGCACTGAAGGAAATAACAGGATGTTTCCAAGCTGAAGGAAAAATGACAGCAGATGGGAATCTGGATCTATAAGGAGAAATGAGAGCACTGGAAATAGTACGAGTATGGATAAATATAAAAGACTCATTTTCTTATTGCTTTTACATTTCTTTAAAAGCGTGATGAATCTTTGAAACAAGAATGTAGCACTGCGTGGGACTTACAACCTACGGAGAGCCGATGCACACGAGCATTCTCAGCTGTCAGCCCGAATC
The DNA here is from genome assembly GCA_023101885.1 of Typhlomys cinereus. Classification (NCBI taxonomy): domain Eukaryota; kingdom Metazoa; phylum Chordata; class Mammalia; order Rodentia; family Platacanthomyidae; genus Typhlomys; species Typhlomys cinereus. The sequence goes on from JALPQD010000028.1 coordinate 6,857,713, forward strand.
CAGTGTGAGCGGCTCCGGTCTTCCCTGCAGGAGGTGTCTACACTGCTTTATACAGTGGTGTCCACATCACAACTCCATAAGGTAGTGTCCACATTGCGGACACCATGTGGTAGTGTCCACATCAAGAACACTATACAGTAGTGTCCACATCACAAACTCCATAAGGTAATGTCCACGTCGCGGACTCCATACGGTAGTGTCCACCTCACGGACACCAGGTTGAAGGCCTCACACTGCACACAGTGACATCAGCTAAGTGCATCAGACCGTGATGAGTTGGGGAAGCATCTGTCTTAGCCACAGAAGCTGTGAAAGGTATAATTAGAAATGACAGAGAACTTAAGACAGAAACTGATTTTTAAAAGCATTCTCCTCTTCCCTTTTAAAGTGGAAAAGGAAACAGACAAGCTGGGTTTGGTGCCTCCTGTCTACACTCTTGGCACCTTGGGGCTGTGGCAAGAGGACTGCAAGGAATTTGTGGCCAGATTGGACTATGCAAGGAGTTCCAGTCCAGCCTATGCTATAGAGTAGCACCCTACCCAGAAAAAAAATATTGACTTCACACACACACACACACACACACCAACACATAGGCAAGGAACACATGAATGCACACAGGCACAAGTGCACACACAATGCATGCATGGACACACAACACAACAAACCAACAAAACAAACCAACAAAGCAAACCACTCCCCAAACTTATCCAAACAAACTCTAAAAGAAACAAAACATACAAATAGCCTCATGCACATTAGAAAAAGTTAATTCAAAGTTGAAGACATTTCTACAAGAGAACTGTTCAAATAGCTCCACTGGCAACTTTTATCACAGGTGAGAAATAAATATTACCAATTCTATATAAATCCTTTCAGAAACAAAGAGGAAAATGTGTGTTACTTACAATGCGATATAAAAACCTTACTTATGTAGGCTGTGGACAGACTCAGTGGTGAGCGTCTTGTGCACAAGTGTGAGGCCAGAGTCTGGATGCTGGTACCACATCAAAGCCTGGCACACCTGTGTGTCTGTGGTCCCAGAGCCGGGGGTGGGCACAGGATCGCAGGAGCTAGCCGGCCAAGGAGCCCAAACAGCTCCAGGTTCAGTGCAAGCCCCTGTCTAAGAGAATAAGGCAGGGAGTGACCGAGCAGGACACCTGGCACCCTCCTCTGTCTTCACTCAGCTCATAGGTGCATGAGCCTGTGCATAACGCGCATGCATACGCGTGCATGCAATACATGTGTGTATACAGAACGCACATACACTCCTGCACACGTGCAGGCACACATGTATATGCAGCATATGTGTACATATAGCACGTGCATGCACATTCCTGTATATGTGCATGTACACACGTGCACATACACACGTGCATACAGTGCACATATATACACTCCTCCATATGCGCATACACACGTCATGCAACATACATGTGCATAGAGCACTCATACACACACACACCCCTACACTCCTACATAGAAATCTTATTTATTATGATAAAAATAGGATGCAACATAAGAATTCTCAACAAAATATTAGCAAACCAATTCCATTAACACATAAAATATGCTACATTGTGCCCAAGTGAGTTTTTCTGTAAAATGCAACATTAACATCCAAAAACAAATTCAGGAACTGATCACATCAAAAGAATTCAAGAGAAAAATCATATGATTACACCAGTCAATGCAGAAGGCGGCTCGAAACCCAAGGACAAACTCAGCAAACAAGAGCGTAAAGGTAGCTTGCTTCGGTCTCTGGAAGTGTGCTCCCCAGGTTCACGAGCCGGGAACTCGGTTCCCTGCAGGGGTGCTGGAACCCCAAGGGGTGAGATCTTAGCTCGACCAAGACAAGTCCGAAGAGGACCGCCCTGCACCAGGTGCCTGGACTTCGCTGCGTGGACTCTATGCCCTCTGGGACCTTGCCGTACCCACCACTGGTTGGGGGGACTTTGGGCCTCTGACACTGTGAGCTAAATAAACTCTTTTCTTTATGAAGTTAGCCTACCCACATATTACAGTAATGAGAAAATGAACTAAAATAATTTGGGAATCTACCAAAACACATATTTAACATACTTGGCATGTTACTGAGTGTCTTTTCCTTAAGGCTGAGAACACTGTAAGGATTTCTCCCACATGCTTCTAAATTGCACTGGAAACCTTAGACAATGAAATAAAGAAAAAGGAACAAAAGACTGTGTTAGTTTCATCATTCCTGCTGCTGAAGAAACACTGGAACCAAACAACCAAGAGCAGCCAGGGGCTTTATTCTTCTGAACCAGCAAGACTGTCACACAGCATTAGCAACCACACAAGACCTGAGAGAGAGCAGGCAGACATCCCCACTCTGCTGATGTGCCAATTATCAGCCACTCAATCTCTATGTTATCCACCTGCCCAGCATGTTCTGGGTCTCCTCCAGTGATTAGACAATGCCCTGCAGACATGCTCAGGACTTGTATTGACTAGTGATTCTGCAGAGATGTGCCCAGAGCTTAGCCTTCACCTGTCAGTTGTTATCTTGTATTAACTTCCACAGGTACAGGGACTGTAAGGCCTACCATTCTGAGACAGTGTGACTGTGAACTTGACATCTTCAAAACAGAAAAGAGGGCAGATCACAGTATACAATATTCTTTGTAAATACTACCACTTAAACTCAATGAAATACATGCTAGACAGTTAAACTGAAAAACCTAAGGCATGACTCAATTACTCCGAAGAGCTTTAAATCAATGTAGAGATGACAGAAATTTCATGGGTAGTATATGTTTAGAATTTCAGTTCTCCTCCAATCAAAATCACAATTCTATTTCCTTTGATAAGCAGAATACAAAGTATAAATAACCTAGATAGCCAAGAGACTTTTAAATAAGAGAAACAAAAAGAAGACTTGTTCTATGTGACTCAAAGGTTTTACTACGAACGTCAGATAATTGGTCTTGTGTACCAATCCCTCTTTCTGTGCATGTATGCATATCCAAGTGACTTCTGAAAATGTATCATTTAATGAAAAAAGGTTTTCTTTTCAATAAAGAATGCTTAAATCATAGGATATCTGCATTGAAAAAAGAATCTTCAGGCTACAGAACACACACATGTATGCACATGCACACAATATTCAAAGGGGACCATGATGCAACTGCCCAAGTTAAACTTAAACCGCTTTTATAAGAAACTCTTTATTAAGGACTGTTGCTTTGCAGAACAAACACCCAATGAGGAAATAAAAGACAAGGAATAGGTAATTCATACACCTGAAAAGCAAACTTCACACACATTTTGTCCATTTCAGATGTACAAACTTTATCAATTGCGTTGCCACCCAGTTGACAGTGGCTGATGGACAACATGGAAAGATGCCACCATCTTAAACCGGAGAGAAGTGCTTCCCAGCCACAGGAAGAGCCAACAGAAGTGATAGCAAGTGGGCAGGGGCAGGAGCTCAGGGGTTAAAGCCTTCGTCTCGCAAGCAAAAGGATCCCCAGATCCCACGTGAAAATGCCAGGCGGAAATGGCGGCCACTGTACTTGAGACTTTGCAAGGTGGAGCCTGGGAAACCCCAGCGCAAAACAATAAGGAGGTAGATAGAGCAGTCCAGAATGATTCCAGAAGTTGCACTTGGACCTCCACAGGTATACACACTCAAGTGACCTATAGTGTACACACACACACATACACATTCCATCATATAGAGCAACAAGAGCTCGATATTGGCCACAGAGCTGCCTTACTGATGGTCTTGGACCAACGGTGGCTCAAACTGGGATTCTCAACTTCACAGTGGGTTGTTAGCAACATGCATTTAGTGGAAACATACTTCTGGGTTTGTTCCTTTGTCTGGCAGCATGTGGCATAATACTCGGCAGATGCTGGACCAAGGTAGGGAGGCGCCTGTCAGCCACAGGGTCTCCAAGAGAAACAACTACGCTGTCCTGTGCACACCAGTAAGCTGCATGTTAGCAGGCGGGCGTATTCAATGCGCTTTACTCACCTGGCTTCAGCTGATTTGGATTTCTTGAGATATAACCCCAGTGTAACAACCATTTGCGTAGCCTTGGGAAATGCTTCTGTAGTTACATATCGTCACAGTTACTCTGCATGGTTCCGATAAACTTACCACACAACAGCTTATGGGAGCAGGGGGTTTTTATTTTGGTTTATGATGTCCTGTTACAGTTCTTAGTCCAGTGGGGCAGGAGAGCTCATAGCAACACTAGAGGCCACACTCCTCCGCAGGACTGCTGAAGAGGGGCAAACTTCCCTTGCACATCTGTCTAAGCATGCCGGAGAATGCCAACTTACTTAACCAATCCCCTGCATTTTATCTATCTGCCCAGGGATGGTACCACTCGCCGTGAGCTAGGCCTTCCCCCGTCAATTAGACAGTCATATGCAGGCTTACTCAGGATTTAACTCAATCACTAATTCTTTACAAATGTGTTCAGGACTCGGTCTTCAATTGTCAAGGTGACACTTGTTTCAAGCTATGAACATATGTAACTAAAAAGGAGTGTGTAACGTTACAGTAATTCTATTCCTGGATGGTGACTTGTCCAAAAAAACAATACCCGTGTCATGCGTACTAAAAATTTGCACACATGTTTGCAGCTACTCAACTTCACACCCTCCACATCTGGAGCCGATCATAATGCCCACTACAGATGAAGTCATAAGCTAGAGGCAGTCTGCTTACACAATGAGTCATTACTTAGAAATAGACGGATTATTGAAACAGGCACTATGGACATATTTCTAAAACACTGTGTAAGGAAAGAGATCCGATGCATAATAATGTGTGACTTCATTTGTGTGAAGATTTAGGTCGCATGAAATAATCTTCAGTGACAGCTCTGCCTGAGGGTTGTCGTGATGGGGACTGCGAGGGAGCTTTCTGAAATATGGTACTTTTGGGGGCAATGGAACCATATTAATTAGGGTGTCAGTTATGCAGATGTATTTGTTAAAACACATGGCTTGAAAAGTGCATTTCATTGAGTACAAATTACACTTCAGTAAAGTTGATTAAGGGATTAAGTAAAAGAAAAGGTAGAAGCAACACTTCACCAAAAACTCTGAGATACAGTGCTCCCCAAACTACACAGACCGCAGAGACAGGCTGGGGGTGTGTGTCAAAATCTAGTCCTCAGTGGAACAGTGCTTTCTACCCCATCGTATGGTCCAAAGTTTGCATAGAACCTATAAACAGTTATGACCACCGGCCAGCGTCACAGAGGAAGTGCTGGACTTACGGCGGCGATGCGCTTGCAGATTGCTTCTCTAGAATCTGCCAAATATTAGAAGAGATAACATTTGGAATTGCTACACTCCATGTCTCCCTAAAGTGACAAAGATTTTACTAAGTTGCACCTCGATATTGCACTGTAAAATACTAAATGGGAAACTCTGAGTAGCCCTGATTTGGGGTGGGAAAGAAAAACATGTCAGTTCCTCAAGTTCAATAAATTCTAATAATGAAAAGCACCCCGAGTTTTCTGACCATATCGCACATGTATCACGATAGTGATAGTCTGCCCTTAAATGGCAAATTTAAATGTCATTCAGGACCAATTGAAAACCACTTGTATTTGCATTCCTTAAAAAGTAGAAAAACATTAACCTTTTGTTTTATTGAATTAAAATGCCACGGAAATGCTGACGTAGTCTTGGGAGACTGAAATACTTTTATGAGGAAGAATAGCTGCCATTTATTAACACAAAGAACAATAGCTTGAGAGGCTGCCTTCCGACAAAAGGCAGATTGGTATTCTCATCATAGAAAAGGCATTATAAAAAAAATCTAGCCCAGACCTCTGAGACTTGAATAATTTAAAGCTGCATTTGGTGCAATTTGAATTTTTCTTTAGGGAGGCAAAGTTAAATACCTTTAATTTGTTCTAATTATTTCAAATTTGCAAGTTAATTATGGTTGATCATTAAATAACAAAAAGGACTATCGTCCCCATAGAGTTTTACCTCCACCCTCTGCGTTACTTCAGCTAGATTTTAGTATGCATGAATGAACTTTCTAAATAATCACAGGGTTTGACTAAATGGCTCTGTAAAATGATCCTCAGAATAAGCATTAATGGACATTAGAAATGCTACTGGGAACCATGCTACTTGCATTATAAGGGTTTTTAATGGGGCCTTATTTACTAATCTTTATGTACTGCTCAAGTTAGAATACCACACAGATACATTATTCCGCTTTACTGGAGGAAAGTCCAATCTACGGAACAATAAAAAGTGTCCATTTAACACCAACTAAATTCACGTTACATTTTACATAAGGACCGGCTGTTGGGGTGTATAGGGTACACCTTGTTCATCTCTGTATCGACCGAGAGCATGGGCTGTTGGTCTAGAACTGGAGCGTGGTGGAGTTGCTGTGAGCAGTGCGAGGAGAACATTTAAGTTCCACCTTCGACGTCGAAGAAGGGCTCTGTGATTCTCCTGGTGGTGCTGGCTTCTGGTTCCCCTTTCTATAGCAGATGCCACACAGCCCTTCTGCTTAGAAATCTTCCTAAAAATACTTTTCCTAAATGCCACAACTAAATCCTTATAGCTTTAGCGATGGACCTGTGAATGAACAAAACATTTTGAGACCAAACATCTGAAAGCATAGATTTTAACACATGAAATACCACCTACTGTGGGACCTGCTTCCCCTTCTGAATCACCGTGTACGTTTTATCTCCGAGGTCCCGTGTGCAGGACTCAAGAGCCTGCGCGGGTCAGCTCTGTGTTCAGGCAGGAATCCACAGGCATGAAAGCTGTCTTGAATACTTACAGGTGAACAGGGAGAATGGCGGGTACCAGAGAGTGTGCAGCGTGGTGGGTGTGTGCAAAGTGGCACAGGGAACGGAGAGGTGACAGCAATGGGAAGCTTAGAGGAAAGGTGGAAAGGGCGCGAAGCAGGGACTGGGGAGAAGTTCGAAAGGAGGGATCCTGCCGCACAGCAGCCTGCTGGAGAAGGTGATTATTTCTAGATTGTTTAAAAATAGACATTTCATTTTAGTGTCCACGGCAGTTGTGTCTGTACCACTGGGGTTCTGTGGCATTTCCCCGGGGACGTACAGAGGCAACCATCAAACGCGGCCTCCCTTCGCTGCCCCTCCTCCACCCGCCCACCCTGCGGCTGCTCTGATGCAGTCAGGTGGATGCCGGGCGTTTCCTGTGTTCCGGAGCCACCTTTCCTTTACTGGTGTGCGGGTGTATGTGTGCGTGTGCCTGTGCGTGTGCCTGTGCGTGTGCCTGTGTGTGTATATGTGTGTGCGTGTGTCTGTGTGTGTGCCTGTGTATGTCTGTGTGTGTGGGTATGTGTATGTGTGCCTGTGTGTGTGTCTGTGTGTGTGTATGTGTGCGTGTGCCTGTGCGTGTGCCTGTGTGTGTGCCTGTGTGTGTCTGTGTGCCTGTGTGTGTGTCTGTGTGTATATATGGGTGTGTGTGCCTGTGTATGTGTGCGTGTGCCTGTGTGTGTCTGTGTGTGTGTATATGGGTGTGTATGTGTGTGCGTGTGCCTGTGTGTATATGTGTGTTCTGTGCCTGTGTGTATGTGTGTGTGTGCTGTGTATGTGTCTGTGTATGTGTGTACGTGTGCCTGTGTATGTGTCTGTGTATGTGCCTGTGTGTGTATATGTGTATGTGTGTGCCTATGTATGTGTCTGTGTGTGTGTATATGGGGGTGTGTGCACCTGTGTGTGTCTGAGTGTATATGTGTGTGTGTGCCTGTGTGTCTGTGTGTGTGTTGTGTGGGTCTGTCTGTGTGTGCATGTCTGTATGTGTGTGTGTCTCTGTGTATATGTGTATATGTGTTTGTGTGTGTTTCTGTGTGTGTGTGTGTCTGTGTGAGTGTGTCTGAGTGTGTGTGGGTATGTGTGTGTGTGACTGTGTCTGTGTATGTGTGGGTGTGTCTGAGTGTGTGTGGGTAAGAGTGCCACAGTCTGCATGTGGAGGTCAGAGGGCACTTTTGGAAGCTGCTTCTCTCTCTGTCACATGAATTCTGGAGATCCAAGCAGGTGCCTCAGTCCATCCAGTCATCTCGCTGTTCCTTACTGGAGAATTTACACCAGAGCCTTGCTCCTGCTGAGTCCCAGTCTCTGGATTACAGGTACTTAGAGGAAAGAAGAAACTGAGATGTGTGTTACGTGGTGCAGGCGACAGAGGAGCGCGTCTCCAGGGAGTGCAGGACTTTTGGTGTCAGACGGAGCTGGACGGTGCAGACGGATGTCTAGGCCTTGTGGCACCTCATCCATGAAACAAGTTGGTACCAGCCCCTCAGCCACGCTGCCAGCCTGCAAGGATGCAGAGCACCAAGGCAACAGCTCTGGGGACGCCCGTGGGGATCACCCTTGTAGGTCCAGTCAGTCTCTGGGGACGCCCGTGGGGATCACCCTTGTAGGTCCAGTCAGTCTCTGGGGACGCCCGTGGGGATCACCCTTGTAGGTCCAGTCAGTCTCTGGGGACGCCCGTGGGGATCACCCTTGTAGGTCCAGTCAGTCTCTGGGGACGCCCGTGGGGATCACCCTTGTAGGTCCAGTCAGTCTCTGGGGACGCCCGTGGGGATCACCCTTGTAGGTCCAGTCAGTCTCTGGGGACGCCCGTGGGGATCACCCTTGTAGGTCCAGTCAGTCTCTGGGGATGCCCGTGGGGAATTAATGACCCAGTTAATGACCCATCCGTGTTGGGTGGGACCTTTCCTGGGGTGACACTGGACTTTCTGAAGTGGAGAATGTGAGCTGAGCTGGCAAGATCCTGGCGCCGAGGGCCCCTGTCACGACAACGTGTCATTGAACTGTGAGCAAGACAAACCTCCTCCTCTCATGTTGCTGTTTCAGTCAGTGTGATTTGTTGCAACAACAGGAAAAGAAACGAAGACGGTAACTTATAAAGTTGTTTGAGGACTAAATGATTTAACGAGAGCGTACAGAAGAGTTCCTAGTGCACTGTGCATTCGCACACACGTACAAGCACACATATGCACATGCACACGCATACACACATCCTTAATGCAGCTGCCATGACCGCCATTATCCACAATACTGTACATTAGGGAATACCTGAAAAGCTTAGACTGCCACAATAGGTGGATTTCATTATTGCTGAAAATTACAGAGAAAGAGTAGGCAATTTTTTTTGAGGGGGGGTGCAGAGATAACTGGATGGTTTTGGACATGTTTCATCTGTAAATCACTTGAACTAGACCATATTATCATGCAATTTAAGGACAGATTTGGTCTTTAGGAAGGAAAACGATGGGACTCAAGATAGAGATGCATAGCTGTTGGCACAGAAATATGATCTGCGGGGAATTGGCTGGGAGGATGGAAGAGGGTCAAAATTTAAACAGGAGGCGTCGACGAAGAAAGGAAGCCCGGCAGGGAAGTGACCTCCATCAGGGACGGAAGCAGCAGAAGCGAGACGCAGGAGCGTGTGGGCATGAAAGGACGCGGGGAGCCAGAGGGTCACCACTGCCGAGAAGCCATGTCCCCAGGAGGGGGGCTGACAGCAAAGTAAGGGCAGGGAGACCATCAAAGTAACTGCTTGCTGCCACGGAGCACGGAGACAAGCCAGCGTGGTGGTGCGTCTTGCAATGCCAGCAGAGGCTAGTGGATCACTGGGGTTCATTGGCCAGCAGCCTACTGGGGGTTCCAAGTCAGCGAGGATCCTGTCTCCAACAAAAACAAACAAACAACAACACACACACACAGTAGCAGTACCTGAGGAAACAAGGAGGTATTTTAGATTGTCCTTTGGTCTCCACATGCTTGTACACACATGTGCACCTCCACCAGGAAACACACACACACACACACACACACACACACACACACACACACACACAGTGCTCCTTCCCTTGTCCACACAGTAGTAAGAGGATTTTGCAGTTAGGAGGCAGTAGTAACTAAGGTTTCAGTTGCATGATTCAGCACTAACTGAGGAAATGGAAACGGGGAATTGGACTAAGCTCTCCAGAACCTGGAAAGGGGAAGACAGGCAGCAGTTCAATGGGAGGTCAGAACAAGTTCTGCTGTCATAAGAAGGATCCCAGAGCCCCGTGGGCGGACAAGGAGCAGTCAGGTAGCCGGGCTGGCTCAGGGGCTACAGTCTTTGCCCCCCAAGTGAAAGGATCGAGTTTGGATCCCATGCAGAAGTGCTGGCTGGAGTAGTGGCAGCCTGCAAATCCAGCCTGGAAACGGGAGCCTAGGAATCCCTACAGCCAGCTGGCTAGCTAGACTAGCCCTAATTATGTGTTCTGGGTTTAATCAGAGACCTGGGCTCACAACAATAAGGAAGAACGAGAGAGGACGGGCAGTATCACCCTTGGGTGTCCATCACCCTTGGGTGTCCATAGGCACACATACTCCAGTGTATTCTTGCATGTGCACACAGAGACACACACACATCCTGTACACACATACACTAAACAGGAATAAAAAGCAACCAGGGTGGAAAGGATGAGCCAGAGACGGCTGGAGGCTCTGGTTGTGAGCTGGGAATGGAAGAAAAGCAAGCGAAACATCTGGGCGGAGACTTCAGAGGTACGTGCCCTCCCGCACAGAAGTTCCCAGTGAGCATCTTCAAGCCGTGCACTTCAGGGCGAGGCTGTGGCCCGTTGTGTCACTACAGACTCAGCAGGTCTCGTCCTTAGCGAAGGTCTACTTTGTACTCAAAAGCTTGTGTAGATGTAAATCTACCTTGCCCTTGAAGGGAATTTCGAGAGCATAGACATTTCGTTCTAATCCTGGACCTGAGTGACAGTTGTCTTCGTAAGAGGAGGATGACGAAACAGACATTTCATTCTAATCCTGGACCTGAGTGACAGTTGTCTTTGTAAGATGATGAAACTGTGCCAAGCAGAGCGCGTGGCAGCGATGGCCAAAGGGCAGACTTAGAGCACTTATTCCAATCCAAGAAACGGCCTCACAATTCTGACAGTCCGCGAACAGCAGACTGGCTCTAAGTTGATGAATGCATGCTGCAGTGCAGAACGAATACTTCTCAGCTTTTAAGGTAGTCGAAGAAGGCTCTCGAAAATGAAGGTCAACAGATGCGAAGCCGCAAGTGTCAGTTCTGTACAAACGCAGATGGGAACCAACAGCAGCATCAAGGTGGTGGGAACACATCAGCTTTCTATGGGCAGCAATGATGCCCTCCTGAATGCCATGCCTCCAGGTGAAAGGGCACAGGGGAGGGGCCCCGAGGGGTGCAGGGGAGGGGCCTGGTCAGGTGTGGGGTCAGGACCCTGGAGCTAGGACTGAGCAGTTATCTCTCCCTGTGTCATGGGCTATTCAGAGTAATTGTAAGGTTCATAATCTACATTTAATATTATCCAAGCATATGCCTGCAAAGTTTCTACACAACGACAAATGACGAGAAAGCTCCATGCTTACAGTAGGCCAAAAAGTCTTACAAATTAACCATGAATGTAGTAGAAAATGATGGAACCAAAACCAATCCAGTCTACAGTACGCAGGTAGTAAATGTATCAGAAACGTCAAGGAAAAGGGCACGGAGGGCCGCTTCCAGCTGACCTCCCCTAAAGGAAGCCAAGGTTCCGGTGAACCCACACAGCCAGAGCTGGCTGGGACAAACGCAGGACGAAGCTGTTTCCATCTCTAAAGCTGCGAGTGGTTCGCAGGAGGCAAGGACAGGCAAGACCTTACAGAAACACTCTCGTGGTACCTGCACTTCATTCTCTTGTGAGTATGCGGCGAAACTCTGTGGGGGGCTCCTCACAACTGAGCACGACACAGCGCATGCAGAAACAGATGTGAAAGGACAGATGTTAGGGAGATCTAGAGACGGAAAGCAGTGGAATTCTTCACACTTCTGTTTTGGAAAAGAGAGTTTATAAAAATATTTCATGTATGTTACTATGCAGAAGCTCTATTATTATGTTTAAGTGGATGTTATTTTAATTTTTAATTAGTAAGTATTAGTGGGTATTACAGTAAATAGACATAACCTATAGAAACGCTATTTGAGATTCTGGATGATATTTAGTAGTACAAAGGGGACTGGGACTAGCACGCTGAAACACTGCTATTCCACAGCATGATAAATGATGTGGCCAGAGAAATGTTTACCAATAACTACTTTAGAAAGTTAAATGTGGTGATAATATGAAAGATGTCAGGAATAATTTTTCATACAAAAGTAATTTTTGAAAGTAGTATGCAGCAAAATTGACTTTTGCAAAGTTTGTGGTTTTGTGAACTTTATCAAACATACAGAATCCTTTATCACCACAAACTAGATTTAAAAGTTTTTCACCTAAAAATCCTTCCTCTGCTCTTAGTTGCATCTGCCCCACACCCACAAACACTGCGTTTCCGTAGCGTATTATCTCGTGCGGGGTGAATGGCAGTACTGGATGTCAGACAGCGAGCTGGCCTGGGATGGCTTTGCATTGCTCCGCACAGGGTCTCTGACTTGTGCTGCACAGGGCGCCCTGCAGCATCTGGCTTTGGCTTCTGTACAAGAAGGTCCTACGGACAATCAGTGAGCTAAGGAGCTGCACGAAGTTTCAGAACAGTCCTGAAGCACATGAAGGGGGTTGAGCCTGGCGCTCCATGGAGCCCCGAGCCCAGATAATCTGGGCAGCATCTGAGATCATGTCTCAAACAAACTCCCTGAAGCGGGCTGGCTGCGGGACTCAGAACCAGCGCGCCGCGCTGACACGTGAATGGCTTTAAGGAAATGAACAGAAAATTTGCAATCGGTTTCTGGTTTTCTTTGTTGGTGGGTCCTATTCACAGACACAATAACCTGTGAAGGTGAACGAGACTGTAGCAGCAAGCTGGGGAGGAGGAGGAAGAATCAGCGTGTCGGAGGGATCCAAGGAAGCGTCACAAGGCCTGTGACCGGAGTGGTGGCTTTCAGGCACGAGTGCATGGACTTCCTGTCGCGTGCCTGGCCCTGCCCTCCGTCTGTTGACCCAGAGGCCACCAAGGGCACCGATCGCCCGAGTGTGACTAAGGGCTGTGAAGGCCTTTAATTACCACATTGCAGCTGGCGCAAGGAAGCCGACCGTCTTCCTTAAGGGGGACAGTCACCCGCAACCTTCTCAGACAACCCTTTGCACGCACCCTCAGAATGCCTGAGCACTCTGCTGTCAGTTACCCGTGAGCCATGCATGCATTTGCTCCATTCTGCAAACTGCAACCGCTCTCTTTGGAGTTGCGCTCCTCTGCAGAAAGGCTTCACGCCTGCGGCCACAAGCCCTTGCGGTCAGGCGTGACGCTGCACCGCTTAGACAGTGTGCAGCAGGAGTGGGGGCTGCTGAACATGCACAGGTGGCCACCACTCGGGCGGGGCAGCAGCTGGCCGTGTCGTGTGGAGTGGCTGCCCTCCTCCACTCACCGAGCCACGCGTGCGCCCCTCACACGGCCCGAAGGTGCTGCACACTCAGCCTCGGGGGATCAGAACGATAACGTGCGGGGCTTCGGCTCTTTGGCTGACCTCACACAGCAAGTCTCAGCCGCACGTGCAGCAGATTCTCACTTTACAGAGCAAGGGCAACACTGGCTCTACTTTAAATCCCGTGGCCCAAAAGATGTGGCAGAATTATCTGCTAGAAATAATGGCAAAAGCAGTGTCTAGTGCACGTCAATCACATTACAGCAGTGCATGCAAGTCAGGAGGTGACTTGTAGGCTCAGCTGCAGCGCACGGAGGATGCGGCCTAGCTGTCCCCAAACCAGACCCGACCAGAATCACTCATTTGCGTCCTAACGGCACACGTCCCTCAAAGTGGGAGATTGTGATTTAGGAGGGAGGGACTGTGTCCTTGGAGTCTCCTAGTTTGTCCTAAACACGGATGTTATTTATTTTATCTTCTTAACTCATGAAAGGATACGCTGCTTTAAAGATTTGATGCTCCCATTAAACAGTGTTAGGACTTTCCTGGTGGAGTCTCTGGGGTCTCTCAGGTATTGAATCATGTCGTCTGTGAAAACGGAAACCTTGGTTTCTTCTTTTCCTACTTGTATCCCTTTTATCTCCCTCTCGTGTCTTATAGCTCTAGCCAAGACTTCAGTGTAAGCCTTTTTGAATCAGAGAACTCTGGGACAAAGACTCTTAAATATATTATAAAAGATACACTTAAAACAAAATCCTGCCCACAGGGCATTATCCAGAAGCGCTTATTGAAATGATTTTATGAAATCAGTATTTTTATCCTACTGTATTTATCTATCTTCCAAGTTCAGAAATCTTGCATGAATAAATTGACATCAGGTTAATAATTCTGGGGCAAATCGCTTTTAAAATAAATGACTACATGCATATGATTAAACTATTTTAGTCCAAGATAGACTCAATGAAAATGGAAATATTCTTGTGTGCGACTCAGTTTTACTCCTGCTCCGGTCTGTGGTGAGCCCCCCACAATGATGTTATGTGGACACTACAACGCTGCAGACAAACCTCCGTTTCTTACTTAAGCAGATTTAAAGAGTCGCTTCGTCCTGGTGTGGTCGCCTCTGTCCTCTCCTGTTTCAGTAATTACATAACTGAAAGCCCATTAGCGACTTGGATCCCCTCCATAACACCCACGGCTTTATTTCACGCTTCGCCAGCTTTGGAAGCTCTCTCTGAATTGCACACTAGGCAGAAGACGAAAAGTCGACTCCTCCCCTCCTCCCCGTCCCCCAGCCTCCGCCCTGCCTGCCACTGTGTGCTGTGGGGTACCCTCCAGGCATATGCTGCTCCACCATGATAATTCCTATTTGTCTACAGATGATTCTGAAGTTGAAAACTAATAGTTGGTTATACTCGCTCATACTAATATTATTCACATCGAAAAGGCCTTGGCAATGAGCTGGATAAGAGGGGAGATGGAAGGGGGCAGTATGTTTGGTGTCTGACTTAAATAACTGGGCACACATTTAATTGAAACAATGAAGAGGAAAGTTTAAATTCTGATTTCTTGAACATGATTTTTCATTAGTTTTAGTGATATTCTGGAGAAAAGTGATAATCATATTCATTTAGCACACATTCTTAGATCATAACTCATTCTGCAATTAGGAATCATGCTCACAGTTGACACCTAGTTCATGACATACAACACCCAGAACCTTTCGTCTTTTCTCCCTTACTTTCTGGTGCCCACATGATTTACCCCAAAACGCCCATGGCAACCAATGACGACTTAGCAGCCTTATTAACATAAAATCCTTGTACTACTCTGTGATGTACATTAGCAGGAGAGTTGAATTCCATCTTTGTACATGTGCGTGCGCACATGCGCCCTTATCTATCTCCTTCATGTCGACTATCTGTTCCTTCACTACAGGTCAATCATTTTGAAGTCAGGAAGAATTGAGCAGCGTTTCACAGACAGGTCAGTACATCGCAGGTCCTAAGCAACAAAGGTACTTGGCCTGTTTTTAATTCTTTGACATTTGTGCCATGTTTTAAACTCCTAACAATATTTTTAGGTTTTAGTAGAACTCTTCTGTTCTTTGAAATTTTCTCATTTCTATCCATAGATGTATGTTCTTATTTGTAGCCACAACCTAAAGATTTTCCTCTTAATAAATTCCTGTAATAAATTGAATTTGTATGAATAAAAAGATATTCATTTAATTTTCCCGAGCCTTCTTTTTTTGAGACTCAAGTAGGAAATCACGCTTTTATTTTTCCTGCCTTTTGTGGCTATGCTTTGGTTGTGTACCCAACTAGGACAGTTTCGATCTGAGAGACTGGGCTGCGCGCGGTCACTTGGCCAGGTCCCCTCACTCTCTCTGGAGGTGTGACCCGCAAAGGACAGGGAGAGCTCGTGCGTGGAGTATGACATGAGAGTATTTGCATAGGTAACACTGCATGTCTGTCCCCTCTTCATGCATCTTCTTTAGATTGTCCAGCACTTATACGCCACGGAAACAAAAATCACACAATGCTGGGGCTTGGGGTGTCGTTCAGCTGGCGAGACCCTCCCTGCCGTGCATGCGCAGCCCTGGTCCCGTCCCCAGCACCACACCGGCAGACACACGGGTCTCTAAATCCATCACTCGGGAGGTGGAGCCAGCAGGATCGGGAGCCACAGTAGCAAGTCTGAGACTAGCCTGGATTCCATGAGGCCCTTTCTAAAAATAGACGCAGATCAACAGGCGTGAATGCAGCATGACTGTCCACCCAACTCCAGATGGGTGATGGTGTCAGCTGCTTCTGTCCGGCATCTAAGGCATCCGACGAGACCGTGCTCCGTCCTCACCTGAGCAGTCGCAACCAGGCACCTGTGCGACACATTCATGTTGCTTTCTCATGACTGGTGTAGGTTTCTGAGTATCTGAAGGAATAATGCAGCGGTGAAGTTACGTTTCATCACATTAGGAGTTTTTTTTTTCTTTTTTAGCAAGAGGGGATTAGGATGAAGATTTGGTTATCAGGGGAATTCACTGCGGCCAGTTATCAGTGCTGTTTAGCTCTCTCGATAAAGCTAGGAAATGCAGTTTTCGGAAGCAGCATTATCTTATGTACATACACCACACAGGCTGAACTGTGCACCCTGTAAATCTGTATGTTGAAGACTAGTCCCCAGTCTTCCTCCATCCTTCCTCTTGCCCCGCCATGTGAGGACATAGCAAGAAGGTGAAACGTGCATGTCAGAAGACAGTCCTGTTCAGACCCCATCATGGTGGCTGCTGCACTAGGACTTCTGGCTTCCACAGCGGATAATCCCTTCCAATCCTCCAGGCGATGCATCTTGTTTCTCAGGCTTTTGTTTAATAGGAGCCCAGCAGATTAAGACGACATCTGAAATGTAGCATTTCTAACTCATTTCAGGTGGTCTGGCTTTATTCTTGCTTCCTGTAACTGTGTTGTATATTTTTAAACATTATTTTATTTTTTGTGTGTATACATGTGTGTACATATGATACAGCCTGCATTGGGTCAAGAAAGTAACTGTGTCAGTTAAATGCAGATATGAACTTGACAAATGAGGGCTGAGCCTCAGGGCGTACCTGCAAAGAATTAGCAAGTCCTGAGGGAGAGAAACCTGTGGGGCGCCATCTAATGAATGCGGAAAGATCCAGTCAGTCCTGGGCAGGTGGTAAGATGGAGCTGTTCATTATTGTGGCACACAGGCATGCTGGCACGTGAGAAAGTGTGCCCCCTCTCACTTTCTGTGGATGTCGGTATAAACTCTTCAATCAAGCTGATCAAATGTAATCAAGAACATAGGAATCAACTCCTCGTTGAAGCCTGTGTAAGTTTGAGTCCTGTGTAAGTTCAGCAAAGCAAAGACAAAACTCACAACAACTTTCGGGAGTCAATTTCTTTCCTCCATGATGTGGGTTCTGGAGGTGGAACCAGGGGGGAGACGGGTTGTTACTAGCAGTAGAAAAGGCTCTAAGGGTGTAAAGGCTCTGCTAGGGTATGACTGTGCAGTGGCAGAGTATTCTCAGCGTACGAAGTTAGAATGTCCCCATGCACTGAAGAGTATTCTCAGCGTACGAAGTTAGAACATTACCATGCAGTGGAAGGTATTCATAGTATATAAAGGCTCTGTTAAGTATTTCCTGGGACTGAGCCCGTGCTTATTTCAGGAAGGTCCATGGATGGCCCCTTCAGGAATAGAGGCTTCAGTAACCCCCCAAACAAGGCCCAGTGCAGAGACAGTTGGGAGACTGGAGGTGGAGAAAACAGCTGTTAACACTGCCCTGCTCATGATGTAGCCCTTGTAGAGACGAAGTCTGAGTTGTGAATATTACCTTCTTATTTTGTCCTGAATGTCAGCATATGCATATTAATCAGCTCTTTTTCATTCCCTTCCCAAGCCCTTTATCACACATTAGCTGCATTAAAAGTTAACTGTACATCTTAACATTTGGTTATGAGAAGGACAGCGAATGCTACCCAAGGACTCTGCATCCCGATGGGGGAGACGGAGTATGTTTTTCGTAGCATGTAGCATAAATATACAATGTGATGAGAGATGTGACCATTATCATTGTTTAAGGAGAGTGTGAGGGGGTCAACTTGACAAGTCTGGTGACCAAGCTAACATCCTAGTTGTTAGTGGTAAGGTGTGCTGAAGATACTGTTAAACTGCGCAGAATCCTGGGCAGTCATGCTGGACGGATTCAATTTCTTGAAAAGCTGTAAAAGCAGAGTCAAGAGGTTCCTGAGAAAGAAACATCTTCTGGGGAAACAGCTTCGGCCTGTCCCTGAACTCAGCGTCCCTTCCTGACAGTCTATGCCACGGAGCTCAGCCTTGCCCAGCCAGCGTTAACACCTGTGGAGCGCACCTCACATGTGCATCCTGTCCTGGCCCTGCCTCTCGGGTAGACCCTGACTGCACCGTCCCGTGTGATACAACGAGATCCTCTGTCCATCGAAGTGCCCAGGGCTCACGGGCGAGGCTAAGCGGAGAAGGCTTGCTGCTGGGTACACCTAACCAGAACAGGACAAACAGCGAGAGCAATGTGGCAATCAATCTCTCTGTCACATGAGCAAGGTGATAAGCCAGTGAGCTCACTATACATGGAGTTCTTCTGACACAGGCATGCACCTGCCCTGGACGCTCCAACAAATCAATGCTTCCACAAGTGAAAGAGTTTTTTCCTTAATTTAAAGAATGTACTTGATGATTGGTTTGTTATTTGCATGATATGCTGTACATATCTGATTGTCCAGAACACAAATAGTACATTTAAAATTTTTTAAAAGTTAGAAAAGCAAAAGGAAGACATGGGTAACTCAAAACAAAAATTTTTATGCTTTTTAATTTTATTTTTTATTATTATTTATTCAATTGTACATGTATGCATGTGCACACGTGTGTGTATGTACGTGTGTGCAGAACCACGGACGAACTCGGGAACCACCATGGATGCCTCCACCTCCTCCTTGTTTACTCTGCCCTGGGATTCACAGGCTCCGCCCTACCAGGGCCAGTAACGCAGGCCGCCCCTGCTTCCGCCCTGGCGTCTATATGTGGGGTCTAGGATCCGAACTCAGGACCTTCCGCCTGCAAGGCAGAGGCTTAACCCCTGAGCCACCTCTCCAGCCCCTTTTATGTCATTTAAAATGTTTATGTCTTTTCACAGGAAACATTTGGGACTTCTGAAGAAGAAGAATAAATAAATTGATGTAATCATGGTTTAAATACTCTGCCTCTATCCACTCATGGGCCCATAAAAGTCTTAGGTAATAATGATTTTTTTTTTTGTAAAATGCTTTTGAATCTGATCCATTTGACTTGGTGCATGCTCCCTTTTCTTCAAAATACCTAACAAATAAAGTATTTCAACTATATAAATTAAATACTGCAATATGTTTACAGATCCCTTTCATGTAAAAATTGAGCTAGATAGATTTTATCAACTAGATAATAATACACACAAACATCCTTTTGAGTTATCAACCAAAAGTTGTTGAATTCAGACTAATTTCCAGTGATTGTTGATTGCAAAAGCAGAAAGAGGTAAGAAACAAACATCAGATTTTAAGGCGCGGCGGTTGGAAACATCTTGACATCTACTGTGTTGCTAACCAAGATGTCATGTCAGCTCGGAACTGTGAAGAAGTGTGTCTTCAGACTGTGGAGGACATTAGGGCAGAACGAGACCTGCAGCACATCCTAAAGAAATCCTGAGACGTGGTGACCAAAGCGAGCAGACCCCAGTGGCCTGAAGAATCCAATTCCCACTCAGACTACAGGGTTGGCTAGAAAGAGTATCACTTTCAAAACATAGCACACCATACCAGCTGCCCCCACATGACACACCGTGTCTAGAGCTGTCCCCGCATGGCATGCCAGGTCTCTTTTTACTGGGAAGGTGAAAAGTAGGTTCTTATTAATTCTACCTTATTTTCCAGGACTTCAATACACTCAAGATATCTCTTTATTATGCTTCCTACGCAGTCCTTATACTATAAATAAGTGATAAATATTTGTATATTTGTCCCTTCGAGTTCTTGAAGGTAGCGGCCCTTGACATTCATGCCTGCTCAGAACGACTACCTGCGTGAATGTGTCCATGTATGTATATTTTTAATGTATTCATTAAGCGGCTGGGGATCCAATTCAAAATCGTGAGCATGCTAGGTAAATGGTCTGCTCCTGAGCTAGATCTCTACCCCCTATGTAGTTATTACAAATTTCAGGCATTTAATAAAGTTTTCGGTTGCATTGTTCAGTGTTGTATAAACAAAACAATCTGTGGTGAGGTTTTTTTTTTTTTTAACAGTATGCCTAATTACAAAACAGTTCCTTGCCTTGTTCCATTGCCCAGTCCATAAGCAAACACCCAACAAAGTAAAAAAAGCTGCTAAGGACAACCAAAGGAGCCGCAAGCAAGGGGAGCTGCTTGTAGGTCGAGTCATTATTTCTCACAGGGCAATCGCCTTCCGATGGCTCGGCTCAGCTGGGCCTACTCTCTGCACTTACTCGTCATTAAGACCTTGCATATTATTTATTTTCACTCTATAGCATTTATGCAAGGAGGCAGCTATGTAAGCTCCCTCGCCTGCGATTCTTCCCACAGATAATAGAAAATAAATTGCCATTAGACTTTGGTAATTGTATATAATTAACTCAAAATGAGCTGTTAATTATAAAAAAATATGTTTTCCACTTTCTCATTATCTCATTTATTTTAGCTCCAAATTCTTAATGCCTCACTTGAGTCAGTTTGATATTTTAAATATACAGAGTATTTTTAATATTAAGGTAATTTAAATTTTCAAATAAACAAAATTTAGCTTAAAATTAAATTTGATCCCAGGAGTTCCCCTATTAAAGTCAAAGAGCTTGCGAGGCACAGAGACGGTCAGTCTCGAGGGAACCCTGGCAGATGTCTCCGAAGCAGCAGCGTTCTGGCTTGAACATCTCCGCATGGGCTGCTCAAGGCACTGCATATTCTCTCCTGACCTGGCTCCACCTCTAGCTGGGTAAAGGGAGACAACATCATTTCCAGAATCAATTGACCCAGGGAGCATTTAGTCTTTTCTCTTCTGACATCGTGTTTTTACTTAATAGTCTGAAGCCTCTGTGTGAGAATTCTTGGCTTCCCAACAACAGCCAGAATGTTGGTGCGGTTGCCAGAGTTTTTTGTGATTCTTATGATTTCTGACAACATTTTGAAAGGTCTTCAGTTTTATTGCAGGCACACAAGAGAACAGTCTTCTGGAAGCAGTGTAAAAATCTTACTGTATTTTGTCATAATCACTTAAAACGTTAGGGCAACATGCTGCCGTGTCGGAAGGCTGCTGAAGGCACGTCCAACTTGTTACTGGGGCACTAGTTTCAAAGCATCGGTTCACCTCTCCGACCAACACTGGTGACGGCAACGGAGACTCTGAATTGCCGCACCTTTTGGGAAAGGAAACTAGCTGGGTTGTATTAGTTATCAGCATTCAGTTTCGCTGTGGCCACAACACCAACAGAAACAACTGAACGGATCAAGTCACTCGGGCTGTGTTCCGGTCCATCACAGCAGGACGGACAAGACGGGGCAGTTCAGCTCACGGCTACAGGAACGCGTCATGCGTGGGGGATTCTCACAGCGTGGACCACCAGGCATCAGAGAACACAAAAAAGTCAGAATCAGGAATAACATTTAAACACCTACTGCAGTGACCTAGGTCTTCCAGCCACGCCCACCTCCTAAAGGTTCCACAGCTGCCCATATAATGTGGGAAACAAGTGCTTAAAACCTGGGCCTGAGAGGACCTGTCGGGTTCAAACCCCAGAAAGTGTCCAGACTCCTCCAAGTGTCCTGTGAAACAACCTCTGGTCCGGTGACGTCACTTCGATGGACACCTTTACCAATAACACTGTCTACACTATTAAAGAGCATGAAATAACTTGAGTGTTCAGCAACGGAAAACATACTAGGTAAGCTACTGTGCCTACACACGCCATGGACTGTTTTACAGTTATAACGAGAAATGAGTTAGCATTGTGAATTTTCTACTGATGCTATGACATATTGCCACAAATCAACTGCCTGATGCAACAGAAATGACTACTTTGCAGCTTTGTGAAGGGGCGGGGATTTGAACCTGGGGCTTCGCACTTGCTGGCGAGTGTTCTGGCACCAGCAACAGTTCTCGGCCACAGCCGGGCAGAGGAGCTGTGCCGCTCCTGGAAGCCCGGGGAGGAAGTCACTTCCTAAGTCATCTGGAGGTGAGCAGGTCTAACTTCCCTGTGGTCAGGGGACAGAGGGACCAACTCCTTGCTGCTGTCAGAGACGTATGGGTCTTAGGTTCCCTGGGCTGCGGCCAGGTGGTCTCCTCCACCTTAAGGCAGAATGGCGGCCAAGAGATTTTCACACTTCTAGGCTCTCACCCTCCTTCCCACCACGCATGAGACCCAGGAAGGTGGGGGGGTCTCCACACGGAGGGACCCGGTGCGGGATCCCAGGGCAGTTTCCTCATTCCAGCTCCACTCCTTTGCTCACTGCAAAGTCTCTTGGCCTTGGAAGATACAGACTGTGTGAGCTCTGGGGTCACACACGACCACCGCGAGGGGATCCTCTGCCTGCTGCAGCTCCAGCTATAGACCTGAAACATGCAGTTAACAAACCTGATGTGCTCAGACTGATCTCAGGTGTTCCATATGTATGTATCCTAAGGAAGGATTAGGGAGATGTATGTCAAGGTCCAATAATGAATCACTCTAACCAAGACAGCCAGGACAGGGGATGGGAAACAATGAAACACAGATGCTGTCCTGGCAGCACCTCAGTTTACTCTTGATTTTTCTAAGAGCCTTTCTATTTGTAAGATAAATGATTATTTCTAAAGAGATTTAATTAAAATATTGTAAGATAGATAATAATATACAACACATATGATCTAGAAATTATCTAAGATTACCTCTAGAATGAGATTATGGGTACATTTTATTTTCTTGTTTTGGCTTGTTAGCATTCTATGCTTTTTATACCATAAGTAAGCAAGACAGTAAATAAGTGAATAATAGATAGACATGAATAACATTAATAGGGAACAAGTCTAAATTAAAAACAAATCTAATAAAAAGTTCTTACATATCAACTAAATAAGAAAAATAATGTCCTTACAAAAAATGTCATGAAGTGAAAATTCTACAAAGAAATATAAAGAGCTAATGATATACATGGAAAAACATTCATTTTATTTGGATATTAGGGAATTGCTAATTACTATAGAGTTCTATCTTCCATTTATTAAATTTCTAAGTGGTGTTTAATTATTCAGATCAATACTGGAGAATCAATTTATGTGGCTGGCTGAAAACCCGCTTCTTCCTCCTGCGACTGCTGTGAAAGGACTATAAAGGGTAAGAAAGACACAGCAGCCCAGGGAACGAGGACCAGGCCTGGACAGGAGACCACCAAGGGGAAACTCAGCCATGAGAAGAGCGAAAGCTGTGGGCAGCGCTGAAGGAGGAGGAAAGCTGGAGGAGGAGGAGCTGGAGGAGGAGGAGGGAAGCTGGAGGAGGAGGAGGAGGAGGAGGAGGAGGGAAGCTGAGGCCATGGGAAGGTCCCGAGAGCTCAGGGCAGGTGGGATGCAGGAGGCAGGGTGTGGCCGTCGTGTCCACTCACAGGGAGCTGACCGCGGGGATCTGGGCAGTGCAGGCCAGCTGAGTGTGCAGGAGCACCTGCTCAGTCCCTGGGATTGCAGTGGTGACACGTGGCTCCAGGGCCTCTGGTCAGCCTGCCCAGCCTATGTGGCCAGTTCCGGGCCAGTGGGAGACTCTGTCTCAGAAAGCAGGCAGCAACAGCACTTCAGCACACCTCAACTTCCTCATCTGGACCAGGGGCACTCTGACTAGCATCTTTCCACCCCTCCTCCCTCTCTCTCCTCTGGTACCCACCAGTCTACAGTTTGTTCCCCTGGGCTCAACATTTTAGATTCCACATATAATTAAGATCAGATAGTGTTTCTCTTTCTCTAAGTGGAACAATTTTAAACAATAGTGAGAAACTATACAAAATTAAATTTAATAATAGTAAAGTACATGGTTCGGATGTGCACAAAATACTTGGTGCTACTATAGCTATCTTGATATAGTTTTAATGAGGACGAAGGGGAAAAGTATATTGGGCATGTTAACAAAGAGTGGGGGTGGGAGAAGAGAGGGAAGGCAAAGCAAAGGAGGGTCACAGAGGAAGGAAGAAGGGAGAAAAAGAGAGGGCGACCCAGCTTTGTAAGGGTTAAATCATCTTCCCCAGCAGAAAGTCAACGCTGATGAGTATGCAAGTCAAAAAACGTGACTGCGAGTGCCAGAAGGAGCAAAGGGGTGACATCACGAAGGGGTGACGTCATGGAGAGGTGACGTCAGCGACAGTCAAGACAGCTCTCACTGCTCTCCACAGACACCAATATTTGAACAACTCCCCTGACCTGAAAAGCCTGACCAAAGCTCAGGAAGCCAGGGGAGATGAGGGTCGCTGGCTGTAGCAAGACGGAGGACAAACACATTAAAGAGAGACGAGCAGGTCTGCACTGCCGACCCCAGCCTTGGTGTGTATGTGTGTGTGTGCGCATGTGTGTGCATCACAGGGCACTGTGTGTGCCTGTGGAGACCCAAGGATGACTTTGGGAACCACCCTGGATTGCGTCTACTCCTATTTGCTTCAGACTCTACCTTTCAGGACCGGAAGTACAGGCTGCCGCACTTCCCCCTAGTGTTTTTAGGTGGAGCCTGGGATCCAATCTCAGGACCTTTTGCTTGTGAGGCAGAGACTTAACCCCTGAGCCATCTCCCTGGCCCAGACTCAGTCTTTTTTAGATCCAAGAGTGGGGTCTGAAGAGATCTGACTTGGCCCTCCTTCTCCCTGCCCGCAGGCCCCAACTCCAGCAACCACCCTTGAGATGGGCTTCCAGGTCCTCCTGGGAGCCAGGGGACCCCGCTGTGCCGCAGGCTGCAGCCGGTCTGGCGAGGCTCCTCCCTGGGTGGCCTCTTGCTCCGGGCTCGGCTGGGCAGGCTGGCTTCGACACCCAGGCTTGGTGTTGTCCCGGTCTCAGGTTAGCCCTTCTGCCCACGGCTCCAGATGCCCCAGAGCCCCAGGCTCCAAGCTACGTGTGTGAGGTGGCACCTTGGCCTCAGCGGGGGACCTGCCCCAGCACCAAGCAGGGCACCACCTATGGATCCAGCCTCCAAATGGTCCCCTGCAGCTGGTCTAAGGCGTACCCGAAAGATAGCTCTTGCCACTTCAACTTTGCCCGCAGCCAGCCGAGAACCTGCGTCCAAGCTATCTGCCAATCTCAGACCCGGTCAGAAACCTAGCAACTGGCACCAGCTCAGCCCACGCTATGCCACCCACGGCCCTACTCTAGATTGACCCTGGTGGCTTAGAATCTGAGTTCAACAAGTTAACTGTCTGCTATCACAAAAAAACAACATTGCCCAGAAAATTATGACTAAATTCCAGGGTTTTCTATGATGAGCATGATAAATGTAAAATTATTGGTCATACACAACCCCCCACCCGAAAACATGGCCAAGATTCAAGATAAATATTAATCAAAAGCCAGAAACCCAAGAAGACCCAAATGTTAGAAAACCCAGTCAAGCTAGAGTCACAGTAAAACCAGGAAAAACGTTCAGGAACGCACAGCAGTATCTCCTCATTGAAGCCCAGAAACATTACTGTGGACCTGAAGTGTCAGAAGTAAACAGCTGGAATTCACAGCCCTGGACATTAGTCAGCGTGAATGAAGAAAATAATTTAAAAAATCAGCTGAGCATCAGAGCCCATGAGATAATTTTCACATGCTTAATGTACACGTCACCAGAATACAAACAGGCAAGGGAAAGGGGACAGAAAGACACATCTGCAAAACTAATGGCTCGAAATTCTCTAAATGTTTTTAAAAAGGTAATTCTTAAACACTGGTTCTGAGGCATGATTTAAGTACTTGTAAAAAACAAAAAGTTAATGTTGAGTTTAAAATCTTAAATAGGTTCATATACATTTCTTTTGTTTCTTTTTTATGTAGTATGCTTTTTTCAAGAACAAATGTTAATTTATTTTCAAAAGGTACTTTCAGCTAATATCATTAAAACTCAACATGAAAGTAACAGCCACAGTGATGAGATGCATGAAGAGTTATAACCTGGGCAACCATGGCCCTCTACCTCTGAAACATCGTCTTTTTTTAAAAATTGATTTCTCTAATACTTTATGCAAACTTCACGATGCAAAACAGACACCTACCACAATCATAAGATAAATCCATTTATGTCTCTGGCTTATCACAACAAGAATTACAGAGTAGAGAAATATGCATTTCAAAAATTTGCTTTTAAGAGTCTACACCAGGGCTGGGGAGACGGTTCAGTGGTTTAAAGCCTCAAGGCAAAAGAAGCTGAGTGCAGATCCCACTGCCAGACAGATGTGGGACAGACATGTCCAGGTGGACGCGGGGCAGACATGCCCAGGCAGACACGGGGCAGACATGCCCAGGCGGACACGGGGCAGACATGCCAGGCGGACACGGCGTAGAAATACCAGGCGGACACAGGGCGGACATGCCAGGCGGACACGGGGCAGACATGTCAAGCGGACACGGGGCAGACATGCCAGGAGGACACGGGGCAGACATGCCAGGAGGACGTGGGGCAGACATGCCAGGAGGACACGGGGCAGACATGCCAGGAAGACACGGGGCAGACATGCCAGGAGGACACGGGGCAGACATGCCAGGTGGACATGGGGCAGACATGCCAGGAGGACGCGGGGCAGCCGGCACTTCAGCCCTGGAAGGCAGAGCTGGGGACTCCCAAGCAAAGCAATAAGGCAGCAGAGCAATCCGGGCTGATCTCTGATGTCACCTGGGGTTTCCACGGGCACATGCACTCAAGTGCACACACATGTACAACTACCACATGCTAACACATGCTAACATCCACACACATTCACATCATACACACATGCAGATATTCATGCAGTCAAAAAAATATATACCAAGGAATTAAGTACAGATAAAGTAAAAATCTATTTAGAGAAATATCTTTCAACATACAATATATAATAGCAATTATAATGATATAATATAATAATAAATGATATTATTCAATTTCAGGTTAATAAAGAAATATTGAGACTAATAGTATCTGCACAATAAATGTTTGTTGAATAAATTAGGATAGCTTGGCAAAACATTAAATGAAACCAAAAATATATGGTTGAAAAATAAGTAAAACTGTATAATTTCTATTACTCAACAAGGAGCACATAATCATACAGAGACAATTACACGAAGAGCTTAAAGGACTGTCTCTAAGAGGATTATGAAGGATTTTTATATTCTTCCTTATATTTGCCTGCATTTTTCAAGATTTTATAATGGGAATGTATTTATTTATTCATGTAGTCAGCAGCAGGAGCAGGGCGGGACTTTACACACCACAATCCAAACCCCTGGAAGTGATCGGGAGTTCAAGGCCAGCCTTGGATACCTTGGGAGTTTGAGGCTAATCTGAGCTACATGAGACTGTTCTTCAAGCAAACAAACAAACGTAACCGGACATAAATGACGAGCGCAGAGCTGCAAAATAGCACTGGCCATGCTGTGTGTGCCTGTGGTTAGTGCTGTTGCCTTTCCCCAACCCCCCGAGTTTACCTTCGTCCAGGGTCCCCATCCACATCCGGACTGAACTCTTGGGTTTCAGCAAACTCTCTGTCAGCAGCCAGTTCTCTAGGTTTAAATACAGCTTGCGTTCTTAACCTGCGGAAACAAATTTAGAGAATTTCTGAGGCTGAGGAACCTGCCAGGCTGAACGGCAACCCTGGAAATGCTGCTCTTTCAATTAGTGATGACAACTTTGCACTACAAGCTGATCTGTCAAAATGGATGAGCGAATTGGCAGTAGCTCAGGGGCAGCCTGTGTTTTTACGCACGTGTGAACACCTGGGTTATACATGCACGAACATAAACACATCCTGGAAATTCCAAAATATATGTGAACAGAAACAAGTCAGTTTATACAACTTTAAATTTTCTTCATAGGAGAGGGTGTGTGGACTGAAGTATGTTAGAGTATAATTAAAAAACTCAAAATTATACATGTTTCAGGAACTTCTCATATCTCTTTTCTAGAAAGTGAAAGTTAAGTAAATGTGCTGTGTTCACTGCGTCAGTTACTTTCCACTGCTGTGACAAAGTACCAAGAAAACACATTAATGCGGGAAGGACTTTGTGACTCAGTGTTTCAGTGGCTCCACCACTGCAGCCTGCGGAGAGACAGGCCATCTATGGGGGGCTCCACCACTGCAGCCTGTGGAGAGACAGGCCATCTATGGGGGGCTCCACCACTGCAGCCTGTGGAGAGACAGGCCATCTATGGGGGGCTCCACCACTGCAGCCTGCGGAGAGACAGGCCATCTATGGGGGGCTCGACCACTGCAGCCTGCGGAGAGACATTCCATCTATGGGGGGCTCCATAAATGCTCATGTTGTGATGGCCTGGGGCAGAGAGAGGGACAGGCAAGAACACCCTTTAAAGATGTGACCTTCCTCAAGCAGGCCACGCCCTCTGGTTCTCATCACTCACAGCAACACCACGGTCTGAGCAGGGAGCCTCTGAGCTTGGGAAACAAACACTTGTGAAGGGCCCAGCTTCTCCAGCAGACCGTCAAGGCGCCGGGGCTTCACGGACCAACATGCTCATTTTTTATTCCTTTAGTGTTTTATGCGTGGATATAATAAATTTACGATATTCTCTCCATCTTATAATCCCAAATCCCATCTCCTCTCCTCTTCCCATTCCTAAGCTCCCCTGCAAGACTCCCTTCCACTTTTCGCGCATGTTGGCCCATTGCGTTTCCTCTGCTCACCTTTGATGGCTCGTGCCTGAGCCCGTGCTGGAGCATGACTCCTGGGACAGCGAGTGTGCACCCCATTTCCTCCCCCTCAGCATCAGCCCTCAGCAGCCTCTCGGGGAGGCCTAGGGCCTCTTTTGTCCTGAGGTGTTGATAGGACGATCCTGTGTGGGTCTTATGGCGATATACACAGCTGCAGGGGAAGCACGGACCATCCCTGCCCCACTTGAGATTTTCACAATCTTACTGATGCCTCTTGATGTCATCTGAACCTTGGTGTGGGGATGGCCGAGATGTCCCATCTAGAACCAAGCAGTCCACGGACACGTAGGCCCACATCTTACTATAAAAATAGAAACAACACAAAAAAAAACAAGAAAGAATGTCTACCCCCAAAATAATCAATACCATAGAAACAGCATCCGCTGAGGATAACTTCTCAGGTAATAATCAAAAGAGCCACAGTAAAGACAACAATTCCCAGAGACTGATTATAAACTGTGATCAAGTAGCTCCAAGAGAACACTGAACAAACACAACAGGAGCACAATGAACAGGAAAGAAGACCAAGACCACACATACAGCTTGGGGCGATTTGATAGCTCAAGAGCTGTACACAAACCTAGGAACACCAAACTGAGCCAATGAAAGCACAGAAACAATTAAAAACTGAAATAAAACTTGAAATAAAAAAATCCAAACAATCTGATCAGGAATTTGGTAGAATGTCTCAAAAATAGAACTGAGCAAAAGGAAGAAAGAATATCAGGCTTTGAAGACAAGATGAGGGAATCTAATGAGTCAGTCAAAGAAACTCATAAATTGAAAAACATGCCTGAATGGAACATACAGGTGCTTTGGGACACTATCAAAAGAGACAACTCATGGATCCTAAGTATTCCAGAAGCAGACATTCAAGAGAAAGATAACAGCATGCACATTCAATGCTATTATAGAGGAAAAGTTACCTAATCTAGGAAAGAACAGCCCACCCGCATTGAGAAGGCATACAGAATACCAAATAGGCAGGATCAGAAAAGAAATACCCTATGATACATGACAGTGAGAACACTAGATGTACAAACTAAAGGAAAGACCTTGAGGATTGCAAGACAAAGACTGTTCATATATAAAGGCAAGCCCTTCAAATAAGAGCTACAAGTTATGAATGAACACAAATGCCACCCACATGTTTTATTTAGGCCATTGACAAAAAAGAACTCGAACAATCTCTCTGTCAATGCCAAGCAGCACCACTGAGAAGGGATGGGTGTTGAAAAACATCAGTACAAATATCTGTCTGGAGTTTGGGAGATCCATTGCTGAAATCACATATCTGACATCTACCACACATTTCCTCAGATGTTCAGAAATGACTCTCTATAGAAGCAAATTCTTAACTCAGAAATCAAACCACGAAGAGGCAAGTTAGCACAGCATGTGCTGCTGTCAGAAAAACTGCAGAGTAGTACACAAAGAAAGGGAATGTACGCACACTTTCAGAAATGATGGGGCCATACATTAGGTCAGTGTAGGTGCAAAAGGCAAAGACCAGGAAATTAAGACAACAGAATTAAAAAATAGCCACCACGGCCATCAAGCAGCCACTGCAGCAGCAGCAGACGTAAGGCCGACACACTGGTTCACCCGCACATTCTGGGCTGTGTGGTCAGTCACTACTGTGACTCGGTGACATAAGTTGCGCATGCAGGTTTCCTATCCAATACATTTCTTAAATATCCGAATCACCGTAAGCAATGCCTTTGCGCACACCAAGTATCAATTAATAACTTTAACTAAGGTGAGGCTACTTGACCACTTAAATTACAAATTCAGTGAAGATATAATTAAGTGTATGTATAAATTAGAGTGTAACACTGTGTACCACACCCACAGCTTTGGGCACAAGGCTGTTTTTAATAAATGTTTGATAACAAGGACCATTAAACTGAACTAAAGATCTATAGTATGATCTTAATTATGCATATATTCAATAACCTAAGAGGTGACCAAAATAGCACACCTAAGATGCTAAGTGTGAGGTGGACATAAGGAACAGGGGCAAGCCGAGCTGTGAAAGACAGCAAGTGCGTCAAGTCGGGCTGCGAAGACGCAGTGACTGACAAGAGCTCAGAGGCAAATCTGTCTTTGAAAAAAAAATTCTTGGGAAAAGTGGAGTAAACGGGTTCAGAGGTGATTGTAGATTATTAACACACTTTGAACACCAGCTTGACTTTGCACAATCTATTGAGAGAATTTTATGTGTTCTTAAATTTCAGAAGTTCTTAAATACAGGCAATGTCTTGGGAAAATCCATCCATAATACGGACTCTTGATATATGATACTAATGTGCATAATTTCAGATAACCTAACGTGATTACATAAATCTGAGAAGCAGGCCAGAGAGGAGGGTAACTTTCGGCTTAGAAATATGAATTGTAATACTGATTGATCTATGGAGAAACGCAGACTTACTTCTGGCTTGTCCCTGCTCAGTAGGGTAGGGACAGCTTATCTCTACGCTGCCAACGGCGGCAGAACTAGAGAACAGTCTCTAGAAGCGAAGGTCCTCAGCATGCGTTGTGGCCCAGGCTGCCCCTCAGCGTGCAGAAACGAGGCAGGAACACACGCTCCCGCGCAGCAGGTTGCCAGACACCCTGAGACACAGCTGCTCTGGTCACCTGGCAACTCAAATGTATGAAATTCTTTTTTTTAATTTTTTTATTATTTATTCAATTGCGTGTGTGTGCATGTGTGTGTGCGTGTGTGCGTGCGCGCATGTGTGTGTGTGTAGAACCACGGGCAAATTAGAACCATGGACCGCCTCCACCTCCTCCTTGTTTACTCTGCCCTGGGATTCACAGGCTCCGCCCTACCAGGACCAGAAACGCAGGCCGCCCCCGCTTCCACCCGAAGTCTATATGTGGGATCTAGGATCCGAACTCAGGACCCTCCGCCTGGAAGGCAGAGGCTTATCCCCTGAGCCACCTCTTCAGCCCCAAGTGTTTGAACTTCTTGGCTGAGAACAATTTCATTAGAGTCAGATGACAAGGGAACACAGAATGGCAGAGCCCTGGTGCCAGGATTGACCCTCGTCAACAGATCGGCATAACCACTTCTGAGACGCATGACACAAGGCTGGGCAGTTCTGTGGTCTATGTTTACTTCACGAAGCCTGCTCAATAAGACCGAAAATGCCCCAAAGTAAAAGCACTTGGGGTTTCCTAAGAAAGTGTCAGTATCTGCCAGAGGTAGCACTTGTGTTTCCGAGAGAAGGCACTGAGATAATGACAAGCACTCTCAGAGGGATCTCTGAGCACAGGGCACAAATGTAGTTCGTGGAGAGTATTAGAATTCAAGAGACTGGAGTCCAGCCAAAAGCTCAGCCTACTTATGGAGAGTTTTCCAGATGCAGAGATGTTTAGTTTTTTAAAAGTCAAAGGCATTTCCCTCCTACTTTCAGAATCATATGATGGGCCTTCCTGGTGTTTGTGAAGCATTTTTCTTCAATCTACAAAAGCCTGATTTCTGAATGAAAAGAATAAAATCTGACTTGATGAAATCTAGCTTACACAGTTGCGGAGAACGAGAGCGGAAGGCAAGGAGAAGCTGTGCGACCCTCTGGCTGTTCGCTTGCTCCCTGGCCTCCCCTCCGGGGATCTCAGTCCAGGAGGGATGCTGCAGATGCACCTCACTCAGGACAGCCCAGGGTCCTGCACGCTACCCTTGAAGCACATGTGGGGAGACCCTGCAGGGTGGGCACATCCAGGAAGGAGGAGTGCTTCCCGGGCTTTGAACACAAGTTGTCAACCAGAAACTTCACACGCATACAGAGGAGGGGGGAAAGCAATAAACCTCCTGTCGTCAATGAATTAAGAAAATAATAGGAAGTGTGCTGAGCTGCCAACACAGCAGGAACATCTGGCCTCACCTCCTCTTCCTCAGGCCTCACCACTCTTCTCCAAGGCCAGCAAGTGGCCAGCCCCCTGCCACAGCAGCACCTGAGAAGTTCTTGCCCCAAGGAAACAACGCCCAGTGATAGACCACTCGCTAACCCAGCCCGACCTATCAAGCCAATGACAAGGAAATGGAGCAGCCAAGACGGCCCGAGGGGGACGCGAGGCAGACTGGACAGCAGTCACAGCAAGTGCAGCAGAAGACACTGCTCAGGGCGCCCGAGGGAAACTGAGGCCCAGAAAAGCTCTAAAAAGAAATAAGACATAAGTAAAACCAGAGAGTAATTTCAGTTTGGAAGAAGAGTCAGCTGAAGTAAGTGAAAAATAGAATCAACAAAAACCAAAAGTAAAAGAAGCCTAAGTGGATTATTGTTCACAACAGAAACCTGACGAGGATGCAAGAAAAACCATACCATCTAAAGGAGAGAAAGAAGTGAACAAGGAGAGGAGGAGGAAGAGGAAGGGGAGAGAGGGGGGAGGAGGAGGAGGAGGAAGGGGGAGGAGGAGGAGGAGGAAGAGGAGGAGAAGGAGCAGCAGCAGCCCCTATTAGGTCTCAGGGACTGTAACAAGAGTGTGGGTGCAGGGGTGCTGCCTGAGCAGGGTGCATGCGCCCTGGGCATATGCGTGGAGGTCAGAGGGCAATGTCGGAGAATCATTTCTCTCCCTCTATTTTTTGGTTTCTGGGGATCAAACCCAGGTTTTTAGGCTTGCATGGCAGGTGCCTTTACCCACTGAGGCACTGTCAACTCTAAATTATTTAATTTTTTTATATTTGCTTCCTAGTTTTACAAGCATATTGAGTAGTTACCCCTGGTCCCCCTTCCTTCCTCCCTCCTCTCATCAATCCATCCCATTTCCTGCCGCCTCTTGTCTGCTTCTGTGGGTCCCAGGGTTCCCACTGGATCGTCTGCATCTGTGGCAGACCCACAACCCTAAATCTATATTTATGTCAGTGGAGTTTAAGAAAAGAACATGGGACGCAAAACCTACTAGGAAAAAATAACAGCTGCAAACTTCCTAAATCTGGCAATCTTTGTATTGCAAAAGAGTATTGTATTTTTATTGTGGCAAAAAGTACTGTATTTTATTGTTGATTCTCTCTGTAATATTTCGACAACTATGAATCTACAATATTTTCAAAATAAAGTTTCAAAATGACTATTAACATGCATAGATTTTTCTATATGCATCGGAGGTCCTCAAGTGCTGTTATTTCCTAAGTCTCTTTTTAACTCTATTTATTTGAGAAAGAGAAAGAGATGCGTGTTCCACAGCACGTGTACGGAAGCCAGAGAACCACTCTTAGGAGCCAATTCTCTTCTTACACTGTGTGTTCTTGAACCCAGGTCCCAAGTTTGCAGATGTTTGACCTGTCTGGATCTCTCTTTGCTAAGCTAAGATGGAGAGAGAACAATGCAGGCTCCATAAACACTGAGCAGTGTCATCTGACTATGCGAGATTATGCAAATGAACATGACTCCTAAAGCTCCTCGCTCTCCTCTGAGGACTGTGCTGTCGCCTTGTAAAGACCGAGTGATTCACTTTTTCATCCTGGCCACCGAGGATCACAGCGCCTATCAGTGTTTCCGATGCAGTTCTTGGGAAGCCCGCGCAGTGAAGGACCAGGGCTCAGGTCAGAAGAGCCTGAGCTCTGCTCTGGTGACGGCCTGCGCTGTTTCACCTACTTAAAAGCCTCCAGGTTTCAGTGAGGGTTAGGGCAGAAAGAGAGAGAGGCGGGGGGGGGGGGAATACCACTGTTGGCAAGAAAAGGAGATAACGCCATGAAGGGACAATGCTAACATATAACTTTCAAAAAAAGAATTTAAAAATACTAGGTAGACCCTGTAAGTGAAAGAAAACCCCATAGTGACAGAACACCTCTGATGCTGACACCACATGCGTGTGCTCAGAAGACTGTGAAGGGATGGTAACAGCATGCAGTGGAAGTCAGGAAAGCAGCACTTCCCTGTGGAAATGTACAAGTCATGATTTAATTGTGTGTGTGTGTGTATGCGTGTGCCTATATGTGTCTGTCTTTGTGCAAGTGTGTGTGTGTGTGTGTCTATGAGTGTGTATCTGTGTGAGTGTGTGCATGTGTGTGTTAGTGTGTGCATGTGTGTGAGTGTATCAGAGAGCACTGTGTGCGCCTGCGGAGGGCCGAGGGTGACTGGGAATCGCTCGATTATTTTATCTCTTTTGCTTTGCTCTGTAGTTTCCCAGGTTCCACCTTCCAGGCCAGAAATACAGGCCTCTGCCATTTCTGCCTGATGTTTTTATGTGGGATCTGGGATCTGAACTCAGGACCTTCTGCTTACAATGAAAAGGCTTAACCCCTGAGCTATCTCTCCAGCCCAAGTCATGATTTTTTAGCATACAATGCCACATTTTGCTATTTAAAATATACTTATGTTGGATTTACTAATAATTTACTTAAAACAGCAAACATTACAAATCTGGATGCAAAAATATGCTGGATACCATATAATATCAAGATATCAATTTTGAAATAGCATTCTTAGGAATTAACTGTTAAGGGAAGAACGATTTGGGTTGGGATGCGGCCTTGTGGTAGAACCCTTGCTTGGGGTGCACAAGGTCCTGGATTGGATATAGTCAGTGGTAAAATCCCAGCCTGGCATGCATAAGGTCCTGGGTTGGACTCCCAGAACAAATAAAATGAAGGATTCTAGGGACAATATGGGATGAATATGTTCAACGTGTAACACATACTTGTATGAAAACCTATGGCACAGATAGTACCATTTACAATGAATATACACAATGAAAGTTTGCAAAAAGATGAATTGGTTACAAAACTATTTTTCAATAGAAAAAATGAAGATAAAAAAGGCAAGTGTATCACGACAGGCTACACTCGTGAGCAGAAGGGGTTTGTTGAAACACACTGCAGTGAGTGTGGAACGGCAACGGCTCACACCTCACAAAGGAGATGGTCTGGGACAGCCCCCCAACTTCTCAGCAAATAGATACCAGAAACACTCAGGAGGACGGGGCACGCCTCCGAGACCCCAGGAGAGTGGGCTTGGCCTGCGGTCTGCAGTGGCATGCCCGTGAGCAAGCCGGATCCAGAAGCCCCTCTGTGGATGGAGCGCTCCGCGCCCCGTGCAAGCGTGGCAAGCGCGTGCGCCGGCAGGACTCACCGGTGATAGTCCAGCCGGGACTGGTGCAGCTGCTGCTGCTTGAGGAGCAGCTTGGTCTCCTGCTGGGCCAGCAGATGCTGCAGACGCTGCTTCTCGATCTCCAGCTCCACCTTCTGCAGCACCAGCTGCTGCCGGCGTTGTTCCGACAGCTGCTTCTTGACATCCGTCTCGCTGGGCTGCGGGGCCCCTCTGTCGTGCCCAAGAGCTGCCCAGGGCAGCCCGCAGAAACTGCACAGTTCTGAATGTGTCCGCGGGCACAGAGGGGCCGTGCTCGTAGAATGATGGCTGCTGTGACCACAGCAATGATCGGACGGAGCGGCCTGCAGGCCCAGGCCGTCCATCGTCAGTTCTTCCTGCAACACTTTCTCTGCTGGGGCTGCGGCCACCAGTTTCTTCTCCAAAGAGTCGTAGCAACGCGGTCTGGTTTCTGGTGGCACCTTCTCTTCGCCGTCTTTGGGAGGGTAAGGTGCCAATGGCTTCACAGCGTTGTTTCTGAACTCCAAGGGGGGCTCCGACGCTGCATCCTGGCTTGCAGACTTAGGCCTGGGATTGGCTTGACACTGGGCTTGTGATTTGGCTACGCTTAAGTAGGAGCCGTCTAGGTCCGTGGACGAAGACCGGAGGATGCTTTTCCTGCTGTTTATCTACGAAGAAATGCAAAGTCACTCATCACATAAGAACAGAATCAGCTCATTTTCCATGTTCAGAGATCAGCGATATATGTTCACTAAAACGAAAATCTTGTCCCTGTCTTGAAGAATTAAATCTCAGTATCTGAATTGCCAAACATGTGCTACATAAGCCATGTTCATTTTCAAACAACCCACATCTCAACACACCTACACAGGATGAGAAAACAGTGTGACGACACGCTGCTTTAGTGCCCTTTCAGCAATTTCAGGAGATACAAATAATCAGTTCCACAAAATCAACTTTAAGAAGATGCAAATGTTAAATATTAATATCTAGAATGTGTATCTTTGAATACTGAGTCAAGAGTCCATGCACCTACCTTAAATATCTGCTGATTGACTGTTATACAGAAAGAGATTTGAGGCGAAACATCACCTCATACTCAATAGTCACAGCTACAAATTTGATAACTTTTTACAACTAACTTTACAGAACACAGATCAACCAACCACTTTTAGCAAAACATAATTCTAGTCCAAAACAGTTAGATACAAACATACTTAATTTTAACACAAACATTAGCAATTTCTCAATGACAGCATTTTCTCTGCTGTCTGACACAACTCGGAGCAGGGGAAACAGCTGTGTGTTACAGTGGACAGCCCCACAGGAAGCTTTCGCATTTGGGCCATAATGAGCCCCTTCTATCAGGAACAGAAAAAGTTCATCTGTATCAATGATTCTCAAACTCCAGCAAGTGTCAGAGTGACCTGGAGACTTGTTAAGCAGGAAAAACTGACTTCATCCCGTTTCCAACCCTACAGGGAGGAGAGTCAGATTATTTGCATTTTAAACACGTTCCCAGGTGATGCCACCGCTGATCTGGGATATACTATGGAATATCTCATCCACCTAACTGTGGCTTAGGAGACTGAGCTGGTATTAGGTCAGCTTTGATCACATTTGATTGGTGTTAAGTAAGCAGGTTTTCTTCTCAGTGCACTTCAGAAACAAGGTGATCTAATCTCAGGCTGTCAAAACAGAAGAATCCTTGCTTAATGAAAACGAAAATGACCAGCTTGTTCATGGTGGTGGATACTTGGGAAGAACAAAATCATAATGAGGAAAATTAACGAAGAAGCAGCTTAATAAACTTGGTTAATGAGAAAGGGGTGTACTTCTGAAAAAGAATCCAGTCAATGATTAGACTCCGTCAAGTGGAGTCTTCTTTAGCCCTAAACCTTCCTTCAACTTAAATCTTAGGTAAAGCAAATGCGGACCACCAAGTACCAATCAACCACCAAGATGTGCCATTTAAAAATACATTCCTGACAGCTGCTACTTCTTTAGGGAGGTCAAACTATAACCTCTAACTCAAAGGATAAAAACATCTGATGCTGGAGAAACTTTGGTGCAAGAAGACGGTGAAGCTGAGCTGAAGTCAGTGAGACATTGGGAATGTTTCCTCGCATCTGCTTGTGTCTTCACTTGAAGGTCGTCTATGCAGCTCCTTTAATCCCTCGGCATTTTATATTTCAATTTAAGCCAGTTCAGAAAGCAGCATACCTACTGAAAACTAATATTAAGCAAATGAGCAAAAGAAAATCCTTTATCACCTATCCATAGTTTATAGAACAGCAACCTTCTGGATTTTTCCTGACCTGAATTATTCCATTTTATTGAGGATACCACTAGTTTTGGGTTGCTCAGTTCTGGGTATACAAGTGCTGAACCATAAGGTACGGCTGCTAAGCGGCCTGTGCATGCTGGTAGACAATGTCTGCCTGTGAGCTTACTGGACATCAGGCCAATGAGCGATGGAACTACTGCTCGCACAGGGGCGGGAGAGCTACCGGCGACTGCAGACTGTCACGGGACGCTGCAGGGCACTGTCAAGGCCTCTGCTCATCACGGCCCCAGCTGTCTGTCCCCAGACGCAGCTCTGTCTGCTCCTCCCCAGCAATGGCGTCATCAACTTCCAAGGTTCCCAGATGCTGTAACGCAGCCTTCCTGAGAGTTGCCACTTGCCATGTGTGGCCCTTCGCCCGGTGCCGACTCTGCCTCGCTCTGCACCGCTCTACCTCACTCTTTCCTGCTGTCCTCCTGTCCTCCTGCACTGTAGCAGCTGCTGTCGCCTCCGCGCAGTCATCTAAAGTGTGATCCGAGTGTCACGGGGATTATTCCAAACAGACAGGAATGAACAACCTGCAATTGCCATGTTCAGGACTCTGGGTGAAGTGTAGCTTATGGGTTTAGGAGTCAGTAAGCTTTGACGCTGGGAAGGTGTGAAGGGGTTGATCCTTGTTGCTGGGACGGTTTACGCATGACCCACTGAAATACTCTTTCACCTTCCCAAACAGTTTTCTTGCACACTGAGGGAAGTTACTGCTCCAGGCTGCAAGACAAATGTTCCTTTTTCAGTAAACTACCATATTGCGATTCTATATTAGCATCTTACTGTTGCTGCAACACACGACTGCGAGCTGCTTCGCTTAAAACAACACAAAGGTATTCTGCGAGGTCCTGGAGGGAGGAAGGCTCCATCTCACTGGGCAGAAGTTAAGCTACAGGCAGGGCTGGTTCCGCTGGAAGGCTCTGAGGAGGAAGTTTCCTTGCCTTTCTGTCAGCTTCGGGCGGCAATCTGTGCTGTTCAGTTAGTGCCTTCCCTCCAGCTTGAGGACACACCTCTCCAACTTCTGCTCCAAGACCACATGCCCTGCACCGCCTCCTGGCTCACACTGCCTGGATCACGTGGACCATGGGGGACTCGCCAGGTGACCCAGAGGGATTTCCTCATCTTGGTGTCACTTCTGCCAAGTCCTTTGGTTTACCAAGCTCATGTGCCATGTAAACTGACAGTCACAGGCTTCAGGATTATGGCGCGCACGTGTGCATAAATGAGATTAATTCAAACAGTTGGGGTATCATTCTAGTCTAGAAACAGAATGAGTGAAGACTGATTTTTTTAAATTTTTTTATTATTTATTCAATTGCGCATGTATGAGTTTGTGCACATGTGTGTGTATGTATGTGTGTGTGTATAGAACCACAGACGAATTTGGGAACCACCATGGACTGCCTCCACCTCCTCCTTGTTTACTCCACCCGGGGATTCACAGGCTCCACCCTACCAGGACCAGAAGCGCAGGCTGCTCCTGCTTCTGCCCGGCGTCTATGCGTGGGGTCTAGGATCCGAACTCAGGACCTTCCACCTGCAAGGCAGAGGCTTAACCCCTGAGCCACCTCTCCAGCCCCAAGACTGATTTTTCTAAGAGGAAAACAGCAACATTTACTTTGCGAGAGCAGATGATGATGAACCAACTTGGAAGGCAACTTCACATGGCAGGAGCTTGTTTATCTCGCACTGCCGCAGTGAGCCCGCGGGTCTGCACCACAGCATTGGAAAACCTCAAGTGGATTTAGGGCCATGGTAACTGAAGAAAAGCAAATTAACACTCCAACCTTCGGTGGGCCAAGGAGGAGGATCAGGGCTCAAGGCCAGCCTGGGGTGTGTAGTCACTTCTGGTACATCCTGGGCTACAAAAGCAAAACGTCGTCTCAAAAACACACACACAGGAGACCATGTTACAGCAGAGAAAATAGGCCTCCATCAAGGTCTGCAAGTAAGTAATGAGAAACCTGGTTAAGTTCACAGACATTCTTTCCTGATCTCACCAGAAGGGGAGGGCATATAGTCTAGCAGATAAAAAGTAATCATTTTGCAAATGGGTGATGGACCCCTCCCTCAGTGAGGTTTCCTACTCTTATTACATCTACCCTTGAATGTGCTATTACAACAAGACTCCAGTTTAACAGCTTTTTGTCTCTGGCCAGGGGGTGACATACAGTGCCCAGCAGAATGGAGTGAAGGGAATTGCAGGAGCAGCAAAACTGCAAAGAAAATCAACAAACCACAATCCAGAACTTCAGACACTCTATATCAATCACATAGAACTAGGACAGCCTAATCTCTCCCCATCCTGGAGCTCAGGGACATTTGCGGAAGAGGGGGCGGTAAGATTGTAAGAGCAAAAGGATGGGAGGAGCAACGATTTGCAAGATTCTCAACAATAGTTGGGGCCAAAGCAATCATAATGGAACTTTGCATGCCCTGCGCAATGTCCAGCGCACTGTTGCCCTCATAAAGTCTAGCATCTGTTAAGGGCACCGAGACCCCTGGAGGCAAGGGATTGACAGCCATAGTAGTAATCTTATGCTTAAGGGGAACAAAGAAAGGGCTTATGGAAATGCCACTGGGTCCTTATATGTCATCGGAGAGGAGGACCCAGTGGAGAGTTAGGCGCACACAATAAAGGACTCTCTGGGAATTGGGGGGGAGACACTGGGGGAAGGGGGAGGGGGGAGGGAAACTGGTAAAAAATTTTAAAATGTATAATTAAATTTTTAATAAAAAAAAATAAAATAAAACAGGTATAAAAAAGAATGTATTCATGTTAAAGATGAGAAAAAAAAAAAAAAACACACACACACACATGATTAGGCAGAACCACATGTTCCTAAGAGCAGAAACTGCGTCCACAGAGACCCTGTCCATGGGAACCACATCCACAGAAACCACGTCCACAGGAACCACGTCCATGGGAATTGCCATGGTGTGTCTTTCACTTGCCCGTCTGCCCAAATATTGAGCCAGTTCCCTCCTCTTACCTGCCCAGGAAGGGTCCTGCCCACAGCTGATCGGGTCTTCCCATGTCAATTATATAATTTCTCACTGTTTGTTCACGGCCTGCCTTACTAAATACTCTTTACAAATGTGCCCGGAGACTCAGTCTTAATTGTCGGGTTGGTGTGACCTTGCCTTAATAATCTGTAATTGGTTGTCACAAGTAGGCTAGTTAGACCATGCAATGGTTCTGTTTCAGTATTTTAAGAATGTTATACTGTTTTCCATAGTGGCTGTAGGAATTTACATTACAATCAACAGCATACAAAGGTTCATCATAATTTCTGGCCTTCTATGGTATTTAGATCCATATTCATTCTTATCACCATAAATATTTTACTGTATGATTGTATCACAATTTTTCTCTTATTGATAGGTGGTATGTTTCTGGTGTGGGGCTGTTATGGATAAAGATATTTATATCTGCCTTTTGTAAGATGTCTCTACTTGGGCTGGAGAGTTCCTGAGTTTGGAATCCATGACTCACATAAAAATGCCAGGCGGAAATGGCAGTGGTCTGCCCTTCCCAAAGCAGAGCCTGGGAAATCCCAGGGCAAAGCAAGAAGGAGGGAGAAGCAATCCAGGATGATTCCCAAAGTCACCCTTGGTTCTCCACAGGAACATACAGTGCCTTCTCACACACACACACACACACAAATAAATAAATAAAGTTAAAAAAAGATGTCTCTACTCTTGGCAAGAGCATAGATACAAATCTTTATAGGAAACTGATCTGGTCATCTGATTTTAAATCCTGTCGGCAAAGCACATGAGCCTCCACTGCTCCACATTCCAATACTCGGCAGAACTTCTTACTTTTGGCTATTCTAGTCGATTTGGCACCAATAATTCCTCCAATGCTCTTTGGCTGTTCAGAGTGAGTCAGTCAGATACAACTGTGCCAAGCTGACACCTGAGGACTGAGTCTTAAGGCACATCTTCACATTAGTGAAGTAGTCATTAAGGGAGTCTCTGGGGTTATCTAACAGATGTGGGAAGACACAGCCCACGGGGCAGGACCACTCCCTGGCAAGGGGATAGATTGAAAGGGCTGCTAAGCAAGGACGTGTCCAGCTGTGCACATGGTGTGGCCAGGTGTCAAGCTGATAAATACCCAGGAATCATAAGCTGGACTAAACCTTTTGTTTCTTGTGTTTATTCAGTAGCAGAAAGATGAAATTAACAGATTATCTTCTTCCATGAAGTGTTTGGTGAAGTAAGACTTGTAATCCACCATCTTCTCTTTAAAGGACTAACGATTAGAAAAGAAGAACAGAGTTAAAGGAAGAAATTTGCGTCACTCACTTCCAGCGAGAGAACTTGGCTCTGAATGGTCGCTTTCATGGCCGCTGAAGCTCACGGCTAGACTCAGGTGTCATGACAGTTATAGGCTATTTGGAGCACAGCTGTGAAACGATGGCTGGAGCAGGGTCTTGAACAAGCTGCAGGCGACTGCTTAATTGGTATGAAGACCCATGGGCGGTGCTTGCCAGGGATGGACCAGGTGCAATGAAGTGTGAGGAGGAGGGACTTGCTCCTCCTGCACCCTGTGTGGACTCACTGTGAGAGTCGGTGTCGTTCCTTCTTCATTGCTGATGTTGCTGCTGCAGCTGCTGCACCTCTGTTCTTGCTGTGGTCAGAACTTGGCCCTTTCACTCTTGCCGCCGCTCCCACGCGTGTTGTCTTGAGTCTGAGGACCTTGCTGGTGTTCACTGAGGATATTGGAGCCCAGGGTCTTCCGCCCGGCTGCTGTCCACTCCCAACAGCAGAGCTCAGCCCTTCGATCCTCCAGCGTGATTTTCTCGGGATCCTTTGATCTTGCGAGACATCCTGCTCAAGAAACGAAGCAGCTAGGGGTGGCTGCTCTGCAGACACTGCCTTTATCACACACACACACACACACACACACACACACACACACACCCCTATCGGCTCTGTTCCTCATTAGACCCCTGACTAACACACTTACAAACTGCCACGATGCCCGTCACTCACGATGACGTAAGTACTGTTGCTTTTGTTCTTTTCTGGCACTGAGACTTAGGCCGAGAGTCTCAGGCACGGCAGGCAAGCAAGTCTTCTGCCGCTGAGCCATGTCCTTGTCCTTCTTAGGCCATTCGTAACTAAGAGCTTAGTATGCACCACAGCGAATGCTTTACAGACAAAATTCATAACATCAGCTAAACAAGGTTATTATTTTAATTGCCTAGTTATGAGGTGCGATCAAAATACAAGTTTCCCAAGGTCACATTAAGATTTTATGGGACATGTCCAGCTTCCTGTTACTCTACCCACCTTTAAAAAAGCTCTAATGCGAAATACAATAAGCATGAACACAGACAAAAGCAAAAATACTAACAGTAAATGATCAAAAGGCAATGTCAGTAGCCCATTGTCCAAGTGAATAAACATTGGAATTCAGGTTTATCCTTTCATTTGAGTCTTAATGAATTTTATTATTCATCTGTGTCTCAACTTCTGTCACTCAACATTACATTTGCTAAGTTTAAGTCCATGGTGCTACATGGAGCTGCAACTCCTACACTTTTGTAACTATATAGCAGAGGTCTACCATTCAATTTTCCTATGCAAGGCTACATACCAAGTTTTGTAGGCCACATACAGTCTACAGTCTTTAACAGAGCTCCCTCAGTCCTCTTTCTGAGGTGCAAAAATAAGACATGACACATAAACAAATGTCTCACCACATTCCAGTAAAACCTGATTTTTGGATACTAAAATTAAAATTAAATTTCATGTAACTTTCCTGTGCCTTGGAATGTTCTTGTTGCCTCTCAACCACTTACTAACGTGGAAAACATTCTTGGCTGATGGACTGCATAAAAACCCCTGGGGAGGGGTCTGTGCAGCCTGCTGCCATTTCTCCACAAACTTGGTGACTACACCAAATGTTCTTGCAGTTAGAGTTCCAGGGCAGGGGGGTCTCGCTCAGTGACAGGACGGTCACAGTACCCGGCAAGGCCCTGGGTTCAAAGGCTCAGTACTCGACTGCAAAGAAAAATTCTGTATGCTCAGATACGCCCAGCCCAACAGGAACACTAAATCATGTAGCTGAGTGTGCGTCTGTGCTTATGACCCCACCATTCAGTCAAGGAGAGAGTCAAGTTCAAGGTCAGCC
The DNA here is from genome assembly GCA_023101885.1 of Typhlomys cinereus. NCBI lineage: Eukaryota > Metazoa > Chordata > Mammalia > Rodentia > Platacanthomyidae > Typhlomys > Typhlomys cinereus. The sequence continues at coordinate 6,902,064 of JALPQD010000028.1, forward strand.
TCAGCTGTAGAGCACCCTGTCCCGGATGAAACAGACAAAACAAACCCAACCAAACCCTCAAACTAACAAAACGCTTACGTGTGCCTGATGTGCTCTTTTCTAGTGTAATAAAGATAGGCTGGAAGAGCGCCTTAATCAGAAGCGGGAACAGAAGGACAGAAGAAAAGGTAAGTAAGTGAAAAAACCTACAAGTTCAGAAATTCAGGCGGGAAATGATCACAAGGATGGAGACTGCTGTGGCCAGGATCCTGCGCAGACGGGCCACAGCCCTGGGCTGCGAGATCTTGGCGCTGCGCTACAGCTCACAGAGCACAGGAGGAGGAAACACTGGCGACGCCGGCAGGTGACAGAGCTGGAGAATAAGGCTTCTAACCGGGGCACGACTAAAACTAGATGGAAAAATACCAGACCTGAAGCCAAGTGTAAGAGGCTTAGCTTAGACAGGATGTCTAATATGGAAATGGCATGTATTTCTGACTAGGATATTTTTCTGAATTTTTATGTTATTCTTTTTTTAATGACCCTTTGCTATCTATATTGTCAACATGTATAGTGTGATCTTCATTCATATACAAAATGTATACACGTGTACGCAAATGCATGTATGAATAAGGCTTTCCCATGTTCTTGCATGTGAAAAAATCTGTATTACAATGTTGTGGGGTACCATCAGTACATGAACATTGACAGGTTTTATAAATTTCCGTGAATCAGTTTTATAGACCTGGCCAGTTTCTGTACTATAGAACAAGAACATATACTAACTGCAGAAAGATTCTTGTGCAGGCTGACGGGTTCTTAGGGAAGGAGAGAACCCCAGGGCACTTGGGGATCCTACAGCACGTCACTGCTCCACACTGAAGATCTTATGGGTCTGCATTTCCTGTACAATCTTCCTGTGTCAGCACGGACCACATCGAATGTCATTTTCAGCTTATGACTCATCAGCTTATGAAAACAAATTCTGAATTTTATTAACTTCAAAATTATGCCTTCTGCCTTTTTTTCCTGTGGAAAGTCAGTCATAGTGTGTGTGGAGGGGGGGCGAGCTCTTGCATTTCCTAGAACACTTTGCAGTTAACTCGAAATAAGGCACAGTATGGCAGGACGCATCTCAGTACTGGGTACTCACGGAACAGTTGTCAAATTGACAAAGTGCATAATGCAACAGCTGCACTGTGTTAATTCTCCCAGTGCAATTAACTCTCTACACTGGCAGGAGTACTTTGCTAGAAGATCATCAGGGTAGATTACCTTCCAGCGTTATGAACTAAATACTTACAGGTGTTATAGTATTCGGTTAGAACTTACAAACTTTCGCATTTGGCACGACACCCAGGCAGATGAATCACCTAATCTATGAATTATTTATAAGAAAGTTGAGGTTGGCTCATCCAGGTCACATGACACCAATTAGAGCCGCATTTTAAATTATTCAATAAGCCGAACTCTCTTGTCATTTAACATATAGATATCAATGCAGTAAACAAGTTAAATCTAATGGACCCTGGAGGCTTCTGCCCCCCACAGCTCAGCAGCTGAGGCTGTAGGCCATCAGAGGAAGAGCAAGTGACAGAACGGCAGCCACACACATCTGCGAGGCTCTAATAACTTACTGTAGTTCCCGGAGGGACTGCAGCTCGGCTTAGAATATTGAATCTAAAAGACATTAGCGTCAATAATTATAAGATTTAAAGGAATGTAGGCACCCAGAAGACGCATAATGGCGTGTAAATGACTGAACACTGGATCAGACACCAAATACCACACCAGGTCCTAGGGAGACACACACCATACATTTGCCAATGGTTGTTTAACCTTGCCAGATTCAAAGAACGATAAGCCCCAAAGTCTCTAATCATTACCCTTCCTCAAGGTGAGAATTTGTTGAACTGTCGCAATGACAAATAGGACAGAGCAACTGACATCAAGTAGCAGTCAGAAGACCACAATTAGAAGTCCAGCACGTTATCTAAAGCTCAGCAAGCTGCTTCACATCTGGTGAGCAGGTCAGTCGTTGTAAGGACACAGGTCTGAGGTATGTGCTATGCGCGTTATCTCAAGAGCTTAAAAATGGACATTTGACTGTTGTACAAAATGAAATGAAAGAAAATGCTGGATAAAAAATCGCAGCCACCAGTAATACTCGGCTTTCAGGTGAAGACGTGCACCGGAATTATCCTACTTCTCTAGGTTCTATTTTTCCTGGCAAATTGCTAGGCATTGCGTAACTGTTGGGTTAAGAACGTAAACCATCGTATGTCTCCGCCAGAAGCACAGACAGTGGAAGGAGCAAGACTTGTCAGCTGTGACAACAGCTCCCACAGCTCCCAAGGGTAAAGGGGCTTCATGGTAACATAACAAGGTGACGATACACGGCACTCACATATACAAATGCCAGAAGGGAAAGGCAGCTTGAAACACGACTCCCAAGCCTACGAAGATAACAAGCACAAGACTCCTTCCAATTACTTACTAAAGGTCAGAAGACTGATAAGATGACGTCATAGAGAAGGAGAAGAAAAGACAAACAGCACTGTTGGCAGAGGTGAGAACGATGTGCAAAGGGCAAAGAAATGTGTGTCCAGGGCAAGGTCAACGCCAGGGACAGACAGGGTTGAGAAGAGGCATCTACCCACTTTTCTTGAGCTCCCAGACCACACTTCTGGGGCAATCTGCCAATCCTCATGTGTCTGTACTAAGTGTCAGGCTCTGGAATGGACCCCAGAATTGCATGTGGCTATTTCTATGCAATATTTTCTTCAAAGGAACAAGATGAGTTTGTGTCAAATGAAGGAAAGTTTAGATGCAAAAGTCACATGGACACATGCACACAAATGTCCTATAACACTTTCTAGAAAATATCCAGTTAATATTATTTGAATGTGACCAACTCACTGAAAGGGAGACAAGAATTCACACTGTATGCATACTGCTGGACGAGGGGAAAAGTATTTACATTATATTTTTGAAACTAATAATTGGATGAAAACTGTCCTGAAAAAAATACTTAATACCACAAAATATAACCAATAATCTATTTGTAAGCAAGTAACAAAACCCAATAAACTGATGTTTATTTTATCAAGATTCCATTACTGAGACCAGATCCTTTCCCACACTTCTGCAGCCAATCTTCCCTGTTCAAGTAGTTGTAGACCAGGGACACGAGACAGAAGCCATGCTCACAGCAGAGGGATGGCAAGACCAAAGACGGACTCAAGACCCTCTTGTTGGAATGGTCCCTTCCCTGTTACTGTAAACTAGAATAAGAACGTAAAATATGGAAGGACACAGATCAGCAGGGAAGGCAGCCAATAAACTTATAGGTAGGAAGACAGTACATCAAAGTGCTCTGTAGGCAGCTGCGATTATACCCATAGAATGGGAACTCACAGGGGAAATCTTTGGGTCTAGAGCTGGATGAGTGAAGGGAAATGCACATACCAGTGGGGCGGCCTGAAGAGAGGTAACTTGGTATACCATGGAGGCCTGAGCCCCCTCAGGAGCAGACAAGTCTATAGGAACATACAGGTGGAAGTGTGAGGGGAAGAGAGGGGAATGGTGAAGGACAGAAGGAATGGGAAGGAAACTGGGATGGATACTCAATATGCTTGTAAAAGGGGAGGAAATGAAGGTGCCACCCTTGAGGACAAGCCCCGCCTCAGAGAAAGCAGCTTTAGAACTCAGTCCTCCAACTACACCGCACTGATCCTCACTCTTAAAAGGCTAGATCATGAATTACACCTAGTTTGGTTTATTGTAGAAAAGCAAGTGATTTTTCATGTAGAAATGAGAAAAACGGAATCAGTTTCCCTGAAAGGGCCCCACCTCCTTATCCGGGTCCTCAGAGTCTCGTTGTAGGGATTCCCTTCATTGTGGTTTAAGACTCCCCAGCGTAAGTGACTTACGCTGTCATTCCCAGGCACCCGAGAGCATTTTGCTTACTTCTTTATTGCTGAATGTGTTTCATCCTGTTCTTTGCAGTTAAGCATTAGCTGTCTGTGTATCTCTAAATTTCCTCATCAGTTTCGATATTTATTTATACTTCTCTTAATGGACACTGAATTTGTGAGTACAAGCACATGTATGATTGTTCCTTGCTGTATGCCCAGTAAAAGATAGCAAATACACAATAAAGAACAGTTTGGTCCTTCTCTAGTAAACTAATATACTGCACGGATCTTGAGAAATACAAAGATTCCCTCTCTCTTCCTCCCTTCCTTCCTCCTAACCCCTCCCTCTTTCCTTGTTCTTCCTTTTTGGTTTTTAGAGACGGGATCTTGAGTAGTTCAGACCAGCCTTCAACGTCTCCACAGAGACGTTGGCCTTTCACAGCCTGACCCTTCTGTCCCCCAAGTGCTGGGCTACAGGTGGGCAAGTGCGCCCGGCTTGGCAATGTCTCCTTTAGTGCAGGCTGCAGTGACGTGCACTTTACAAACAGAAGACATCTGAATTCATGACTCTGGTGAAGGGACCAGTAAGAAGGATAAAGAAGCAGCAGAGCTTCTATCTGAGGTACTGGATTCCTGAACATCAAATGCACATCATACACTCTAGGCAGGACCTGGGGCTGTGGCTTATGGGTAGATCCTTCTCTAGGAATACTTTCTCAAAGTACCCAAAGGCTGATGACAAGTACTGTACACCTAAGAAAAATTCTATGTCTTGCATTGCACACATGCAAAATGGTTTAAAAAATTAAAAATTAGCAAACTCAATAGTTATAGGACAAAAATACATTTCACAAAGACAAACACATAAAATTGGAAATTACTTTCTTTGTGTTTGATAATAGAAAAGCTGTAACAATAGTTATAAAAAATTCCATGTGTCCTTGATTTCTGCTGTATTGTCTGCGTCCCATATCGCTGTGATATGAGTGACTGTCTTTGACCACCTGTTCTGCTCACAAGCACGAGGTCAAATAGTCACAGACAGAATGTTCTGATACTGTGAGCCAGAGCAAATCCTTCTGCTAAGTGGTTTCTGGCAGGTATTGTGGTCACAACAACACAAAGTAATACAACTCTCTACAGATTAAAATTTTGAGTTTCACTTTCCATCTAAAGAAGGTCCATGCATAGAAAATTAATTTATTTTATTGAAATGTTAAATTAAATTACAATTATGAAGAGAAACACTGTTCAAACTGATCATTAAAAAACAGGACTAGAGACAAATTTTGAAAACATACCATAACTTCTTTAGATGTGGACAAAAAGTTAAAAATACCACGAATGAATATGGATGACTTTTTTAATATTTTGAGAATGCACTCTCAGAAATTGATTCAATTTTTTCTATTTCTAGCAATATATCACTGTGAAAGAGTTTTCTCTGTTAATCAACTAAAGAAACTTAAATATGTATTACCACTGCATTGTTATTATCATTTCAAACAAGACTTCATAAGTTATCAATCTAAAATTAAGTTTATGGGTCATATTAGAAATCAAAAAACATTGATATACACAATGCTGTGACTATATATAATGCTTAAAATACGTAAGGCATTTATTATGGGATAATTATTTTGTACATAAGTATTTTTACTTACAATTTCAACCACAAAGGTTACTAGTCATTAACTACATATGCACATCTTCAATGCAAGTTTTATTTTTGTTATATTATTGTTATTGTATTGTTCATTGTTTGCTGAACTATAATTCATGATTACTAAAACTAGAAAAATTGTCATTTATTTAATTTTCTGGTGTTTCATTTGTAAGGAATTTTCTAACGAAATTGCAGATGATGAAGGTTAGAAATGACATTTTATCTTTTTATTTTAGAAAACACTGACCTAAGCCAGCTAGAATCCAATTAGTTTTCTATAACATTGTTCTGAAAAAGTGGATTTGTTCCAACACGATTTATATATTAGAAAACGATCTAAACCTAATGAAATTTCATGTTTGCTTATGCACAATTCTTTCTGGGAAAACCATAGTAAACAGGAAAGTGTGCCCGCTAACCTCAATCACAGGCATTGCTAAACCTGACCCTGTAGGTATCGTAATCCTTGCGCAAATGAACAGCGATTACCTATCTCAGCCCCTACTGTGTGTGTTGTGCTGGAAGGTTTCAGCTCTGCTATTCTTTCACGTTGGTGAACATTTCAGCAGAAGAAAAACAATCAATATCCATCGGATGCCTGAACAGCTTGGTCTAAAACACCGAGCGCTCCGTGTACTAGGAAAGCTTTAAGCATTGAGGAGAAGCTCGAGATAATAAAGTTTTCTGAAAAAAGAACGTGATAGCCCCAGAGAAGCATCAAGGAATTCATACCGACGATGATCAGAAGCAACTCTGCAAAAAGAAAAATGAACCTCACAAGTCCAATGCTAATATAACTTCAAGGACTGTGAAGTCAATAAGAACAAGTCCGAGGGAAATCCAAGAAATGGAAGGATTGTTGGCCCCGTGGAGAAAAGACCAAAGGGCAAAATAATTGATTTCACAAAGAGGAAGCCGTATCTATCCACAAGACCTTAAATGTAAATAATGAAAGTCCATACAAGTGGCTCTTCTTCATGCTAGAATGGCTGGATTAGTGGTTGTCATGCAGACCGCAGTGTCTGGCGAAGCCAGAAGGACAGAGAAAATATTGTAAAAGGATGTCTAGCAGAGTAACAGACTGGACTAAAATTCTCAGTTTAAGGAGAGATGCAGCTCAAGGAACCGACACCTCAAATGCAGAAACCTGCCTCAGGGTGAAGGACAAAAGATTCCTCAGCAGTGTTAGCAACCACCAGGACAGTCTCCTACGACAGGTATCGAAACTCTTTCTCTGACCATTTCCCAAGAACTCAAAAGCTTCGCCTTTACAGCATCCGCTTCAAGGAGCAAATTCAAGGCCATTTCATTGTGAATGTCGCAGTCACTGTATGTCTATGTGGTTAACATGTAGCATAAATAAAACTCTGTCACTGTTTTTATTAGGTGCCTAAAGTCTCCTTTGGTTTAGAGGGTTTTTTGTTTTGTTTTGTTTTCTTTTGGTTGGGGGGGGGGGAAGCTGGTAATCTCACTTTTCACACAAGCCCTGTGTTTTTTATTGCATCATTTTTCTGTAGCATGTTTACATGTAGACATACATATATCACCTCATGGTGGAACAGAATGTATTCCTCTCCTTCCTATTTCCCTACTGTCTGCACTCCTAATAGAAAGGAAGACAACAGATAAGATCCCAAACTAGTGCATCTTGCAGAACACGGTCCTAGCAAAACAGCTGCAACCTTCCTTAGATTGCTGAGCTGGCCGGTCGCTGCCTGCTGATGCTCCCTGAGAAGGTGGGCTGTCAATGGAGAGTCAATGGACCCTCACCTGGTATCCTAAATGCTTCCGGGTTCACCCAGTGACCTGTACACAATTATGCCTGATTGAAGATGCTCAGCATCCGTGGGAGGGCTGGAGTGCACAGGCTGGGGACGGGCAAATAAACAGAGGGATTCCATCACCCAAGGTGGAGATTTGTAGTCATGGCTGTTCTATAGCCACCCATGCTTCTGCAGGTAGCCTTCCTGTGCTTTGTAAATAAGTCCAGTATACTCCTTGGCTCCACCAGCTGACCTGCTGGACTTGTACTTTCTTTGTTCTTGGGGTTATACAGGAAGGTAGAGAGTCTCCATTTTGGGGGGATTTCTTACAACTGTATCCTTGAAAAACTATGTGCAATCCCCATAATTCCAGAACCCACTTTTATGTAGTGTAAGGTGAAAAGGGAAACTGTTAAATAGCATATCTGGGATTTCTCTGTACTCAGCCCCCCAAAGTGAAAGTTACACAGAGCTTTAACTAAAGGTAGGAAATGAATGCCTAACGTGTTAGTCTGCAATTTAGGAAGTTACAATATATGCTATTACCGCTGATGTTTGACTGCTGAGATTTCCTGGAATCTGGTACCTTTCTACAAACTGTACACCTGTTACGTTCCACTCTCCATCACATGGTCACTTTCAGAAACTGGCAGGCGATCAGGACTGGGCAGGGACACTGGAGAATGAGACGTTGCTGGGGCCTCGACAGACCCTGTGTTCCCTGTGTGCCGGGCACTCTGTACTCAAGGCTGTGTGCACATTGGTCAAGACAGAAACTGTGCCTGAATGTGACTGCTCATACACAGAGACAACACTGGACGGCACCCTAGAAAGTTAGACATTCCCTGCCTCGGAGTCACCTGGGAACATCCTAGAAAGTAAGACATTCCCTGCCTTAGAGTCACAGGAATATGACCAGAACCTTGACGAGGTTAAAACCCAAAATTCAAAATACTAGAAGGAACGATGACAAAGGATGGAATAAAAAAAATCCCATCTCTGGCATATCCTGCGAAATACCAAAAGCTAGCACCAGTGAGTTTTCAGGAGATTAAGGGTTATCATTCAATATGAAAAGCCTGAAGAAGGAAAAAGAAGGATGAAAACTCAAGTCTGAGACCTGTGGGAACCAACTTGTCACATGGAGACCAGCTGACGATGTCGTTCACTGAGGAGCTCCGAGCAGGACCATGATCCTGCAGAGGAGGCGGGAGAAGAGGAGGCAGGAGGAAGAGGAGGAAGTGGGAGGAAGAGGAGGAGTCAGCTGGAAGATCTTTGCCACCTGGTGAGGCTGCAGCCATTGTAGTTTCAAAGGAAAACATACTGTTTGTGTGTCTATGTGCATGTGTATGTGTGTGCACGCGTGTGCACATGTATGTGTATGCATGTCTGTGTGTCTGTGTCTGTGTGCATGTATGTCTGCATGTATATGTGTGCAAGTATGTCTATGTATGTGTGCACATTTATGTGCATGTGTATGTGTCTGTATGTGTGTGTGCATGTGCGTGTATGTCTATGTGTGCGTCTATGTGCATGTGTATGTGTGTGCACGTGCATCTACATGTGTGTACGTAGGTGTGCATGTCTGTGTGTCTGTGTGCATGTTTATGTGTGCATGTTTATGTGCGTGTGTATGTGTATGTGTGTGCATGTATGTGTATGTCTGTGTTTCTATATGTGTGTGTATGTGTGTATATGCCTGTTTCTGTGTGTATGTGTGTGTATATGTGTATGTTTATGTGCGTGTGTATGTGTCTCTGTGTGTGTGTGTGTGTGTGTGTGTGCATGTGTATGTGTGCACACACATGTAGATACTGCAGTGAACCATTGTACTTCCAGTGACAGGAAAGCACAGGAACCTTTGTTTATTTGCTGCATTGTGCTTTCGTCCCTGTTTTAGAATGCAATCCTCCGCTGTGAAAATATTACTGTAAAAAAATGCCAAGTGCTGCAGCCGTCCCACATGTCTCGTTTACTGCTGTCCCCTCTCTCTCTTGGAATTTATAAGCCTCCTGCCCTGGGCTGGAAATCCAGGTGTGTGCTGCATACTTCGCCACCACTCTTGACTGTGGGGAGAGATCTTGTTGCGTATTCACCTAGACACAATCCAAGTTTGTGCACCTACGATGTCTTACGCACAAAAAAAATCACCTAATGATGCTCTTCTACAAATGTGATGTGTGGCTACATGTAAGTGGAATTCTCATGGAATAAGCAGAGATAGATGGGCAGAGAACTTTTTAAAAATATGGTTAAAAAGCATCTTTTGAGATAGTGTCTCATGTATTGGGCTCGCTTCAAACTTACCATGTACCCAAGGGGGACCTTGAATTTCTGGTCTTCCTGTCTCTGCCCAAGGGGTGGGATTCATTAGTGTACGGCCCTCCACACGGATAAAGTACCACTCGCCAACTTCATTTCTGTAATTTTCCCTTGCAGACTTCCAGACTGCAGCCAGTGGGCTCTGCAGAGTCACCAGACGAAGAGCTGCTGCAGGGCACGTTAGTGGATGAAGAACAGACCCACAAGCCCAGGACCGCGTGGACGGACCCACAAGCTCAGGACCGCGTGGACGGACCCACAACCCCAGGACCGGTGGACACACAACCCCAGGATTGTGTGGACGGACCCACAACCACACGATCATGTGGACAGAAGCCATCTGCAGAGCCTCACACACACGCTCCACAAGGACCAAACACATCTGCATGAAAGGAGTTTTTCAACTCCAAAGTCAGTACGAACTGTGGTGGGAAGTTCTGGTTCAGGTTCTCAGTAGTGACAATGAAGGTTGGAGAGAAGACAAACAAGTCACTCTCGTCTCCTCTTGGGTCAGCACTGACAGTTCTGCTCAGTACAATAAGGACAAGAAGTCACATTCTGAAAGGAAAGTACAACTTCAACACAGATGTTAGGATCCTTTATGGAGAAATACTGAGGAATCTACAAACAAAACAACTTCCAGAATCCTAAGTTCACTGGGTCACAGGATACAAGATCAACCTATCAACATCAGTGTACTTATGTGCACATGCATATCTGTGTGTAGCTACATGCATACATGCATGTGTATGTATACAAGTAAATGCTTCTAGCTAAGCATGCATGAAACGTCTATGCAAACCTTGCATGTAGATGGTCCCAGTGGCTACTGCTCGTAACAACTACGCTTGCAGAGCTGGCTGAAGGCAGGCCCAGGCTCAGAGGCCTGGTGGTTTGAGTGAGATCCTCCAGCCCGCACGATAGAAGGAGAGAACCGACTGCCCAAGGTGTCTTCTGACCGCCACTCACGCACTAGTGCACGCATCCTCCTCTCTCCTGCACCCTCTCCTCCCTTGAATAAATACTTAAAAAACCAAATACCTATTAACTGGTGAACAAACACAGCAGGTGTATTTATGAAATGGAATACTATCAGGAAAAGGCAAGAAACTATTGATAAATGATACAATAAGAATAAACCTAAAATTTGATGCTAAACCAATATTCCACTTTAATAAAATTTCCAGAAAAGAAAAATTCATAGATGTAGAAAGCAGATAAGTAGCTTCTTGGGTCTAATGACAGGATGAGAAATGACTGCAAATAGGCAAAGAAATCCTTCTGAATTTTCAGATTTTTAGAAAACAGCATTGTGGGACAGCTGCACAGATCTATAAATTGCCAAAAAACCCATCAAATTATATACTTGGTGAATTTAAAAAATGAAACTGTTAAGAGATGATACATTCATTCGTTTACTGATATTTGGTGCATGGAGGACTGTATGCAGCACACTCCTGGGCAGTGGGGAGCATCAGTGAGCAGAAGAGCCCCCCAGTCTGCTAGGAACCTGTATGCTAGCTGAGAGACAAACTACCAAGCATGGAGACCCCTGGCACACTGTAAGGACTAATCAAGACGGGGCCATCTGACCACGCATAAAGTGAGTGGAAGTCCTGCTCTTAGGATCTGACTGCTGTGACCAGGCGAACACGTATGTGGGGGACCCACACCTCAGAGTGATCGCACTTCCTTCTGATGGACCTGAGCTCAGGGACAAAACACTTGTTTAGCCACATAGAAGATTCTAGGTTCTGCACTCAGCACTGAAAAAACAAGTCTGTTGCATGGAAAGTTATTTGATATGGGATATGATCAATTGCACAGAACCTCCCATGCTTATGAAGAGCTATACAGCATAAGTAATTCAGGTTTGCAGAAAGCAGAGGAGAGCAGCAAAGTGTACTGCAAGGACAAGAAGAATGCCAGGGCTTCAGCTGATGGGGCAGATCCTGCTCTCTTAACTGATAGTGAATGAAGGTGAAAACTCAAACGGAAAGTCACCATCGCAAAATCTATGACTGCACTTCTTCCAGGACTGGCGATCACTAAGGTACTACATACTGTGTATCTTTTACACTTCGGCTAAGGTTGAAATTAGGATGATTGTTTAAGCTGTTTTATTGCTCCGCATGAACCAAAACAAATAAATCAGTTTACACTGAAATAAGTCAGAATACGGGAGAAGACGTGCTGACGAGCAACAGCTGAAAAGTCCTATGCAGAGGGCGTGTGTGCAAACGGCAGCAGGGACACGTGTGCAAACGGCAGCAGGGACAGGTGTGCAAACGGCAGCAGGGACAGGTGTGCAAACGGCAGCAGAGGACACGTGTGCAAACGGCAGCAGGAACACGTGTGCAAACGGCAGCAGAGGGCACGTGTGCAAACGGCAGCAGAGGGCACGTGTGCAAACGGCAGCAGAGGGCACGTGTGCAAACGGCAGCAGAGGGCACGTGTGCAAACGGCAGCACAGGGTGTTGGGCCCCGCCCAGGATTTGCCCCAGGGCATGGCCGAGCACATGACTAAAGATGGCGCTGAGGGCAAGGGTCTTGGGTGTAACCTGATCACTTCACAGAGAGCCCTAATTGGCTTTCAGGTATCTACCTGCCCCCTGTGCTGAGTGGCATTGAACTTGACCATTAGCACCTGTAGGATGTCTTGACCTTGTGACACAATTGGATGCCTGTTTCGCGCCTTCTTGGCCTTTGTCTATAAAAGTTCCTTTTCTCCCCCCAATAGAGAGAGATCTGCTTCTGACAATCTCCCTGTCCCGTGCCTAGTCTCTGGGGGTAGGGGCGGAGGTGGGGACGGCTGGAACCTGCTTTCATCACAGCCAGCAGCTGTGTGTGTGAGTGAGTGAATGAGTGCGTGAGTGGGAACCGGTTCCCACAACAGGGCACATGTGCAAACAGCACAGGGCACGTGTGCAAACAGCAGCACAGGGCACGTGTGCAAGCAGCAGTAAACCTGGGCTCTCACACACCTTTCCCACGGACAGCCGGAACACAGTTCTAAACAGGAGCAGGCAGCGGTGAGCATGGACGGACAAGTTGGCAGTGGTCTTCTTATTTCTGTACGTGTCCCGAGAATTAGCAATGCAGACTGTATGGAACACAGGCAGGTGCCAAAGTCATCATCTGCTCCGCCCAGGCCATCTGTCGCAATGGGTGGTAATGGATTTTCACCAATCAGCTGCACCTAAGAAGATTGGCAGGACTGCAGCAGGACAGAGGGCATGCTGGCTTAGTGGCTTGCCAGCTAAGCCCCTGTCACTCAGTGATCAACTGATCCCACAGCACACACCCACCGAGAGAAGGGTGGGCAGCCTGCTCTTCACGGACACTTAAACTTGGACGTCGTGACAATTTTGTGCTTCAGAGAGCTCAAGAAGCCAAGCATCCCAGGTGTGGCCACTCGAATGTTTATGCAGTAGGGTGGCTTTTCCTTCTCATGACTGGGGAAACAGAGGAGCAAATAAGACTATCCTAACATTAAAAATAAATTTTGTGTGTGTGCGTGTGTGTAGCAGAGGGTATTGTGTGCCTGTGGAAGCCCAAGGGTGACTTCGAGAATCATCCTGCATTGCTTCTACCTCCTTTTTGCTTCGCTCTGGGATTTCCCAGGCTCCTTCCACCAGGATGTGAAGTACAGGCCGCCACCAATTCCACCTGGTAATTTTACATGAGTGGAACCTGGGATCCAAACTCAGGACCTTCTGCTTGTGAGGCAGAGTCTTAACCCCTGAGCCATCTCTCCAGTCCTATCCTAACATTTTTAAATCTCAGCCTAAGGATAGAAATTTTAGAAAATAAACTTATAAAGATGTATTTCCAGACCCAAGAATCTCACACAGACACTGAAACTTAGTCAAAAGAAAATTGGAAAAGTTAAAGAAACGCTAAGGAGTTTCTGAGAACTAAAAATAAATTACAAGATGGCATAGTTAGACCCACAGAACTGATGACTACATAAAGACAAAGGGTACAATATTCTATTTCAAAACAGTCTGGATTATAACCCTAAACATGACTATGTAATTACCTATGTGAATTCTGTTTTAACCACAAAGACAAAAATACAGCAAAAGTAATTGAGAAAAAAGATGGAGTCTACAAGTGTTAATCATAAGAAAGCAAGAGTGCCAGCTGTTTTAGTTTTTTAAAACCATTTTAGAGAGGGAATGAGAGGAGAGCTGTTTTCATATCACACAAAGTTCTCTTCAGAGTCAGTACATCCAAAGTCCTAACAGTTTTAAACGTAAGTGCATCTAGTAACAGAAATTCCAAAAATATAGTGGATAGAGAAATATAACAAATCCACTGTAGTCCGAAAATCTCAATTTGTCTCTTAACTAGTAGAAAGAGTATGCCTTCAAGTGAACAGCTATATAGAACAACTGGGTATCTTAAAATCTGAGATGTACATTATATAAAATATATTGCTGGGGCTGGAGAGGTGGCTTAGGGGTTAAGCCTCTGCCTTGCAGGCGGAAGGTCCTGAGTTCGGATCCTAGACCCCATGTATCGATGCCAGGCAGAAGCAGAAGTGGGGGTGGCCTGCGTTTCTGGTCCTGGTAGGGCGGAGCCTGTGAATCCCCGGGCACAGTAAACAAGGAGGATGTGGAGGCGGTCCATGGTGGTTCCCGAATTCATCCGAGGTTCTATATCACAACACACCACCAACACACACACACACATAACACACCACACCTTACATACACACACACGCAAATGAATACATAATACAAATTTTTTAAAATTCGTAATAAGGCTTACATAAGCCCCACTGCACGAACTGATTCGGATCCCGATCCCACGTATAGACGCAAGCGAAGGGGGCGGCCTGCGTTTGTCCTTGAGGGCGACTGTGAATCGGGCATAGAAGGAGGTGAGGTCATGTGGTTCTACGAATCTCCGTTTACAACACACACACACACCCAACACATAGCGCGCGACTCACACGCATATGTACAGTTGAAAAAATATATAAAAAATTTTATTCGTATAAAATTATTATATTGTAGTCTACATTTCATGCAACAATTATAGGCTGACTGGATTTTTCTATGTAGATGAAACACTTGCTCGGCTAAGCTCTACAATGGCTATGAAAGCCTCAACAATGTGAAGGGATTGAAATTTTAGAAAGCATATTTTTTGACAAGGAACTTAAATTGAAACGGAAACCTGAGAAATGTATCCACAGATACACCACGTTGAACCCTTCCAATTGCCTCAGAAACCTGGCATTTACAGACGTTTAGAAATTAAGAATCTAGCACTCTTCATGAGGCATGTGCCTGTAATTCCGGTACTCCTGGGGCAGAAGCCTGTCTTAGGGTCAGTCTACTTTACATAGAGAGTTCTAGACTGTCAGGCTAAACGGCTTGAGATCCAGTCTCAAAGCAAAAGAAAAAAAATTATAAATGATTACAAGCTATTCAGAGAAAAATGAACAAATTTAGGAATATTTTTAAGTGAATTAGAACAAAAACTCCTTGAAATTTGTGAGATGCAGCTAAAGCGCCTGTGACAGAACTAAATATCGATGCAGCTGGCCAGTGCTTGGTGACAGAAAAGACATCTAAGTGAGCTCTGAGCAAACATCACAAGATGTACCACAAAAACAGCGGTGACTGACGGCCACGACTGGAGTCTCCACATCTACATGTGGCCTGTCACGTGACCACGTTAGAACAATTCCACATCAGTGACTAAGCATCCACTACAGCTTAAAAAAAAAGGTAAATTAAAACGGGGAAAAAAAACCCCAAAGGAATTGAAGATGAACAAGAAAACACAAGACAACAGGAAAATCTGATACAAGCGCCGTCAAGCTACAAAGGGGCCACAAGCGAATGTTACAGCCATCGAGACGTTAACATAACGGAATGCTGCGCAGTCTTGCTGCCACTTCATAACACAGCGTCAATAAAACAGACAAGGGTCTTCAGCGCAGAAATGACTGAGCTGAAGCAAACCAGGTGTTAATACTTCCACATAAACTAAGGAAAGTAAAGGATTGAAATGTTCTCCTGTGAATATGATGGTCACTCAACTGGGTCCTAAGCAGGATGCCCTGGAGCTGGGGAAATCTCCAGGAAGAAGGAAGGAGCCCAGAGCCGGAGGACAAAGACAAGGGCTGGAGGTAACCACCCGGTGGGAGGGGTGGAGCCTTCAAAGCAAGGAGCCACAGCAACCGCTGGTCTGGGGGGGCAGCACAACACTGACCTAGTCAACACTCAGGACCCACTGAACCACTGGCTGCTGATGGGGAGGGGGCCACACCTTCGGCTGTGCATCTGCGGATGCGCTCACTGCTAAACAGCTTCATACTGGGGGTCCCAAAGGCCATCCTCTTAAACTTAGGGGGTCACAGAAGAAGATGAAAAGGTAGGAACATGGGAATGGGTCACATAAGGGAGGTTCGAAAGGTGTGGGAGGAGACAAGAGGGTAGGGGGCGAGAGTAAGCAGAATCCAATATACATATGAAATTTTCAACAAACAACATCAGTTGAAAACAAAACAAAAACGTTCCCATGGCCTCGATAATAAATTCTCTCAGTAATTCAAAACACAGAAAAGAGAAAAAGAAGAAACGATTTAATGAAGCCAGAATGACTTTAACACCCAAAGCAGACAAAACTATCACAGGAAACCACAGCTCAGTATCTCTCACTTCTGTAGATGATGCTCAAGTGTCCAGGAAAAGAAAGCAAAGGAAAATGTGTTGAAACAAACACTGTACAGATCGGCAATTAGTGGGTTTTTCTTGCCACTCTGCCACCAAAGCACCCACAATCACTGCCACGCAAAAATTAAGCTCAGCAGTTCACAGCTGTTCATAGATCCACAAAAGTGACTCTTCTTTCGGAAACGTAACATTAGAAGGTTTGAAGTGGAACTAAGGAAGGCCCAAGCTAAAAGTTAGAATTAAATTTACAGCGACCGTTCACAGTAAGATGACACTGAACCCCAAATAAATGTCAAGCCGTCTGTTACTGCTGTGGCCACCGGCACTAAGATGCAGCAGAGCCTGCAGGTACCGAGTCAGCACCCACTGTATTTTCATAAACACCTCTCCACCTTAACATGGCCACCACCACCCCAAATGAGAATTTATAGTGATTTAAATAGATCAAACGCAGTGAGATTACTTCATTTCTTTCCGTTTCAAAGTGCTAAACAGCAAGAGGCCAGAAAGTACACTGAGATTCTGACAAGTCTGCAGCCTCTTAAACTTCTAGGAGACAATACATCAGGCAAAGTACCTGGTTTTTAAATGCTCGCTCTCTCTCTCCCCATGGCAGATATGCAGCTTAACACGTAAAGGCGCTGCATGTCCAGGCTGTATTAAGTAGCACCCCTGAAAAGCATTTCCCTCCCTTAACAGAGGGGAAAACATCCAGACTCCGTTTTCTCAAGTCAAGTCTCAAGACATCAGCCGTAGGGGCAATTTACTCTAAAGTCATTACTTGCACACTTCAAATAAAATAGCTTATTTTTTATTTAAAAATACTTCTTGAGTTGCATTTTATTTTGTGAGCGAGGCCAGGATTTAGACACAGGGGTCACACTGCCGAAATATCCACCAGGACTAAGCCGACGGCAGGTTTCAATTCGGGCCCTGACCCTGTTGAATTTCACATCCTGTGAGTTTTGGATCCTGAGTCTCCTTATCTGAATAATAGCCACGCACTTCATTTTATCCACTAAGAAACTTACTGGACCCCATCAGATCAGAGGAATTCACACCTCCCTGGGCACTGGGTGGCTTTGCCTTCTCTGTTCTGACTGGCAGTGGGGCACACATTTGGGCACCTGCCAGCTCAGGTGCCCACCAGGTCTAACAAATGAGCCAAAAGCACTTGAGCAATGTTCACACTCTACTGCTCCACGGCAGCTTTTAAGAACCTGCCGCCCTCCCCTTGGCTCCATCCTGATGGGCATTGGATGGTGCAGAAACAGCAAAACTGGAAGAAGAAAAAAAAAGAATAACCATAATTCAGAACATCAGAGACCCTACATTAATCACCAGGAACCAGCCAGCCTAATCTCTCCTCATCCCAAAGCTCAGGGAAATTTGCGGAAGAGGTAAGGACCTAAAGATGGGGAGGAGCAACGATATGCAAGATACTTCACATACGTTAGGGCCAAAGTAACCATAATAGGACTTTGCATGATCTGCGCAATGACCAACATGTCATTGACCCCCAAAGTCTAGCATGGATCACAGGCACTACGATTCTTAGAGGCAAGGGATTTACAGCCACAATAGTGTTCCTATACTAAAGGGAAACATAAGAAAGAGCTCTAGGCAATGCCACTGAGTCCTTACACCTCATCAGAGAGGAGGACCCAGAGGGAAGCTTGACATTCACACTAAAGGATGCTCCAGGAATGGGAGGGGGGTGCACTGGGAGAAAGAGAGGGAGGGGGGAAAGGACAGGGAAAAGGGGGGAGAGAACAAGGGGATCTAGGGAGGGGTGGAGGAAGGAGGGGAATGGGGTATCTATCAAGTTTGTATGAGTGGAAAAATAAATTTAAAAAAAATCTTTGGTAAGGACAAAAAAAAAAAAAAAAGAGAGAGAGAGAGAGAGAGAAGAACCTGCCACCCAACACTACACAGACGTAAAGCCCTTGCAGCAAAGACATGAATGTCCCCAGCTGGCCCGGCAGGTGCACTCGGAAAAGCCCAAGTGTCACCTGGAGAAGCCCAGGGCTGGCACCGGAAGCCCCGCCATAGCGGGTTTCATTACAGGGACATATTGACTGAAACCACTTTCACCACCACTAATGTTCTGCTTAATTTTAAAGATAACATAATATTGAACAGAATAATGTGTTCTATTAATAACATTTTATTGAAAGGGTAACCTGATTTATTGCATTTGTTTGTCCAAATAAGCACCCACATCATTGGCCATAAATCTTCTTGAGTCTTAGCAGAAGGCTGAGGCTTAACTTGTTAAAAATAAAAAGTTATCATAAAACCGAGTAAAAAATCCAATCTGAAAATCACACAGTACACTGCCTGGCTTCACCCTTTGTTTGCACCCTAAGGGTGCAGTGAGGTTGAAAGATGCTGCAGTTTACTTACAATGGCTAGTCCAAGTCTTCATTTGGGAAAAACTACAGAAATAATTAAAATCTGTTAGGGAGGTCTGGTCATTAGCTTCTGAGGTAATTTACTATAAGTCATTACTTGCACACTTTAAAATAAAAGAGCTTATTTTTTATTGAAAAATACTTCTCAAGTTGTACTTTATTTTGTGAGACAGGCCAGGGCTTAGTGACAGATGTGCTCACAGACTAAAACTCTCCTCTTTGGAACTTTAGTTTGCAATGAGCTACCAGTTACCTCAAACTCATTTCTGTGTGTATGGACACCTATTTACTTGAAGTGTTTATAAATCAGTCTAGCAAGTAAAATCCAAAGGACATTGTTAGGCCATTCCTTAAAACTGGTGAGCTGTAGTGTACAGCATTTAGAAGATGTTATTTATAATTCATAACTAAGAGATAAGGTTATATTCTACATATTCACCCTGATTCCCTACACACTTGACTACTTATTTGTAAGCTGAATTTTCTCATATAGAAAGCTCCTATATATCTTTTATATTAGTCATTTGAAAAATTCTTATTTTTTAAGTAGATATATAACATTTTGAATATTAGAAAGTTACCTTGCTTGGTAATCTTTCAATCATTTTTTGCCAAAAGAACTTACTTAACTATTTCCAAGACATAGCAATGTTTTCAGCACAGATTTAAAAATGGTATTATAGAAACCGCTGCATAAATATTGCCTTTGGCACAGGTTAGATTTAATAACTCAGCATTTAAATAACCTATATTTATTAAACTACACTCAAGAATGCAATCACGTTCCAGACTTTAGAACACCCGCCCCCTGAGCAAATCTTCTATGTATTGCGTGACATACGGTGACTTATTTAACCAGTCCTTGACTAATGAAAATTTAGATTCTGTGCCAACAACCAGGCTGACCTGTTACTTTTTAATATTCATTTAACTATAACAAGTGGGCAGCTGCAATTGCATTCTAGACTGCCCTGAAGCCATCGCCCCGTGACAGCTGGTTCTGCCTATCTCCCATAATGCTGATTTCTTCCTCTCCTGCCTTCCAAGCGCCTCCCAAACAACACTTTCTGTGTTCTGTTAAAAAGCAGAATTTGTAGCAGCCACAGAGCACCAAGATGTGCTCATCTGTCTTGATAATCCTGGTTCTCACTGATGACTATGTATTTTTCGTTTCCTTTTTAAAATAATATATAATATATATAAATAAATATATAAATATAAGTAAATATAAAGCAAGCGGCTTAAAACAAGAAGGCCAAAACATTAACTTGGTACTTCCGAGTGTTTTTCTTCTACTTCAAGGTCTTATGTCACACACAGACTAAAAGGCAAATTCAATGTGCATTGAAGCCAGACACAGGCAGAGCTCCAACAGGCCCACGTGTATAGCTCACTCATAAGGAATCTTGTCCAACAGAACTTGCCAAGATAATGCATGCTCCGTTCTGCCGTCTGACACAGTGAAGACTGCTCGAAATGAATGACAGCACTGAAGAGCCGGGCAAAGCCAAGAGGCAAGTTCACAAGCCACGCGCAGCACTGGTAAGCAGGGCGGAGCACTGCCCAGGAGTAGGTGTCCCCTCACTCCTGCACCCATTCACTCACATTTTTCTTAATTGGTAAACTAACTAGTGGATGCAAGTTGTGATAAGCTACAAGCTCACAACTTCGAGGAAAAAGAACTTCAGTATTTATTGAACTTATGAAGTTTAGAGTCCTTCTACAGATTGTGCAATTGTTAATCACATACAAACATCCTCATCTACTCCAATAACAAGCCGACAGGTGTGTGAAACTCGTGGTCCCACTCATTACACTGTAAGTAATTGGGTTTGAGCCAGCTTTGTAATCTTCGACCTCTATAAAAGAGGGTAATATGGTGCTTACTTTATAAAGTGAGAATTAAACATGTCAATACATGAAGCACTTAAAATAGTATTTAGTACAGAATAAATGCTATGTAAATACAAGCTATTATTGTTATCGCTGTCTTTATTAAAGGAACAGTCTAAAAAGGGTAAAAGTGAAAAACAGATTTTGAATCAGAAAAAAGTTTTACATAGTTTCCCTGACATTAAGTGTGTTACTTGGGCCTGATTCCTAAATTAAAGGAACTGCTTTCACCATTTGTTAAAAGACAATAACAAATAGCATTGTGAGGGAAAAAAAGATGCGTGTCAAGCAAATGGCACAGAGAAGTGACCAATAAACAGTGGTAATGACGGCTGTCATTGTAATGAACTTGCCCCTAAAAAATAATTTCTTCAATTCTTATAGAATTGTTTAATTTAGGTTGTACAAGGAAACCAGCAAAATGAAAATTTCATTCACTGAAAATCAATCGCAAAAGAGAACTTCACTATACCTTCCAAAAAAAGAGACAAAGGTGTGTGTGTGGTGTGTGTGTGTGTGTGTGTGTAGGTATATACATGTGGGCTGGTAGACATAATGCAAGTGTATAGAAGCCAGAGATCAACTTTAGATGATGTTTGTCAAGAACTGTCCTTTACAAACACCAAAAGTAAAAGAAAATAGGTTTTCAAGACAGCAACAGTAAGAAATAAGCGACGTGCAGGGCCAGGGCTCTGCCGCCGAAAGTCTAGTGACTCCTGTATCTGCTTCTGTTTCCACAGTGAGGAAGTGACGGCGGGAGCTGCTCTTTGCCCAGTGTGTGCAGCGGCATCACCTCAGGATGTGACAGCCCCTCACAACCCGCGCGTGGACTCTCCACTGAGGTCAGACTTCTGGGTCAGAGAAAAAGCTCTTTGTCACTGGAGAGACAGCAAAAGTTATTTTGATATTGACATACAATGAAAGTGACAAAGAAAAATAAATGTAATTAAGTTCACTCAATGACCCATTGTGAGCTTCCTTTAGACCGCCTTGAAATATCTCAGATAGAAATATTATAGTGACGGTCTCAGACTGTCTCCATTAATCAGCGTCAAATGCACGAAGGTGTAAGTGTATTGTCCTAAGTTTCATATAACTTTCAACGGTTCATCTTGTCAATTTGACGGGATTTAGAATCAGACATGAATGTGAAGGTGTTTCTAGATTATCCTAAATGTGAGCAGCACCACTGTATGGGCTGGAACCTGAGTTTACTGAGAAGTGAAAGTGAGCTGCCTGTGACCGGTCAGGTTCTGCCCTAAGCTGCTTGTGACCGGTCACTTCCTGTTGTGAGCAGACGTGCTCCAACTGCCAGGCCTTCCCTGCCATGGTGGGCTGTACTCTCAAACCATGAGCCAAAATAAACTCTTCCTTCTTCAAATTGCATCTTCAGGGATTCACCATGGCAGTGAGATGTCTCTGATACCTAAGATTGGTACGGGAAGTAAAGCTGTTGTGAGAAACATGGACATTTTAGAAGAGGAGAATTCTGAGAGAAGTGGGCAGAGCAGAGGCTCAGCTGACATGGTTTCAAGGGAAGCGAGAACTTTCTTGGGAATGGGGTAGAGGCCATTTGTGTGAAATTCAGGCAAAGAATCTGCATGTCTGAGAAGTTCGAGAAGTCAAGTGAGACTTTGCTCCGAGGAGGTGTTACAGGCCGGGAGATGGCTCAGGCTATACCATGAGGACTGATCCCTGCTCTCTCCCAGGTCCATAGTGAGAGCAAAGACGGGACCCAAAGGGGGCACCCAGCTAGGTACCTCCTGTGTTATTAACATGCCGAAAACACTTACTTAAAAAAGGACTAAAAATGGACAGTGCCAGTGCAGAGGAGAGAGGAAACAGGGCAAAGCACAAAATGCCCTGGATGCCACACCCAGAGCCCAGTGACAGCTGAAACATGTCAGAAGTGACAGACACGCTATGCTTCTCAATAGTTGTTGGCCAGAGAGATCTCTGGCCAGACAGTACAGGCTTTTGCCATTGCTCCTGGTTGCCCTCCAGAAACTGACAGTCAGACCCTATCTCTGAAGATGTGACACACATGGATTCTAAGACATGGACACTAACACATGCTGGAACTGGTCTGGAAGCTTCCGCCTTGCTGTTACCTTAGTACCAGAACCACGTACCACTAACCATGAAGCTAGTGGAGGAGAAAAGCAAGCTAAGATCTAATCAAGCTGTAAAATCTGCAAGCTGCAGTAATAATCACCATGGCAACAGGGGACCATCAGTGTAATAGTGGCATGAATATCAAGGAGACACCACCAGCTGATTGATCAGATTGAAGGCCCACTTGTTAGAGAGGAACATATTCCTGTTACTGCAAACTAGAGAGGCCCTGCGAGGAAACCCTGAGAGTCCAGTGCACGAGGCTGTGAGGGTTGAGGGTGCAGACTAAGCTGCAAAGAGGACTCCACGATGTGGGAGACCCCCAAATCCTGGGATGCCTGCTGAGGAGCTGCAGGCGTAAGTGGAGATGGCCCATCAGAGAGGCCACTGTGCTGTAGGCATCAGAGCTTTTTGGAGGTCCCCCCCAATTCCCTAAGGAGTCCCAGATATGAACACGGAACTGCAGGATTTGGTGTGTCCCTGTGGGTCTCAGTCTTGCTTAGGTCTGATCGCTCATGACTAGGCCCCGTTCGTCCTGTAAGGAATAGAAGTGTTTATCGCGTGTCAGAGGCATGCAACTTTTTTTTATTATTATTATACAAGGGATAAGAGTTAGGAGATGAAGTCTCAGAAGAGTTTCCTCACTCAACGATTTTGAACAATGTTGAAACTGTAAAGACTGTATGGGTTGCATTAGACTGAATGGGTTTTGGATTAGGACACAGCTCAGAACTTAGAACTTAGAGGGGAAAGGATGAGAGACTGTTTAAAAGTGATGCATGCGTACACACACACACACTGCTGGGTACAGCTCTAATGTCCAATCTTGATGTTGACTTAATGGAATTTATAATTGCCATGGAAAAAATTTCTGAGCACGTGAGAGTTTTTATAGAAGGTAATTAAGTGGGAGGATTCCTTCAGTGGGTCAAGTGTCAACACTCATCTTTCTGTACAAATGCCATGTGACCGGATGTTCCATGCCCCTGCCTCCATGATGGACTGGACCTCCAAGTTGGGCAAAAACACACCTGAAAGTTATTTTTGTCCAGTGTATTTTCACAACAAAATGAAAAAAAAGTAACCAATACCTAACTCCAATTAAACAGGTTCATATCCATTAGACTACTACAGAGTACACATTTTCTTGATATAGAAAGTTTGTAAACTTCATGAAATTCATAAAAATATACATACACACACTAGAAAATACCTGGTACTCGTCTTTCTGAGCTTGGGATACTTCATTTAACATAGTAATTTCCAGTTTGTCCATTCTCCTTTATGGCCGAGTAAAATTCCACAGAGCAAGTGTATTTCACTTTCTACCTATTCATCTACTGTTGATGGCTCTTGACTGGTACCATCTCCTAGCTGTTGCGCACAGTGCAGCAATAAGGATGTGGACGCAATATGTGAACGGTAGAACTGTTGGTTCTGTGGGTGTATCCCAGGCATGGCAGAGTTGGCCCCATGGTGGTTTTCTTTTCAGTGTTTGGAGAAACCTATATGCTGATTTCCACAGTAGCCAATAGAGAGTAAGGATCCTTCCTTTTTTCAAATCCTTGTCAGCATTTGCTGTCATTTCTGAATGAGGTGAGGTGGAATCTCAGAGCAGTTTTAACCTTTATTTCCCTGATGAATAAGGACAGTAAATACTTTTCTTAGTGTTGACTGACCATTTTGTTTCTTTGTTTGAGAACTCTCTGTTCAGTTCATTAGCTCAATTATTGATTGGAAGAGTTGATACTTTGATGCTTGTTGCTGTGGTTCTCCTATGCTTCTGTAAGACAACAGTCATACTCAACTTAAGGGGAAAAAAGATGCACTTGGCTTTTGATTCCAGAGGAGAGATCCAGTCCACTATGGTGGCAAAGGCGTGGTGGGCGGCAGGAGTGGAAGATGCTGACTGGGGCCACAGTGGTCCTCACAGAGGCAGATCTAGCAAGAATACAACTGCAAGAAATGGTGCCGGGCTCCCAGACCTCAGGGCCTGACACCGGGATGTGCAGCAAAATTCACCTCTCCAAGGTGCTACAACCTTTCCAAACGCTGACAGCGGGAAGATTCAAACACAGGAGCCAGGGCGGGTGGCAGGCCTTGAATCTGCGCTCCGGAGCGCTGCTTCGGAGACGGTCTCCAGGACGTGGCTGGCTCCTCGCCGCGGAGATGCTCGCTTTGCCGGGCAGGGGCTTTGAGCTGACAAGTGTAATTCTGCTTATCTCTTCCTAGTTATTTCCTGTACTATTAGCATCTTTTTCCAGAAGCTTTTCCTTTGCCTATATTTTAAAGTGTTTTCCTCTAAGTTCTAAAGTTATAGGTTATATTTAAGGTTTTCCATACATCTGGAGTTGATTTCTGTTACAGGGTGAGAGATAAGGATCTAATGTCATTCTTATGCTTGGGATATCCAGTTCTCCTACCATCATTTGCTGAAGCTGTCAATTTCCAATATGCTTTTGTCAAAAGTTGGTCATGTTCCTTTTATTTTTTTCTTGTCTTATGGCTCTAGTTAAGACTCAGAGTGTTACACTGAATAAAAGTAGATGTGGTGGATGCTTGTGTCTCTTTTCAGGAGACAGGAAATGCTGTTTTTCCTCCTTTGTGTAATGTGGCCCTAGGTTTGTTGTATATGGTTTTCATTACGCTGAGACACGTTCCTTCTCTTCCTTCTTTCTCACGATTTCAATCACACTGAACTTTGTCAAATGCTTTTCTGGCATCTGTTCAGATGCTGGGAATCCACCCTCAAGTCTACTCGCATAGCATGTTGTATTTTGCTGCCTTGCTTCCCTGGTTTGAAACCAGTGTGGCTGCCACACATGACCTTTCAATGTGCTTGTGAATTGGGCTAAAGTATTGAGTTCAGAATTTTTGCATCTATATTCATCAAGGAAATTGTTCTGCAATTTTCTTTCTTTCTTGTAGTAACTGGTACTGTTATGAGTTTGTTTAAACTTTTTATATCTTCTTGATTTAATTTTGGTAGGTCACGTTTATCTAAGAATTTATCCATTTCTTTTAAATTTTCCAGCTTTTTGAAATGTATGTTTATAAATTATTCCTTAATGGCTCTCGGCATTCCAATGGGGTATGTGTAACAATTTTCTTTTTATCTCTAATTTTATTATTTTGAGTCTTCTCTCTTTTTTTTTGAGTGAGTTTGACTAGAGGTTTGTCAATCTTATTTATCTTTTCAAAGAGCCAGCTCTCTGATTTCACATATTGCTATTTGAGTCCCTGGTTCATTAATTTCCTCTAATCTTATTATTTCTTGACACATGCTTCGTTTAGCTTGCGCCTCTGTTTTTCCTGGCTTTGAGGAGGAACATCATGTTGATTCACTTGAGATTTCTCCGATTCTGTTGCTGGGCTCTGAGCATGTGCGGACACACCTGTTTTCAAAGAAGTGATGAATGAAAAGTGATGACAGAACCACAGGGCAGGCGTCAGGCAGAGACGGGCACAGGCTGCCTGGCACACAGCATGCGTCTCACTTCCTCACTGGGCAGGGGGCCTCACAGGGAGATCTCAGACCTGTATCCGTTCAGGTTCAGAGTCCCTGGAATGATGCCCTTTTTCAGTGGAATTGAACTTGAGCAATTTGTCTGGTACCAAGAAGGAAAGAAGAGGCAGTGTTTACCTCCGTTCAGCTTAGAGAACTAGTCACAGGGAACTGACGCCATTGAAATAAAGTGACTGTCCCTCTTACTTCTTTAAAAAGAAAGTTTCCTTCTCTAAGTTCAAATGACACAGACCGCAAGTGGTCTTTATCTCACAGCTTTGTTTTGCTGTTGACAAGAAAATTTATAACGATCACCAGGTACTGTCTTCAAACATGGTTTCAAAAAGTGCTCTAGGGCAAGTGAGAACGAGAATTCAGACACCTCTTTTGATGTGCTTTTGAGGTGGGATATGGAGCTCAGGGCCCCACAGATGCCAGGTAAGGGCTGCACCCTGCAGCCTAGGTATTACTTTTTGAGGTATACTTCTTCCATATACTTGGCCAGTGTCTTTATTCTGGAGTCTCTTTAGGCATGTCTCCCAAAGTTCAAAGGTTGAATGTGGTGGTGTAAATAAACTATGATTGTTCATAAGCAAGACCTACAGGAAGAGCCCCACTCAACCAAAGCTCTGTCTCCCCAATTTCAGAAGCATATAGAAAAAAAATGTCAGGCCTTCTCATCTAGGACTTTAAGTCTATCAACTAAGTTGGTTTATTTTTGCTGTAGTGTTTCTTTTAATTCCTTCCTTACTTATATGAGTATTCACTAGTAGACTGATGCTCAGTCTAAGTGCCTAAGGTTGTGAGCGCTGCTGCTGTTGCTACGTGAAGAGCATCTTCTTCTTCCTCCCAGGCCCTACCACATAAGTTCCCTTTGGTTTCGTTCCCTCCTCTTCACCTAAGTCATGCCGAGGGAGGGGTGAGAATGTGAGGATCAAGACCAGAAACGTCTTCCCACTACAACTGTCTGACCACCAGGAGCCCTGGCCTAGGGCGCCTGCACAGCTGCCCATCTTCTGCCACTAGGAAAAACCCACAGAACCGATGATCATTAGTTCTGAGGTCCCTTTATAGTCTCGTTCTCGGAAAACAGCTGAAGGCAGAATGTAACAGAAATCATTTGTACTTTAAACATTTCTCAAAAATTTTGTGATTAGAAATGGTCTATGTTAAAAAGAGCAGCTATACCACATTCTAGAAGTAGTGTTGTTATTAATTTCAACTTTCTTGCTTTTACTTTTCTTATCTGCATATTTTAGATTTAAAACTGGATTTCTCTTAATCCAAACTCTACCCACCTGAAACAGCTATCCACAGATTTGGAAGAGTTCCTCAGAAAATTTCCAAGAAATCCTAAAGTCTGACCTTTTAAGATTTGACAAGACTTGAAGGTGCTCCGCACTTTAGTCTATTCACTATTCTCATGTTTGACATGACGTGACAATGTGGAGTCTCCCCTGATATTCAGAGGTTGCTGTCACGTATGCGAAGGTTGAGCTCATGGACACAAGGACACATCAAACACGAGGCACTGGGAGGCTGAATGTGGCTCTGACACTGTTTTACACCCTACGAGGGCAGTTTCTGCATGAGCCTTTAATTGTACAATACTCAGCACTTGATAAAACATACATTTATGCAGAAATATTTATGTGTTTAATTGGTTAACACATACAAGCACACACAAAATATTCTAATTTTCTCTTTTAACAAGTTACCAAGTCATTTTTATTCTAAGAATGATAAACAGCATGAATTAGGAAAGGTGTGTTAGTGTTCTCCAAAAGGATGATGAATAAGACCGAGGTGCTAACACCTGACATGATCGTTATTAAGTATCAGTGACCCACAGCCCGCTTCAAGTTGGTTCTGATCGCTGGGCTCCGGGAACAGAAGAGAAAAAGGCAAAGACACTGACTCTTAGGCTACTTGCGTTCTGCAGGGTGACATGCATCCCGATGCATCCCGCCGACCCGCGCAAGACTCGGGCGTTACGTCCCAGAGGCTTACCTGCTGCTCGGGCTTTCTGGCAGCACCAAGTTCAGAGAGAGACATGCTCAGCTTCTCCTGCTGCTCTGAAAGGTACTTCTGATACAGACTTAGAAGCTCTTGGCATTCTCTATACTGTAGCTGGAGAGGTGAGATTGCAAATTAAGGGAAACATCTAAAAAATGTATTGGTTCAAACTGCATACATTAGTGATGTCTTTTAGAGTTCAGTAAACAAAGTAGAGCTAGAAATACAGTACTTGGAGTGAGGAGGACGTCATTAAAAGAACAGCACATGCAATCAGCATGAAACAATGATTTCAACAGAGGTAGTAAGTCATCTCATCGCGCAACATTTCCCCTCAGTTCTGAATGAACACCAGAGGCAGAGGGCCTCCTGTCTTGCACCCGTGAAAACCAGAAGGAAGCAGCCACGGTGGCTGCCAAGAGTCCCTGCTCTGGGGTGGGGGGGTGGGGGGAAGGCTTCCTGCTCATCAGGGGCTCCACTCAGCCTGGTCCACGTGACCATACCTGTCCTAGAGGAAAAGCAGAAAAGAGAAATGAAAAGAAACAAAGAAAAAGGAGAGGAGACCGATGGTTGACAACTAAAAAATTAACATTAGAAGAAAGTACATAAAAGTACGTCTTCGGGGCTGGAGAGATGGCTCAGGGGTTAAGCCTCTGCCTTGCAGGCGGAAGGTCCTGAGTTCAGATCCTAGACCCCACGTATGGGTGGCCTGCGTTTCTGGTCCTGGTAGGGCGGAGCCTGTGAATCCCGGGGCAGAGTAAACAAGGAGGAGGTGGAGATGGTCCATGGTGGTTCCCAAATTCGCCCTTAGTTCTACACATACATACACCCATGCGCGCACACACACGCACACACACACATGCGCACACACAATTGGATAAACAATTAAAAAAGAACAAAAAAAAGCATGTCTTCGTGACACAGGATTAAAAAAAAGAGAGATCTTAAAAATTAGAAATGTCTACGTTTTCTAGAACAGTGTAGGGCACTGAGAAAGGAGCCACCCAAGGAGAGGATGAGGGAAAATATTTTGAAATCACATGAATGACAAAGGACTACTATTTAGAATATTCCAGAAGTGCTCTCTAAAGAAATACATAGATCACCAAGATGCTAACCACAGAGTCAGGGAGACTCAGTGGCTAACACTTCTGCTCAAGCAAAGGGACCTAGGTTGGGATGCCCAGACCTCAGATAAAGACGCAGGCAGGGGTATGCCCTGGGGAGACGTTCACCACACCCACTTGCACACATGCTAACGGTATCTCAATAAAACCAGTTATAAAAAGCTACTTGAGACAGACATCGCGACACTGCTCTGTTCAAAATCATTATTGCCCATTTTACACAGGAAGTTCCTAACTGTAAACATAAAGGAATTATAAGTGGGCATTTTGTTTGCCTTGTATAACACTGGTCACACCAATGTCTCATTAATCAAGCCATTACCAGGGGTTTCTGCCCATTCGTCTCCTTTCCTTTGACTCTGCAGAGCTGCACAGAGAACGTGGCAAACCAGGCTGGGTGTCCCTTCCCTCAGCTCTTACCACCTGAACGACATTCACGGTGAAAACGCCACGTCACAAAGGTCTCGCTGCCCGGTAGGCACCTGAAGACACTCTGCTCCAACTTCTGACGCGATAAACTTTCCCCAGGCTGCTCTTACCTTCACATCACTTCCAATCTCCCCTCACCATCTGCTTACATATGCTGCTGGTATAAGAAAGACTGTCCGATGGGATTATTCTGTACATAAACTTTTACAAGAGATCATCATGATTAAGAGTGGAGAGAATATTTCTTAAATGTCAAAAATCACAACTGGTTTCAATATTCCTTAACATTTTCATAACCCAATCGTTGCTTTTGGGCAGATTCCTGTTCTAAAACTTCTGCCAGTTGTCACTGCATAAATAACCAATTGCTTCATCATTCTCGCTCTCAACCTGTAACCCAAAGGAGCCCAAGATGGCTTCCGAGAGAGGGACTGGTCACAGCACAAGGCAGGGTGTGGAGCCTGAAGGGCACAATGATGATAAGAATCGCTGAGTGCCTGGTGCAGAGGAGGATCAAAGGCAGGAGCAACCAACAGCTTCCACAGTGGTCTACGGGATGCCCCCATGCTTTCTGTGAGGGGAACAAGCTCTAGGGGACAGGAATGATTTGTGGTGGTCCCAGGAGTTTCTGCCAACTATTGTGTGTGTGTGTGTGTGTGTGTGTGTGTGTAGCTATTATATATATATAATAAAAAATAATATTTTTTTAATTCTAGCTGTTACCATAGGCAGTAATGTTTATAGCAAGTGAACATATTAGCCTGGTCACAGAATATGAATTTTACTCTAGAAAAATCAAGCACATTTATATAGTTAGGAGTTAAATGTCAGCATTTGAGACAAATTATAGGCAATTCATTTAAATACATGGCATGTGGCAGAATATAAAAACAGATATATCTCTATCAATTTTTTCAGCCTTTCTTGATTTTACTAGATTTCAGAATGACCTGCTTTTCTTTCTTCCTACACAGTGAGATTTCAATCTGCCATCTGGAGAGAGATTTCTGTTAGGAGAACATGAGTAAAATGTTCTCTTTACTGAGGGGGGCAGGTTAGAATGAAGAGACAACATATTTAACAGAATTTTGGCCAAAAGACAGAAGCAAATGCAACACACAAGGAGTACCAAGCCTGAGGTGAGATGAATTTAGCACAACAGAATCTATCTGTCCAACCACCATTTAACCAACTATCACTTAACTAACCACCATTTAACTAAGCACCATTTAACCAACCATTTTTAAGAACTAACAGAATAAACCGTCATCACCACTCTTTAAGAAAGAAGTCTTCATAGAATAACACATGCAAATATAAAGCTGCACTGAACAAGACAACACCAGAATCTAAGCAATCGCAGCAGTTGGCTGAAGCGGTTGGAGAAGATAATCACTCTTCGCAGGGCAAGTACTTAACTCTAAAATGGATCGCACAGAAAAATAAAACTGAACATGCAAACATAATAATATGGAAGTAAATAAAACAATAAGAACCACAGCCAGGGCACACTCTGAGTGCTGCCAAGGTGGAAAGAGACGTCATAAATCGGAAGAGTCCTCCAAAGCCGCAGGAACCCCCACTCTGAGCCCTGCCGGCCTTCAAGCTGACGTCAGCGATCATGACTCAGCACAGAACCAAATGAAGAGAAGAGAAAACCAAAGGTAAATTATTAAAGTTAAAACATGATTTTGGAACCAAGACTCTTTGGTTGGATGCATTCTGGGACTGAAAAGAAGCCCAGAGTGACCTGGAGATGCACTGCCACACTGGCAAGGAAATGTTCAAACACCGGACAAGCAGCCAAGGACTGCTCCTGGCGCCCGTCCCGGGACATCTACTCTGAGGCAATCACCACCTCCATGAAGAAAAGAAGGGACACCTACTCCGAGGCAATCGCCACCTCCACGAAGAGAAGGGACATCTATTCTGAGGCAATCACCACCTCCACATAGAGAAGGGACATCTACTCCGAGGCAATCGCCACCTCCACGTACAGAAAAACGCGTGGTGACGTCTGGCCCCTCAGAGAAGGACCGCGCACACGAGGTTCCTTCTGCAGAAGATTAATTGTAGCAGGAAGAACGGAGAAATGCTGAATTGAGATGTCGATCTGAAAAAAAGAAGCCACAGGCTTGCTTTCCAGAGGAAGGCTACTTAATTCCCTGAGAGCAGTGGCGAACCCTAAAACAAATCAACAATCCCAAGGTGAGGTCTGGGGTTCCCACCAAAGGACTGCTGATGCTGCCCAAGAGGAAACTTGCTACCTTGATCCATGAAGCAGACGGGATCGGCTGTGAAGCAGTCTTCATACGTTTACTCTGAACTCATCACATATACAGGCTGGTGCTTATCAGAATGAATAAAAAGGTAAGTAATGCCATGAACAGATAGATCCAGGAGCTTCCACACCCCACTGACCTGAATTCACGCAAGGGCCAACGCAGCGGGACAGCTGGTGGGGAGGCTACTCTGCATTACAGAGAGTCACTGAATGCCACATGCATCACAGTGGATCCTGACTAAAGAGGAAAAAGGGAGAAAAGGATTCTTGGGAAAACCAGGAAAGTTTCAACAGGGACTCAGTAAGAGCTGGAACGATGCATTACTGCTAACGTTCTTAAGCATCACATGCGACTTATGAAGTATCACACAGGCTGAGTTAGTTTTCTTAACACATGGCATGTATCACTTTGAAGTACTTAAAAAAACAATATCACCAATATTAACAATTTTAGGTAAAAATCCTAAAAAAAATCAATGAAGTAGTATTTATGTCTAGAATAAAAAGTGAGAGGTTTTGTATGATGGAAATCACATCTAATATTTTAAATTGGAAGAACATTAGAAATATATTATTGCTTTCCTCTGAAAATAACTGAGAATAATGATCACAAATGTAAATTACTGCTCAGAGAAAATTAAGACACCTCTCTGTGGGGCTTTATTATCTAAACTCAGCAAGAGCCGCGAAGGTGATAAAGCATTTATGGACAGCTTCACCTCAGTTGTTCCTAATGTAACCGAACGTATATGGACTGCTTAGCATGATGATATTAAAAATGGCAAAAACCCATATTTATTTGTCTGGCCCTCTAGTCCAGAATGCTACAGAGGAGACAAGTTTTACAGCATCATTTAACTGAAAGACTATCACTAGTGAGCATAATAAATTAACCCAAATGGCAACATTTAATAAACTCTAGGGCCAAAGTTTTTTCTATGAAAGGTCAAAAACAGAGATTAAGATCTACTGAACTTCGTGAGCACAGTAGTTTGTGCCAGTTTCATTCTATCTCTTATAATATGTGCCTATGAAATGTTTAATGCAACTGTGCTAAGAGGCAGAAACTTCTATCAGCCTGTGTCTGGTGGTGACTGTTTTGGAAAGAAGTTTCAGTTAAGTTAGTTCACCAATTTCTACGGAAGGAGGAAAAAAATCTTCTTTCAGACTAAGGTGAGAAACTCAAATGCCGTGAGACAACTGGAAAATGAAAAGAAGGCCCAGGGCACAGAACGGACTCGTCTGCTTCGGTTTCTGCCTCGTGTCCTGTAGCAGGTTTGGGGAAAGTCAGTTAACTCAGAAATGCCAGACCAAAAATATAAAATAAAATGAAAAATCAGAAATCTAATTATTTCACCTCTAGTCCATAGGGAACCAGGCAGAAAAGCCTTAGCGAAGGACTGCCTTACACAAAACTGCAGTCCTGCCCTAGACTTCTAGAGGCACCCCTCGAGGAGTAGAGGCCAGAGGCTACCCCTCTGTCGGCTTCTCCTCTGGCTGAGGATGCCCGCTGGAAGCCTCAGGAAGCCTCAAGCTTTGTTCCATCCATGGATAAGGGGTCCCTGTGGATGAGATGCTCAGGGGCTGGCTCACATCTCAGTGTGTATCAGCAGCAGAGTGGAAGCCGTCCAGGATGCCCCCTGTCAGGTGGGCGGTGTCTACAGAGGCTCAGAAAGGAGCCAAGCTCCCAGCCTCGCCCAGCACGTAGGGGTTACTCCTTGAAGGAACATCAGCAAGGACCAGGACTGATGTCAGAAAAGGTCTCCAAAGGAGATGATTCAATAAAACACAAATAAATAATAAAAGGTTCAGATTGTCAACACCACAATTAATCACATGCCAAACCAAGAAAATATCAATTCAATGAGAAAAGAAAATCAGCACATGCTAAGAGTGCAATAACCCAGATGTTAAAATTATCTCAAAAGAATTTCCTTTCTTTCTTGTGAAGGAAATCAGCCAGTCATGAAATGTTTCAACGAGTAATTGTGTGTATACTTGAAACAAATGAAAAATCCAGAAGGTTTCAGCAGAGAAAAAGAAGAAAGCTAGAGGAATCAAATGGAGATTAGAACTGAGAATTGCAAGCAACATTAACAGGTACCGCATGAGCCGAGCAGCCAAACAGAGGGACATGGGGAACCATGGAAGCAGGAAACACAACAGACATTGCCCAGTCTGAACAAAGTGAAGACAGACGGAAAAGGAATTAGCAAAGCCCGAGGGAAGGACGGAAGGTAGGGGAAGACGCCTCTTCCACATCCCACAGCACACGGCCGAAGGGAGGGCTCGGTAAGTTCAGAATAACACCGAAGAGTCCCCACTTGTCCAAGAAAATCCCGTAGAATTACTTCCTAGAAATCCACACTGAGAAACACCCCCAGAAAGGAGGGCAGGGAAGAGCTACTGATCGCAAGTCTCCAGCTGTCAGCATCCTCGGCAAAGCCTCCGCAAACACTGCGTTCTTCTAGAACTCTGCAACGATTCACCCTTGCCAATGGTCTCTACGCCTTGTCACTTTGCTCTGGGCCAGTAACGTGTGGTCTTATCCTTTACTCAGATGGTTTGACTTACAAACATTTCAATCTGGTGTCAAGGCTTTATACTCCTTGCTAGCTCCTACCTTAAAGGCTCTTCTCTCCTTGTTTCCTAGCTCCTGGATTCCTACTCTGCTTCTTTCTTATTGATTGTTCCCTCTTAAATCTCTTTCACGGATTTCCTTTTGTGTACTCATCATCATTAAAGGCTGATATACCCTGATATGCTACAACCTACACAGATTATTAGCCTCCTCCCATTTTTTCATTCTACAACAATGTAAAGTTCATTAAATATGTTGGTGACCCTAAAATTTCTGCTTGTTAGTGTTCAAGAAGAGACATGACATGAGGCCCCCCCATGGCCTGATTATCCAGGCAGAAGGCACACGCTGGGCCAATCGAAAACTACAAAATGCACACAAGCCAGTTCTGACATCATGTCATCTCTCTCTAATCATTTTAAAATCAACATGTTCTATTTTTACATTTAAATACAAAAAGCTAATGTATAAAAACATTTCACATCCTGTTCAGAACATCATCATATAGTACTGTTGAACAATGACCCCCTTTTTCTAAAGAAAGTGCTTATGCGACATGTGGAATTTAATAAAGAATAAAATCTCATGATTAGTTCTTGACTTGATTACCTTTTGAAGTAAATCCAAAACAACACATGGTATAATAAAATTAGTAAGTTAGGATAACAGATAATTTGAGAAAGGAATTGGGGCTGGAGAGATGGCTCGGGGGATTAAGCCTCTGCCCTGCAGGCCGAAGGTCCTAAGTTCAGATCCTAGACCCCAGGTATAGACGCCAGATGCAGGCGGAAGCGGGGGCGGCCTGCATCTCTGGTCCTGGTAGGGTGGAGCCTGTGAATCCCGGGGCGGAGTAAACAAGGAGGAGGTGGAGGCGTCCGTGGTGGTTCCCAAATTCGTCCGTGGTTCTACACATACACACATTCATACATACACATTCATATACACACACGCACAATTGAATAAATAATTTAAAAAAATTTTGAGAAAGGAAGAAAGTATACAAATAAAAGATGATGCTAGTATCTATCAAAATAGAATTTCTTCTTTTTCTGTAATTATTAAATGACAGAATTTATGAATAAAAAGGACTTGCCATCAAGCCCAACAATTGAGTTTGTCCCCAGAGTCAATAGACTGTCCTGTGACCTCCACACACAGGTGACCACCTCCTCACAAATGCGTGGAAAAACATGTAAATAAGTGTGAAATGACTGAAAGGCAATGAGAATATAAAATTACTGATATGACCTATTTGTATCAATGAAATAAATATTATAAGCACCGCCTTAATCTGTAACATACTAAACAATCAGGCCATCTTTCTGTATCTTTCCTGCTTAGTCGGGTAACACTGTAAAGTACAAAATGTGTGACGCAGTTGCAGGAGCAGCAAAACCGAAAAAAAAAATCAACAAACCCATAATTTAGAACATTAGAGACTCTATACCAACCACCTGGAACTGGGCCAGCCTAATCTCTCCCCATCCTGAAGCTCAGGGAACTTGCGGAAGAGGGGATGGTAAGAGTGTAAGAGCACAAGGATGGGAGGAGCAATGATATGCAAGATACTCCACACAAGTTAGGACCGAAACAATCACAGGCACTAGGATCCTTGGAGGCTAGGGACTGACAGCCACAATAGTGTTCCTATGCTTAAGGGGAACACAGGAAAGGGTTCTGGGAAATGCCCCTGGGTCCTTGTACCTCATCGGAGAGGAGGGCCCAGAGGAGAGTTTGGCATGCACATTAAAGGATGCTCCGGGGACTGGGGGGGGGGGGCACTGGGAGATGGAGAGGGAGAGGGGAGGGGAGGGGGGAGCAGGGAGGTCGGGGGGAAGTGGAGGGAGGGAGGGGACCGGTATACCTGTTAAGTTTGTATGAGCAGAAATAATTAAAATAAAAAAATAGAAAAGAAATGCATGATGCAGAATGCTAGAATGGTCTGAAATGTGCAGATCGCCACCTAAAAGTGGTGCCGGCCCAGAGGTGGAACCGGCACCGCAGCACAAGAGCTGTGCACCTCACCACCGCAGCGTTGAGTTCAGACGCGAGGCGCAGCAGCTCCTTTCCAGCGGTGAAGTGCACATGACTTTCTGACGTGGGCTAGGAGCCATCGATGCAGTATTCCTTTGAATAAGCACGTCTGAAAGCAGGGAGCTACTCCCTGTATCTTTTCTCACTGTGAAAGTGTTCACCCTGTTTGTTCAGGAGAGAGAGAGAGTGAGAGAGAGAATGCTCTGTGGCATACTCGTGAAAGTCAGAGGATGATGTTCAGCAGTCAGTTTTCTCCTTCTGCCATGTGGTCTCCTGGTTTGAACGCAAAGTTTCCAGGTTTATAAACAGCATCTTGGCCAGCAGAGCCTGATACCACGTGAACCACCCTGACAGACCTCAGTCTACTTGATTGGCATCTTTCTGGGGACCACTTCCTGGCATGAGATTTAGGAACCAACTCTTTCCGGAAACTGGGAAGGAAAATTTAAATTTGTGTCTCGTCAGTTCAACTGCTGTTCAACCTCCTTCTTACTAAGTTCTAGGAGTG
Source organism: Typhlomys cinereus (assembly GCA_023101885.1). Classification (NCBI taxonomy): domain Eukaryota; kingdom Metazoa; phylum Chordata; class Mammalia; order Rodentia; family Platacanthomyidae; genus Typhlomys; species Typhlomys cinereus. The sequence continues at coordinate 6,939,312 of JALPQD010000028.1, forward strand.
GGTGAAGCACAAGCGCACTGTGCGCAGACCAAACTTGTGGGTTTTGTTTTCTCATTAAAAAATAGACTTAGATAACAAAATTAAAACAAATAAAAGCAACAGTGCATAATTTGGCTGTCATTTTTGACCAAACTGCTTATAACTGTAACCATAAAATGATAACAATTTACCATATGTGCAGCTGCAAACCAAGAAAAGCACTGGTCAGTACTGTTGCAAAACGTGAGCCTACTACCCCCCCTGCTGCCCCTGGAGCTGAATTGCAATAAAATAAAAGTTTCATTGCTCCAATAAAATGTGAAATTTTGTTTACATTGAACGCCTGTCACCTTTGCTGAGACAGTACAAATGACCTGTTTATAAATGGCACGGGCCTGACAGGAGTATCATGGACGGACGGAACCAGCAGGACATTCAGAAGTGGGCGCAAATGGGCCTTATGCCTGCCTGGTGTGATAAACTCAAATCTGATGTCAACTTCCCATCCGGCCTTAGTAACTGTCCCTCTACCATTTCATATTAACGCGCATAAAGTACAGTAGTTACAGTAGCTGCTTCTTAGTCATTTGATATGGGAAAAACTGGGCTACCACCTTTACTGAATTTCTTCTTTCCCCTAATGTTTCACTGACAAAGACTTGGAGGTTTTTTGCCCCCAAACACATTTCTGGAGAGCAGAATGAAGTGCATAACAAATGATAAAATTCAAGTTCATCTGCCCCACTGGTCTGTAGGACTAGGGTAGAAACACCCAAATATTGTAATTTTAGTTTTTTAGATGAGGTTTCACTTTTTAATAAAACCATGCAGTGGCTTCAAATTCTTAACCTTCTAGCCTCCTAAGTATTAGGTTAAGAGGCATAGGCACCAGGTAGTTTAAAAATATTCTATATGCCTATTACCATGAAAGTATTACAGATTTTTTCTATTGTTTTCCCTTAAAAAGACTGCCCTAAGTTACAAAATTTTAAAAGAACTTAGAAAAAATTAATATGTGCACATAAAATAGAAGCTAATGTATAAGGAAGTATGTTTGCTTAAAAGACTGTCGGTTTCCCACTTGAGTGACTACAGATCACACCAAAGACTGTCTCCGTGACACATGCTCTCTCCAGAAGCCCCAGTGACTCCATGCTAAGCCCACTCAAAGGACCAGAACGTGTCCTAGCTGTGTTCATGTGCCAGGGAAAAACTCAAGCAGAACGTTACACGCCATGTGGAGAAGAAACGGGGTCACGAGACAGCAAGAGTCCCGAGAATTGTTTGACAAATGACAAATGCTGCTTCTCTCACACTTATCATTTTTCATGGAGGGAAAACTAACATTTCTTGGGGACCAAAAGGAAGTGGGGATAAGATCTTTTAGAGCTGGTAACCAGGCACTTGGCTGAATACTGCTCTTGCTTTCGGGGCAGCATCTCAGCTGCACACCACACAGCAATGACTAACTTTCCCACATTATCAACCTGCTGTGCACAGGACGTTATGGGGAAATGTCGAGAAGCCCAATGTGTGGGGCAGCACGGGTGCCACTAGATCATAAGAAATCCAAAACCCAGCCCTATGCATACAAGAACCGCAGGCTGCATTTCATGAAGCTCCTGGATAGATGCCCGGTGCTGCCTCTGCCCACCCTGAGGTCTCCCTTCAGAGCAAAGACACTTCGTCACCAAGAACACACTGCCCTGACCTGACCCCTTTGTATTTTTACAGGAATTAATTGGTAAACTTATTTTAAAAATAATGCTATGTTACTGGTCTTTTTAAGCCTTTTGAAATACGAGATATTTCTCTTTCAAAAGATACACCTGTAGTGCTAAAGAGATGGCTCAAGGGTTAAGTATCTGAGTTCGGATTCTGAATCCCATGTAAAAACACCAGGTGGAAATGATGGCGGCCTGCACTTTCCACTCTGGAAAGCAGAGCTTAGGAAATTCCAGAGTGAAACAAAAAGGAGATTGAGCAATCCAGGATGACTAACTCCCCAAGTCACTCTTGGTCCTCCACAGGCACACAAAGTACCTCTGATACACACAGACACACACACACACATAGACATACACCCAAAATAAAAAGATACATCTGTAATAAATTGATTAAATGTAACTACATATTAATTTCTAAAAAGGCAAGTTTCTTACATAAGTCAGTGTACAACATAAAATACTTTCTATATAAACATGCAAAACAGCAGACATTTGTTCAATATAAACCTAGCTATCATCAGGGTAACAGTTAAAAAAATCATCTGATTAAATTCACCACCATTCCAAACCCTGAGCAGCAGGCACACGAGGAGAGTGATCGGCACCACACAGGCCGCTCAGGAGTCTGCAGCCAGCGTCGACCGCAGAAGTTATCCCGCTCCTCTGAGATCAGACAGTAGACCAACCCCCAGTCAGGGGCACCAGACAAGGGAAACCTACAGACAGCATTCAAACAGGGAGCAGGTGTGAAATTATCCCTGCTGACGTCATGGTCTTGGAGACAGACTCTACCACTTAGAAGAGTCTCAGGGCTCAAATCCACACCCACGAGTCAACAGCATTTCTTTAAAAAGCAGAGTCAGTCTCATGCCCAACAGCATCAGGAATGAAATTCTGAAAGATGAATGTCACCAAGGAGATGAAAGACACATAAAATGAAAATGCAACACCAGGTGGGGGCTGCAGGTGTGTCAGCAGAGCGCTTGGCTCTGGGACTCGGCCTGTGCTGGACACACAACACAACACAACACCAGGGACGGGCCCTGTGCTGGACACACACATACCACAACACAACACAACACAGCACAGCACAACACAACACCACACCACACAGCACCGGTGGGGATGCAGCGTCAGCAGGGGCCCTGCCTACCAGGCACGGGGTCTGAGCTGGACACTACACCTCCCAGAGAACAAGAGAGAGAGTTGGTGACACCCATATGTGGAAAGGTTTTCTGGGCTCTCAGATTTGAAGACTGAAATGTCCATCTGTCCAAAGCATCTATTTGATACACTCTCCACCAAAATCCAGCGTTCTTTTTAGAAAAAGAAAGAAAAAGCGCTAAAATTTGTATGGAACCCCCAAAGAATTCAAATGGCAAAAAGAATGTTGCATGAAAAGACGGAGAAGTTGGGGGCTGGAGAGGTGGCTCAGGGATTAAGCCTCTGCCTTGCAGGCGGAAGGTCCTGAGTTCGGATCCTAGACCCCACATATAGACACCAGGTGGAAGTGGGGGCGGCCTGCGTTTCTGGTCCTGGTAGGGCGGAGCCGTGAGTCCCAGGGCAGAATAAACAAGGAGGAGGTGGAGGCAGGCGTCCATGGTGGTTCCTGAATTCGTCCGTGGTTCTACACACACACACATACACATACACACACATACATACACATACATACACACACATACATACACATGCACCCACACACGTATACATACACAATTGAATAAATAATAATAAAAAAATTTAAAAAAAAAGAAAAGAGGTGAAGTCGGGGGAGCTGCCTGCTGACTTGTACAGCATCATAAGCACAACGGGCAGCACGGCGCAGACCCCGCCAACCACCTGCAAGGACTCGAGACACGAAGCACAGCCTGAGAACGTGCTGGAAGCTCCTAGCACTGACCTGAGCCAATTCTCACGAGGCTCCCACAGGGAGACAGTGAGACTTGTGTGGCAAGCGAACGATGCCCAGAGACACGGCTGGTGGACTGGGCGTCGCCATGGCTGGCAGCACGAGGTGCCGCCTGGAAGCTACCAGGACCGACGGTAAACCAGGGCGCGCATCTATGACATGTCTACATGGAAGGGAAGTGCAGTAGATCAACTCCACGCGTGGGCAGAAAGCAGCGTGTCGAGGGAGCCAGAGCGCATCCTGCAGCTGGGCTGGCCGCGGGCTCAGTCACCTCCAGCTTCTGTGGCAGACGCCAGCAGGTGCCAGGGGCATCGCCAGCGCTTGCCCTGTCTCTGTACCACAAGGGCTGGCACACAGGTTGGAGGCGGGTTCCCCTCGCCCCTCAGCTGAGCTACCACTCTTCACACTCGTGTTCAACTGCGTGTTTCCTTCCAGCAGCTGTAGCTACGGAAACGTCTGCACCTGATCCCACAGCTTTTTCTATTGCGCATCAAAGGACGCTATGGGAAACATCTGCCCTCCCTGAGACGACCACTTGGGTCGTCTTCATAAAGGAGCAGGAGCGCACGAGCTTACTTCCGATAGCGGCCTCTTCTTCTGTGCATATTGTACACTTCCTCTAGGTTCTCTTGAAGATATAAAATAACCTGATAAAAAGTACAGGAAAGGCCATTCCATTTAAGTGCATATGATTTAAATCTTTCACAGCTATTTTTATTAACTTATACGTCGCACATTCTGCGAAATGTAACATGGAAGGTACAGTTGCACAAGCAAAAGCGTTGTGAGACTAAAAAACAACTAAACCAGTAAGAATACAACAAATAAACTAAAAATATTTAAAATAGGTAAGCCTATTCACATTTCAACATACATTCCCTCAAGTTCAAAACACTGCCACATGGTACAGCTCTGACCACCTGAGGTGGTTTAAACCAGAAGCTGCAGAGATGGACATTGGCATTTAAAGGCAGAGAGGAAATCTTCGCATGCGTGCGAAGCGGCTCCAGAACAAGTCAACAACGGCCAGATGTGCTTTCACTGGCTGCAAAGAAATGGTCGGTATCTTCAGGATTGTTTTTAGAAATCCGAACCCTAAAGCTGAAGAAGGTGGCAAAGCACTTTGCTTGTAAGGTCTCAGGCTCCTTCCTAGCACCCCAAATCAATCAATCAATCTGAAAGACATTATCATTGGCGCAATCATCGCTGCTTGCTTCCTTCTCTCTGGAAAGATGCTGGATAAAAGCAGGCAGCATCCATGGGAGCAGTGCAGTAGCTGCCTTAATTTTAGCATGTGCACAACGATGGCAGGACACACAGAGTGGCAGGAACACAATGACAGTGGGTAGCGAAAGCACTGACGGGAAGTGAAGTTCCCAGGCTGAAAAGAAAAGGTTTGACTCATTTCTTTTGTAGCGCAAGGAATGGACCCAGCAGTTCATACGTACAAAGCAAGATTTGCCCCGGCCAGCCCTTAACGCAACAGCCGTCTACTGCTCTAGAACCGTTACAGGGCAGTCCTATGTCAGAGGATTTAGATTCAGTCTGGATGCTGAACTCTTCATTAACTAAAACAGAAGCCAGAACCGAGTGGCCGCTGCTTGCATTTGACTTAATCAAAGAGTTAACAATACAGTGGATCCTGTAATTACTAAAAGACAGCGGAGCGTGGTAAGAGGTCCATTGTAATCACTACAGAAATCAAAGCATTATGGCGTGCAACTAACTTTATTACAACAGCACCCTTTGTTACATCTCTTTGCAGCACTTAAAATACCGATGAAGGAATATGCTCCTACCTTGTTTTGTAATTATCTTTAAAGCTGCTATGAGTAGATTCAAAATTAGAAAAGGCTTTTCTGTTGATGAGGAATCTTCTCAGTGCTACTGATTCATCTCCAGCACACGGTCGCCACTAGAAAGGATCTGCCCTGTCCTTCCACACCAAGTATGGGAAAGAGCTAGATGGTCTGCAGAATATAACTTGGGGGGCCCATCAGAGAGTTGAGGTCGCAAGAAAATCAGATGCGTTAATACAAAGGATGATAAGTTTCTAAGGAGAGCCGGGACCCACAGATGCATAAAAGGCAAGGAGAAAACGCTGAAAAATGTAACTGATTTTAAAGGCTGAGTGTGATCTAGTGAGACAGGGCAGACATTTGTGAGGCCAGGCAGACGCAGGCACTCTAATCTTTCTCAAAACACTTCCAGAGCCGTGCACGGCAGATAGAGGGTCTTCCCCAGCGGAGCCCACGCCACAGAGCTGCATCTAGAGCACAAAGGCAGAAGCCCCAAGGTCAAGGAACACTACTACCCCACCATCCTAGCTCAGGGCACTGAGGACCTCGGGCTTGTGAGCAAATGCTGGCATCCTCCGCGCTGGCAGCTGTGCCCAAAGCTCACCCTGCAGTTAGTTGTCAGGTCGACACCTAGATAACTGATACAGTTTGCCTGTATTGCTGCTGGTAAATACACAACCAAGCGGCTCAAGGGAATAGGGGTTTTATTTCGGCCTACGCTGTCTGGTTACAAGTTGCTTGTCCAGCGTGGCTGGAGATTATATACCAACACCAAGCGCTGAGGGAACTGGCCACACCGTGTCCTCATAAAAGCTGACAGAGGGACAATCCTTACTTGCCAGACTACATGCCTGGCCAAGTGCACACAGGATGCCGACTTCCTCAACCAGCTCCCTCCATCTCGTTCATCTACCCAGGGACTAGTCCTGCCCCACTGTAGACTAGGCCTTTTCCATCAAATAGAAAATCTCTTGCAGGCTGATTCTCTACAGATATGCCCAATGCTGAAACCCTCAACCATCAAGTTGACACCTGTATCCCACTCTAACACTAACTATCATGCTACCGCATCAGGCATTGAACAACAACAACAAATGGAGATGAGGGGAGTGAAAGGGTAGGCTGGCAACAGCGGGGAATTCTACCAAGGTTCAAGAGATTAAAATATTCAACAAACTGTATTCAGAGATAGCAAAATTACTGGAATTAGCGGGTTTCCCCCACTTTGTATGTGTGCATGTGGAGACTCAAGGGTGAACTCAGAAAGCCTTCTATATCTAGCTCGCTCTTCTTCCACCTTTGCTTTGAAGCGGAGTCTACATCCAGAGCCTTCTTACAGGGCTCCCACAGTCCACAATGTGATATTTAGCTGCCAGTATCATTATTCTCAAGTCTGAGACAGGTTTCCAGATTCCTTGTTTTCCACACTTTGGCAGGTTTTGTTTATTGGTTTTTGTAAAATGCCTTCCGATTTTAGTTTAGTTGATGCCTTTCTCCTGGTTAGAACAGGACTATGATTCTCAGAAAGAAACAAGTAAAAGCCCTCATTACATTGTGCCCTTACATGATGCGTGATAACAATTTTGACTAATCATGTTCACTTGGTTTCTGAACCATAAAGTTGTTATTTCTTTCTAATACTCGAATCTATTCTCATAAGCAGAGGACAGGAAGTAGGCTCTACCCCAAAGGAGAGACTCACATGGGCCACTTGGGATTCTTCCATGAGAGAGAGCAACTTATGCCTGTAATGGCAGCAATTTTGAGGCTCAGGCAGAAGGCTTCTGAGTCCAAGGCCAGCCTGGGCTACACATCGAGCTCTATACCAATCGGGGTCACAGACTAAAACCCTGAACTCTAAAAGATCCGCCTGTTTTCCTCGTTTTACTAATTAATATTTAGTTATGGTTTAAAATAGACAAAGTAAAATGATGGTTGGGATTTCATGCTCTTAAACCAAAGAACAGTCCTCCACTCACTTTTCAAAGTATTAAAAAAACACATCCAATGTATGGCAATCATGGAAACAACCTTAAATGGGATGGAAGCCAAGACAATTCCAAGCGTGCTGGAAGTGGGGCTCCCAGCAGGACTACGCTGCAGCACCCTACAGCCACCTGCTCTGCCCTTTACAGAAGGGGATGAGGATGGGGAGGAAGGGTGCTTGCCTCCCATTGTAACACAAGACGAGTGCTGCCCTCCGTGATCAGAAGCTATGATTAGTTTGAGCACATGGAAGGGCCTGTGATTTCCTTGCATTACACAAAGATACAAAGTCACACACTTTAGTATGCCGTGCACCTGCCCATGAAGATAGTCCAGGAACTGGTCGGGAAAGCACACGCCTTCTGTTTAGGCAGCCTCTCTCCTGACTCCCAGCATCGCATGATTCCAAGATTCTCCAAGGCTGCTTGTATACACCACAGTTGTCCTCTTATGAGTTACAAACTACTTATGAGTTACGGTTACAAACTACTTTCTTACCGTTCTCATTTAATTTGTCAAGTAACAGAATTCCATGTGTGGTATCCTATTACAATGAAACAAGCTCGACTTGCACTCCTGAAAGTCGGCAGTTCTGCCTCCCCATGACCTCAGTGAGGTAGCTCAGGCTACCTCAGTGAGGTAGCTTGTGACTGAGCTCACTGCTTTCACGAGACCACTGTGACCCAACGTCCAGCACATCCAGCTGCACCTACGTGACACCTCCACAGCTGGCAGGCCTGCCGGGAAGTCAACTCTGCCTCTCCAGCTACTCCACCACCTTTCTCATCTTACATCCCCACCTATCTACCAAATAAGCACTGGCTCTCTCCTTGCTTTTTATTTCCTTCCATATTCTCTCTGGGAAATCTTACTCAAAATCCTTGCATGTATGTATGCACATATGCATGCTTATGTGTGTGTATGTATGCATGCTTATTTGTGTGTATATATGCATGTGTGAATGCATTATCACTATGAGGCCCAAGATGGAGCTGAATTTGAATCCTTCTGCCTCCGGCCTTCCCAGTGCTGGGATTATTGATGCGAGCCATTAAACCCAAATATACATGCAAAACTTTAAAAGTTAATTATATTCTGACGATTCAATCATCATGTGTGTGGCCTATCTTCGAAGTTAATATGGACAGAACTAAAATTATAATCCCTTAGTAAATAATCTTTTGCTTTCCCATGAATTTCCTCTCTTCTCTAAATGCCCAATCCAGAAGGCGTCCCTCAGATTCTGCTCATCCTTATAACAAGTTCCAATAACATGGCCTCCCACCTCTATCTAGCAGACAGCCAAACCGTCTCTTCCTTTGGCCTCTGCTTCATCTAAGCCTGTAGTATCTCTCTCATGTGCTCAGTGATCTACACGGTGAGTTTCTGAGATCTTCTTCTGACTGCCAGAAAGATTCTTTAAAACACACATCCTATCAGTTGAACATCAACTCCCTTTGACAGCTAAACCCAAGCCTTTCCCTGCCCACCCCACGTGACACCCGCGAGGGCAGTGTAAATACCCTTGCTGCTGAAGGCACTCATGGCTCTGGACGGCAGCCCGCACTTCCGGTCCACTGCGCCCAGATTTCTGCAAGTCCCATCTCTTCGGTGCAGCGGACACTTACATCAAAATCAACAAAGGTCTCCTGACATTGTGACAATTCTGTCCAGTAGAATGTTCCGTGGTGACGTAAACGTTCTGCATCTGTCCCGCCCAGCACCCGTGCCATGGAAACATGAAGAAACATGGCGACTATAACTAGAACTGAATGTCTCACTCTACTTCTAAGTAATTCCACGTCTTACCAAAAGTGAAAACAGAAAGCAGGTCTGTCTCAACAACTGATGAAGAAGAGCGCGTACAGCACGCAAAGACAGCTGGTCTAGCAGCAGTGGAGCCCAAGAATGGCACTAACGTCCCTTCCTCTCCTCGACTTGGCTCGTGCTTAGGGTCTTATGGCTGACCACCTAGCCAGGAGCTCATCACAAACCTCAGAGACGAAACAAAATAAAGCTCACAAGCAAATAGCAACTTGGTCAACAATTCGGCAAATACGCGGGAGTTAAAGTATCGTGAGCAAAACTTGGCACAGTTAGCCAACAGCTTATGTTTTAGAATCCTTTGTCATATGATATATTTAATATACTTAATGAAAAAGGATAAAAAGAAACATTTATTTGAGATCCAAGGGAGTTAGTGAAAATAAAGCAGAGAAAAAAATAATGTCAAGGAAAATGAAATGACAAGGACGGGCTGAAATGCTCCAGACAGCGGCAGCAGGGGAAGATACTAGTCACTAGTGACGACACTGAAATGTGTACATTTGAAATGACAGATGAATTCTAAGCAGGAGAAACAGACATCACCACAGCGAAGCTGTAAAACAACTAGATGATGGATTATTTGACTCCAGGTAAGCTACACAACCTCTCCGATCTTGCTTTCTGAGCTGATATGAATATTCTTTTCTACCTGGACATTATTACTCTTATCAATACACTTGACAGAACATATGAAGCTCATTTACTTCTATTTTTTAGGGCCACATCGTAAAAATACATATATCAGGCCTGTAAGGTACTGTCTCAACTGCGTAACTGATGAGTGAAACCCACCCACTGTGAGTGGGGCGTCCTTGGGCAGGTGGATGAAGCGCGAGCTGGGTGGGACTTAGCAGGCTGGCAGCATCGCATCTCGTTGGTCCTTGCTGGTGGCCAGTTCCCTCCACTCCTAGTGCTGCTGTACTTTCCTGTCATCATCAACTGTGCTATGGAATCGAGAGCATGAATAACATCTCCATGCTCCCCTGAATCGCTTGGGTCATGCGGCAAACCCCTTGCCACACAAGCCCGACATCTGCACTCAGACCCCCAGGTCCCACATAGAAGCTGCACACGACGGCAGGAACATTTGTGATTCTCCCTTGCAGAAACGGGAGGCAAGACCTGAGGATCTCTAGAAACTGCTGGCCGGCTACAGGGGCTTATGTGTAGTGGTGGGTCCCAGTCTCATGCCAGTGAGATAGCTCAACCGCTAAACGCTTCTGCTGCTGCCCTACTTACCTGAGCCCCACCCCAGAACCCCACACTAGCAGCAAACAACGGCTCCCACGGCTGAGTTCCCACTGCCAATGTGGCAGCCATGTGGACAGGCATAAGCGCATATGTGCACACAGTGTGTGTGCAAAATAAAGCAGAGGGCTAGGGGAATACAGTTGCAAACAAGGTGTATGTGGGGGGCATCTGAAGGTCGTCTCTGATCACTGCATGCGCAGCATGGCCATGTGCAGGGCACACGTGCACCTGCATTCATACGTATGCACTCACACATGCGTGTACGCACAAGACTTCCATCACATTCAACTTGTAATCCTAACAATGTTTTCGAAGGTATCAAAAAAGCTAATTCAAACTAATATGAAAAGTTTAAAAAAAAACTCAAACAACTGAAATGACCCCAGGAAGGAGTGAGCTGGAAGATTCGCTTCGCCGTATCTCAGCCCCTGCCCTGGACACAGCCACCAGAGGTAGATTGGTGTAGACAGAAGTGAACAGAACACAGCCTGGGAAAAGGCCACACAAGTACAGTCAAGGAGTTTCTGACAACTGGACTAAAGAGAAAAAAAAGTCAAGTGGGGCAGATTTCAGAATGACAAGCTCAGATGTACCTGTGTCAGGAATCACAGAAGCAGCAGATTGGAAGACGAAACGATCCGCCACAGTGAGCTGCGGAAAATGCACTTTATTTATTTATATTTTTTATTTATTCAATTGTGCGCATATATGTGTGTGTGCGTGTGTGTATGTGTGTGCGTATGTGTCTGTAGAACCATGGGCGAATTCTGGAACCACCATGGACCACCTCCACTTCCTCCTTGTTTATTCTGCCCCGGGATTCACAGGCTCCACCCTACCAGTACCAGAAGCACAGGCCGCCCCCGTTTCTGCCCAGCGTCTATACATGGGATCTGGGATCCGAACTCAGGACCTTCCGCCTGCAAGGCAGAGGCTTAACCCCTGAGCCACCTCTCCAGCCTGGAAAATGCACTTTAAACATAAAGACACAGTGGTTCTAGAAGTGACAGGCAGCTTGGGTTAGAGGAATGGAGCAAGGCAACAAGTCTGGAAAGTGTCCCGTCAGCTCCAGAACAGCACCAGCCACCAGGAAGGCTAGTTCATGATGCTCAAGCAGCCAGCTCACCACGAGAAAAGAACAATCTCCAATTTTCCTACACCTAAAAATGATCTTCAAGATACATGAAGCAAAACCTGATAGAACTACAAGATATTTGGATAAATCCACAGTCACAACCAACGATTTTACTGTCGATAACTGACAGAACAAGTAGACTTCAGAAGTCACACACAGAAGGTTTGCGCCACACACCCAACACTTATACACCAGGACACACGAGTATCTTAGAACACATACTATATCTTATAATTTACTCAAAGCTCTGAATTTGTAACTGAGAACTTAGAGCAAAAAAGTGGGTGTAACTTGGCACTCAGAGGTAGAGGCAATAAGACTCCAGCTCAAAGCCAGACTGTGCTATACAGCAAGACTCTGCTTCAAAGAACAAAACAAAAAGAGCAAACGTTTATTTTTTCACTACTCATGTCTCTTCTAATAAAACACTCATTTCAAACAATTAGTCCAAGTGGCTCTAATGTAAAGACCACTGGGTGTTGGTAAGGTGTGCATCCTGGACAAGCAAAGGCTAAAGCGAGGATTGCGAGCACATTGTTGGTAATGCTGCTGAGGCTCATGGTGACCTGGGCTGTCCTGAGAGAGTAAGGGCAGAGGAAAGAACAAGGCAGCCACACCTACAAAGCCACAGAAATCTCTTCTCAATGTTTCAAGTGTGCTTAGTTGTGCTGCAGAGCGGTTAACACTTCATCTTCACACGAAGCCCGCGGAAGCGCATCCTGTTGCTCCCTCTTCGGGGACAAATGAGGATGTGCGGACCATCGTCTGCACACACCCTGTCACGTTCCATCCGCCTGGCCTGGCACAGTGCAGGTATCTGAGCACCACATGAACTCTATGCTTTTCTCCTACAGTAACGCTCATCTCCAACTTCTCTTTCTTGAGTCTTGCCTGTCTTTGACCACTGTGAGAAGCTGAGCGTTTCTCATTAAAGCTCTCAGCTAACAGTTCTGCTGCCATTAAAACACAACCGAAACAATACAACCAAATGCAAGAGATCTGAAGCAGCTTAATTTTCATCCACTGTACGATGCAAGCAGGAACAGGTCACACACAGATGATTTCAGGAACCGATCAGTATTCTGCACTAGCCTCAAATATTCCACAGGGGATATGTACTATTTTTCAAATCTGAAAAAAATAGATGAAGTCTTTAATTGAATTGAATTAATTATCAAGTAGTCTATATACTTTTCCTATGTCCTCAAACACAAGCATGAAGCATAGAATTTATGGAAAAGTAACATTTCTAAATGTCTCCAGATCCTGAGAGAGGTCGGCTACCCCAGAGGGAGGTTGCTACCTGAGCTGACTGTGACAGCTCAAGGGTATGAGCTCGCTTTTCTCAGCAGGTGCCACCGGTTGCTGCCCGACACGCTGCAGCCCAGGCCACGGGCGCACAGCTCTGAAAAGCAGGTGACAACCTGCTCCCCAAACCAAGACAAAACCAAAGCAGTACAATGCTCCAAGTCCTCCTGGCTCGCCTGCCCCTTGTCCCAGCTGCTGTTGAGGGCGGGAAAGTTCAAAGTGCAAGAAGAAGCTGCGCTGAGCATTCTTCGGAAGGAAGGGGTCAGGGCTGCAGGCTGCAGGCTGCAGGCTGCGGCAACACAAGCTCAGGATGAGCTGCAGGGTCCACACCACGCTCTGCACAATGACAAGGCGGCTGAGAATCTGATCGCAACGATAAACTCTTCCCACATACAGGGAATGAAGATTAACGCGGGGTCCTTTTTGGTGCCGAGAAATACTTCTCTACGTGGACAGCAAACGTCCTTACCAGCAGGCAGCTTCAGTTTTGTGCTCTATCAGTTCCGGTGCCATCTTGAGCAGTGATTTGAGGCAGGAAGTCCTCTCTAGCTGCTTCTCGCTTGTGTTGCTGGCTGCCGACCCTGAGTCCTGCACGGTACAGTCAGCTCCAGCACCCAAGTCCACTGAGCACCCCAAGAGAATGCTGCCCCGCCTGCCAGAAGGCCAGGAGCGAGGGGCACATGCAATCCCTGCGGCTTCCTGCTTATCGTCAGGGCCACCCAGGAGCCTGAGACAACTCGGAAACAAGTGCTTAAGCCACAGCTGCTATTTGACACCTCCCAGCCAAGTGACTGGCAGCACTCAGGAACGCACTGGGGGCTACTGCTGGGGACACTCGGGTTGGCAGCCACACAGATGCCCAACAGGCACAGAGCTGGTCCACAAAGCCGCCCTTCAGGATCACTTCCTGTGCCTCACACTTTACACCAAGACTTGCTAAGTGTGCTAGAAGCTAAACTGTCCAACAGCATTAACGTGAACAGCTTCTACCATAAAGTTTACAATCCAGGTTAAGAGACTCAAGGAATGAAAATACAGGAGATGCTTTAAAAATTAATGTTGTGACTGAAGTATTGGAAAGCATGCAAAGACCTCGACTCGCAGATCGGGAGTTCCGAAGCAGAACTCTAAACATGCATAAGCCACAGAACCTTCCTTGAGACACATCTCGGCAGTCCGAGAACTGGTCGGGTGGAATGTGTTCACAGCAAAACATTCGGAAAAGACAACCAGATTGTAACATTTAACCTTAAAGTTTTATCTCACAAACATATTCCTATAGAGAGAAGGACGCGCTATCTAAAAGTGCAGATTGAAAAAAACTTGCACTGCCATTTGGGGGATGGAGAAGCACCCCTGATTTGTATATTAAGGCACAAGCATCTGTCCTACCGATGATATTCTAGGGAAGCACATTAGCATAAAATTTAACGATGTCAAATAAGTGGATGTGAAATAGGGACTGCGTAAAGACACTATTTCCAAGGCTGACAGAAACATCACTGTTTAGAAATGCAAATGAAACCATTATGTTCAATAATTATATGAAAATATGAACAGTTCAGCATGTTTTCCAGCCCTGATGGCGGTTAATGGGATGTACGCTTATGTAAATAACTACTATTAAAGCTAATGCTGAAAAAAACTAATAAATTCATACTAAAGCAACTGATTTAGTATGCTTTTAAACCCCAGCAGTGCTCACTTATTAGAAAGAGTGCATTATTATGTTTAGAACTCATTACTGCTACAAGTTACTGCAACTCCATCAATTATCATGCATTAATGAAAATGGGACACATACAAAAAAATATTGCCCTCAGCAGTTTTCTTTAAAGACGAAATCTAGGGGTATTGCCACCGTGGGGCCTGCAAGGGAACTTATCCACATGATAGTCTTTATTTCTAATACAATAGTCCCAACACTGTCCCCTAGGGTATCTTGATGGTAAGAAAGAATAATTTTTCTGTAACATTCTAAGTACCTTACAAGACTGACCATTTTAACATCAATAAGAATATCTTTGCATTTTGCAGGACTTCTACTAATGTATTTTTAGCACACGGTCCTTTCTACAGGGAGGCCAAGCAGCAAGAACATGGCGTGGTGATTGTGGTGGTGTGGGCAGAGATGGCTGTTCCAGGACACTGTCTGTTCTAAAAGATGAATCCTACCGGCTTTACGCTGCGTCTTAGCGGCTGCTGTGCAGCTACTGAGCTGGACTTTGAAGAATAAACCTTACATTTTGTCCTTGGCAACAAACTCGACTTGCTGGTAATAAACTAAATATTTAGCATAAGATATTAAGGATCTGGAAAGTTCTTTAAAATGCTTGTTCGGTTGGCACCTAGCAGCAAGGAAACGCTGACAGAGTAGGACTTCAAACAAATGTCTCAGTTCTCTCCTCTGTAAACTTCCACTCTGTGGCATGTCATTTAACTGATCCTTCATCTTTTTCTACAATTCAGGAAAACTAAACACTTCACAGCCTACTAAATATAAAATGTTTGCTCAGTTTCATACACAGTCTTGTTATTCAAAGTGAAAATGTTTCTTTTAAAATTATAGTGATTGTATCTGTTCAAGTGTTTGCACCTTTAGCTCATATTGATTCAATACCTGGGAAGCTTTTACTGTAATTTACAGTCCTCACCCGGTGATGGCAGCACCAGGGGAAGCATGTGGTGGTTACTCTCCATGCTGCTGAAAGAAGCCAGGCAAGCTCAGGCATGTTAAAGGGAGAAAAGCGAGTTCTGACCTTGCTGTTGCAGTTTGTTAAGGCAGGAACGGCCTGCAGCTGGCGGCAGCTGGAGAAAGGTTAGGATGCATCCACCGTGAAGGACCGAGAAAGCCAAGTGCTAACGCAGAGCACGCTGCTGGCAGGAACAAGGCAGGGCTCCCCAGTCTCATGGCCCACCCTGGAAGCGCCTCCTGCCAGGACCCACCTCCCAGAGTGCTGTGATTCTGCCACGACTATGGGCTCAAGCACGGGAGCCTGTGGAGAACAACTCACGGCCGACCAGACGTGCTGCAGTTTAGTTCTGTCCCAGGGGTCGGATGCTTTCCTAGCAACTTAGCAATTCCTTCACAGAACAGAACTTGCCAAGCGCCAGGTACCATGTTATAGTCCGAGTATGTGATAGTGCATGGGATAGAAACAATGAGATAGACGTCACGCGCCATGAATAAGCAGCACCCACTCAAGTTTGAAGACGGGCTCGAGAGGTGGCTCAGGGGTTAAGCCTCTGCCTTGCAGGCGAAAGGTCCTGAGTTCGGATCCTAGACCCCATGTATAGACGCCAGGCAGAAGCGGAGGCGGCCTGTGATTCTGGTCCTGGTAGGGCGGAGCCTGTGAATCCCTAGGCAGAGTAAACAAGAAGGTGATGGAGACGGTCCATGGTAGTTCCTGAATTCGCACGTGGTTCTACACACACACACATACATACACACATACATACCCGCACGCACACACACACATATACACACACGCACAATTGAATAAATAATAAAAAAATTTTAAAAAACTGAAAACAAAATTAAGCCAGGAATAAGAAATTCATCAAGAAAAAAAGTGTGTATGTGGGGTGGCACAGAAGTTGAAGTTATTCAATTGGGTAAAACGTCATCTATCAAACATAATGTCACTTTTATGGACTTACATACTCCTCCCTATGATAGGGAACAAGACAGGATTCTTTGTCAGTCACTTCTGTCTCACACTTAGCTGGCGATACTGCAATACAGCAAGAAAAAGAGATGGAGGACATGAAGATTCAGAAAAAGCTAAAATCACTTTTATTTGTGGATTGACAAGATTCTTTTTTTATTATTTATTCAATTGTGCGTGTGTGCACGCGTGTGTATGTGTGTGTGTGTGTGTGTGTGTGTGTGTGTGTGTGTGTGTGTAGAACCACGGGAGAATTCGGGAACCACCATGGACCACCTCCACCTCCTCCTTGTTTACTCTGCCCCGGGATTCACAGGCTCCGCCCTACCAGGACCAGAAACCCAGGCCGCTCCGCTTCCACCCGGCGTCTACACATGGGGTCTAGGATCCGAACTCAGGACCTTCTGCCTGCAAGGCAGAGGCTTAACCCCTGAGCCACCTCTCCAGCCCCGTGGATTGACAAGATTCTACACGAATCCTAAGAACTGCTAACACTGCTGTAGTAGTACGTGGGAATTTGGGAAAGGCAAAAGATAAAAAGACAAACACACACATTATTTCTAAATTTAACGATGGAAAGATGACATTAAGAACAAGTTCAGAGGAGATTTCCAGACTGAAAGGACTGGGCTGCCAGCCAGGACGCACCCGTGACGTGGGTCAGCATGCCAGGACGGCAAAGTGTGGCTCCTGAAGTCTCTGGAGTCGAAGCAAGCACGCGTCTTGTTAGCTCACCATTACTTCTGCTTTCTTGTCCTAAATCTGACACAGGCCCATAAAACACCCTTACACAGGTTCAGTACAACCACAGCTTCTCTTTCAGCCCTGTTTCTGCATCATTTTCCTGAGGTCTCTTATCAGAAGCAAATCCTGGCTGACTTCGCTTAGCAACTAGATTCTTCACAACTGCTCCAAACAAATGCAAGGGATGCTCTCCCACAGGATTTCCTTGAGACTGAAGTTTCTTTAAAAAACAGAAAGCTAGTTACTCTTTGAGCCACAGAAATCTGAATGAGGATTCAAGCAAAAAGAAAAACACGCTCAGACAGAAGACAATACCTAAACAAGAGAGAACCCTTGCAACGTATCACCAAATGCTGCCTTCAGGTCACTTCACATACTGTGGACCTGTGCAAGGAGAGAAAATATTTTATGAACCCCACACAGGCGGAAACAGCTGCATATCACTTCATCTGACCATCTTGTGAGAAATAGTTCTGATATAGCTAACATGTCACATAATAAAAATGACTCGCCAAGGCTGCTGCTTTCTCCAAGGTCATACAGCTAAGTGTTAAGTTAGAGAAAAACCAAGATCTCACGATCTACAATTCCGGTGCCCTTCCAAACACAACAGGCCTTCTTGTTATATCATACACTGAGTGTGATATAACATCCAATTCATAATTTAATCAAAATCCACAAACAACAATTTTCCTATAACTTTTAATGAGGGGGAAAAAGCTTCCTTTGCCAAAAGCTAATGCAGAACTAATGTAGTATTAGCTTTCTGACATCGCAGACTAGACATGACATTACAAACCCTTTTGAATGCCATAGTATCTCTAGGTCATTTGCAGAGCAGCACTCCTTTTATGCTGACCGCTGACCTGTCCTTGTCTTTTGGCCTGGCTCACTGACACCTGGAGTTACTGCCTTGAGGTTCAGGTAATAGAGGAACATTCTGTCTTTGATGCACATTCTAGACCTTTCTCCCACGTCACAGCCCACCCTCATCATCTCTTCTTTGGATGCATGCTTTTTGCCAGAGAAATTAGGATTTCTAACCCTTTTCTGTGGTGTGTGTTTCTTTCTCTCTCTTACCTTTTCCTAGGACCTTTGTTACATTCCTGAGTTTTTATCAGCTTTGTATGTTTCTTTAAAAATCTCACAGGTAGCAATAGAAGAGAACCTGACTCACTCGGGCAGGACAAGCAAATCTTTTGACACTTGCATTTTCTAGGCTACATTTAGAAATTCAATACATGACAGCGGGTCATGTGACTTCACAGGAGACTGAAAGGAAGGACTTGGTTCACCATGTAGTTCTGCTTTTCACAGACATGATGATTGAACAAAAGAACGCTCAGGTACTGGATCTCCACCCAGCTTAAGGATCCCTAATCCAAAAATCTAAAATGAGCAAAATCTGAAAGCTTCCAAACACGGCTGCTCAGGAACATCGAGCTGAAAATCTGCAGACATGTGAAAATCCACAAGCTTCCAAAATCTGAAAAGCTTCTAGCCCCAAAGACTTCGGATGATATACATTCCGCCTGCGTCAAGAAGACAGATACTGGGCTGGAGGGGCGCCTAGTGGCTGAAGCCTCTACCCGGCCAGCGCGAGGACCTGATCCCCAGATCTTGTGTAAAAACGCCCCAAGGCTCAGCGAACACTGCCGAGGGGGTGGTAAGAGCTTGAAGTGGGAGGGGTGAGCCAGACACCATCTTCTGGACAGGACAGATCTGAGGTGTTCATGGTTCACCGCAGCTGTTTAGATCCCCACAAGTCCTGCACGGGGGGGGGGGGGCTGTCCAGCAACAATTCAGCAGGGAAGGGGGAAGTTCTCAAGAGAGATGGATGAAGGCGAGTGTACATGATAAGGACTGCAAGGCACTTTCCTTAATGCTGTACCCACTGATTCAAGATGCATGTCCTATCAAGTACTCAGGCATGTAATATCAAAGGTCAATCAGCTGAGACCCAGTGGGCCACAAATGTGAAAAGACTTGAAAACGGGGAAGAGGAGTCAAAATGGAAAGAGGAGGGGAGATGGGACTGAGAGTTAAGGGGTAAAAATACTATAAGTTCAATATAATCAGGTATGATGAACAAAAAGAGTTCAGTAAAAAATGTGGGGCTGGTGTGGTGTCCTGCCTGCAATTCCAGCCCTGGAAGGCAGAGTCTGGACACCCCTGAGCCAGCTGGCAGTCAGAGTGGTCCTAACGGTGTAATGGTGTGCTCTGTGTTTAGAGAGCCAGGACCACAATATGGTGGAAAGTGAATGAGAATGATTCTTCGTATCACCCTTGGGCCTCCACAGGCACACACACACTAAAGTGCACCCATGTGCACATACCTATCCATGTATGCCTACCCACATGCAAAACACCACACACCAGACACACATCGATGAAAAGAAAAAAAGATACTACACTTGGCAGAGGGGGTACCATTTTACCATTTTATCTGCAGGGACTTCCAGTTCACATATCCTGCTAACTTATGAAAATTATATGACTATACTATAATTAGATTTATGACTTGTAAAAAATTACAGAGTTTTGAAATGCTGAATGTTGAGTAACTATTAAAAACAATGAAAGAAGTCACCTGTAAGTCTCTAACTAAAATATACCATCTTTGTCGCTTAACTATTCATAAGTAAAGACCAACGTAAGGTTAAACACACTAAGAAAGATCTGCTGCTGATTAATAATAAAGCCATTCATTCCATTCTTCACATCGAAAGCAATTACAAGCTGTGCTATGACAGATGGATTTAGCAGAAGTGATTATGTCAGAGTAGTCCTTTAAAGAAGATCTGTGATGTGAACGGCGAAACAGAATAATGGACTCTCCTGAACAATAATTACTGTGAAATTGATTTATTCAAAGTCTATTTCTTCAAGCAGGAACTGATGAAACTTTCCTAAGCAACTTAACTGTTACTGCACTGATTTAATACCATTTATTCAGTGTGGATCTATCACTAGAAAAAAATTCATATAAATGTATGTATGTGTGTACACACATGGAAATGTATAGACATAGTTTTAAGGTGAAATCTGTTGTGCTCATTTGTATGTGGGCATTAAAAAGAAACAAATCTCTTGAGCCGTTTAAACTCCTTAAACCCTAACTCCAACTCATGATTATTTGAATTCCAGTGTCTCTGACTATAAAGTAATAAAATTAAGTTGCTCTCTGGGATCTGATGCTTAGAGTTCTCATCTGGAGCTTTTCAGAAAACAAAAGAAAACAGAATCAAAGTAAAATCAAACCTAAAAAATTGAAACTTATTATTATAAAATGAGTATGCAGAACATATTGAAAATATTTCAGACATTAAGGCAGAGAAATCTCTAAGAATATGGTTCAACAAAAATTTAGGTTTAAATATGCACTAACACCCGAACAGGGGAACAGTGACACGAAGATGAACAAAGAATGGTATATGAGACATATTACAGTTGGGAGATCTTGCCTTTTGAAATATACTAAATGTCTCTTTCACCTTAAAAATAAAAAATTACCAAGAAACTAAGAATCTGTAAAATGCTGTCTTACTCTTAGACTTCTATAAATACGGACCAGATGTCTGAAGCAACAGCAACTTGTTTTTTCGCAGTTCCAGAGGCAAGAAAATCATCCAGGCCTGGCTGGGTTTGTCTCTGACACAGGCTGCCTGCCTGGCCTGAATATGGTTGCCTTCAATTGTGTCCTCACAATGCCAAGAACGCAAGCAAGAGACCACTCCCACTTCCTAAGGGTCACATTTCTGCTGGCTCAGGACTCTCCATTCCAACCTCCTTTGGCCAGAAAACCTCTACACATCCCATCTTCCCATCCATAGTCGTAGCATGCTGGAACCTTCATGCACGAATTTGGAGGAGACATAAGGTCTGTAACAATGCAAAAACAACAAACACACATGAGTCTCACTACGTGCAGAGCAGAGGGAAAATGGCTGAAGAAAAGCACATGCTTCTTTCACAACAGATTGAGTTATGTTTAGCTGCTACATTTTTTTAGCATTTTTGAAAGACTTGTAGCACTCTTGTTGGGCCCGCCCAGGATTTGCCCCAGAGTATGGCACAAGATTTGCCCCAGGGCATGGCCGAGCACATGGGACTAAAGATGGCGCCGAGGGCCAGTGTCTTGGGCGTAACCTGATCACATTATAGAGAGCCCTAATTGGCTTTCAGGTATTGGCCTGCCCTCTGTGCTGAGTGGCACTGAACTTGACCATTAGCACCTAAAGGTTGCCTTGACCTTTTGACACAATAGGATGCCTGTTTCGCGCTCTGTGGTCCTTTGTCTATATAAGTCCTTTGTTACCCCCCAATAAACTGAGATTTGCCTCAGACAAACACCCTGTCCCGCTGCCGAGTCTCTGGGAAACTGAGGCGGAGGCGGGGACAGCTGACTTTGCCTTTCTTCATCACCACAGCAGGCTGCGCAGTTGTGTGACTGAGTGTGTGAGTGGGCTGAAACTCGCCACGCTGGAAGTGAGTGGATACCGCAACTTTCACCAGAAAAAAAAAAAAAAAACTATACACAGAAAAAGCATCCAACAAAGCAAGCACACAAATCTTCCCACTTTAATGCATCCAAAACTCAGCCCTTCAGCACAGACCTTTCGTTAAGTGGTGTCCCTTTTCTTCACACCTTCACCATTACCCCTGTTCAACCCTAAAGCCACCACAAATTATCCTACGATGCCATTGCACGGTTCCCGAATATAATGACCTAAGGTCATGAGGGCACAAGGAGGGCAGAAAAAAAAGACAATAAAAGAAAAATGCAGATGATTCAATTTCGTGGCAGTTACTCGCATCTGCTGTGAGCCGCCCTGTGACGCGAGCAGCGGAGGGACGAAGGATGCTGGTGGGCAGCTGTAGAGACATGGACCATACAGAGAAAACTGCACAGGGCAGACGGGGCTTCAGAAGTGGGGAGGGAGGGTCGCTCCGTCACTGCAGCCAGGAGGAGGTAGCGACAGCGAGCAGGCTAGACCACCAAACCTCAAGGTCCCCTTTAGATATCCTTTCCTCCAGCAAGGCTCCCCGCTATGAATGAGTGACAGCCCTGCTAAACAAGCCCCACTTAGAATTCAAACACACGAATCTGGGGAGGGATTCACAGTGAGACAGTCCAAGTTTACTTACTCAAAACTCCAACAAGAATTCTTCCAAATATAACACAGTTGCCAAAAACAAGAAGATACATAAATTATAGGGCAGGTGGCCCAGTAGGAATTTTTGAGACACAAACACTTAAGAATAGCAAGCTTAGAAAGTGCGGAAAACTAGTGTGCTGGAACCACAAGTAGGGTCGTAAGAAGGGGCGGGGTACTTGACAGAAGGACCGCGGGACTAGCACGTCACAATCGAGATCACCCCAAGAAGTGAAGCAGGTGGCAAAGGCCTTTTAATGGGGCAGCCTGGGCTACAGCGTGAACCCTCAAAAGAATGTTTAAAGGCTTGGTGCTAAAGCACTTCCTAGCTCGTGAGGTTCTGGGTCACTCTCCAGTGCTAAACAAATATCCATTTGATCCTTTAAGATGCACAACACTTTGGAAAGACACCGGAAAGCCAAGTGTGCTAGTCAGGGTTCTCTGAAGAAACAGAATCTATAGAATGCAATATATATGTAAGTAAGTTTATTAAAAAATAACTCACAACAAAACTAGTGTCTTTCAAGGTAGCTGCCCGCAGCTTGATTGGAATGTTCCACAGAGTCAAAAGATCCCGAGAAGGTCTCAAGCCTTTGCTCTTCTGGGTTCCGACATTGATGAAGAACAGCTGGGCTCCGACATCAGTGGAAAACAGCTGGGCTCCGACGTCAGTGAAGAACAGCTGGGCTCCGACGTCAGTGAAGAACAGCTGGGCTCCGACGTCAGTGAAGAACAGCTGGGCTCCGACGTCAGTGAAGAACAGCTGGGCTCCGACGTCAGTGAAGAACAGCTGGGCTCCGACGTCAGTGAAGAACAGCTGGGCTCTGACGTCAGTGAAGAACAGTGAACAGCAGCAAGGCCCAGAGACCAGGCTCCAAAGGCAGCGGGAACAGCAACAACATGATGGAAAAGGTGAAGCTCCGAGTCAGCCAAGGACGGAGGCAGCAGCAGCAGCAACCAAGAAGGCCACGACCCTCTAAAGCCGAAGAACATGCACGCAGAGTGGACTCCACAGCAAGTCGACACCGGATCAGGGAAGAGCAAGTCCCTCCTTCTTGCCCCTCCTATTATCTGTCCACCACTGGAAAGCTGGGTTCTCCACAGCAATCAGTCAAGTACCTGCAGACTTGTTCAGGGGCCATTCAACCATGAAGCTTCCACAGCTGCCCCAAACAGTCTGCAACTGTCAGATTGACACCAAAATGCAACCGTAACACCAAGTGATGTCATCAAAATGCTTGTAAGAAAGACTAATGCGCAGGAGTTAGGGAACATTCTAAGGTTCTATGGTAACAGAAGAGAGACGGACACGGGAACGCTGGATGGCAGAACGAGGCAAGATAGCACTGGAAAATCTGCAAAAGACAATGAGCTCACAATTCCAGAGACAAAATGAAAGGAACTGGAGACTGAGTGGAAAAGTTGCTAGAAAAATAAGAAGGGGGGGGGAGAAAAAGGAGACAGAACATGAACCCCAAGCTTCGTTGGGTTAAAAAAAGCACTGTAAAAACGATTTTTTAAATAAAGTGATGCTTTCCTACAAAGCAGTCTGTGTAGCGGTATTAACGGTACTTGTGATCCTCAACAGGGCTGAAAGGACTTATTGCAAAGGAGAGAACAGAACACTCGGTGTTA
Source organism: Typhlomys cinereus (assembly GCA_023101885.1). NCBI lineage: Eukaryota > Metazoa > Chordata > Mammalia > Rodentia > Platacanthomyidae > Typhlomys > Typhlomys cinereus. Next base: position 6,963,439 of record JALPQD010000028.1, read on the forward strand.
TTCTCTCGGCTCAGCGGCCTCTCTGGACCAGAGGACAAGACAATTGTTTTACCTACATTAGTCAGGCTGGTAGGAAGACTGCAAAGTAAGACTCAAAGTTCTGTGTAAGTAACACAGACATTGCACTAATAAGAGCACTAGCAGCACTAAGAACAAGATAAAACGGGCTTGTTATTTTGACAACTCAAAGTCATCGCAAGAAAGTTAGACATGGAGCATCCAATGCTCACGTCTGTGAGCCGCCACCGTGCACAGAACCGCAGACACTGTGATGTTGTCTTCGGCCATCTTGGTGACAGGGGTCCACACACTCTGCAGGTTGGTCTTCGGCTGGTCATAGTTTCCTGTCAGCCTCAGTATCCTCTCTGCAGCTCCATCTGCTACTTTTAATTTTCTCCTTTTGGTAATGAGCTTATTCTCCGTACATGACAGCTTCGTGAACTCTCTTGTGGGGAACGTGCGCACGCGGGTGACCAGAGCAGAACAAGAAGTGCTTTTCATCTTCTCCTGGAGAGCTGGGAAGCTAAGGTGAGTGCAACCTGCCACCTAACCAAAGCTGCTACAGGCTCGTACTGAGATGAAATTACACAGATAAGTCTATAAGATTGTTTGTTTTTTGTAAATATAATTCTTCCCTACAGTCAGCATTAATATTTAAACATCTTAAGAAAACAATAATTTTTTCTATGCTTACGATTAAACCTAGGGCGTGTAGGCTGGGCAGGCACTCCATCCCTGAGCTACATCACTGGTTCCCAAAACCTTCTGCAAGAATGGCGAATGGTTTAAAGAGCAACAGAAGTAACTAGTAATGGTCACAGTAACGGTAGTTACTGTAACTACTGTCGGTGTAAATTACATAAACAAAGAGATGGTTAATATGCTAATTTGACTTCATTCGGAACCAATGAAGGCTTCAATATAATTAGAAAAGTCATGTGAATTTTCACTAATCTACTTTTGGCACAGGTGGTCAGAGATCCCTGGCCTCTTCCAACATTCCTCGATAGCATGAGTGTTCGTTTCTTTAAAACTGTTTCTTCCTAGAGAAGGTTTCCGAAGTGACCAAAAGATGGGCTCCAAGAACCACTGAACCCTTCAGCCTAGCTGGCCTCGGGTGGGGATAATGGAACAAAGCTGAGCCTGGCTTCCTGGAGAGGACGCTGAACATCGGTTTTCATTCAGTGCCACAAGGAAAGCCTGTGCTTCGCGAGTGAAGAAAGAAATGCAAGAGAAGCAAATCACCTTGTCCCTCGGGCACGTCTGGAGTAATCACAAGGGGAATGTAGTTCTGACTTGTACATTTAGGGACACTGCTCTATTTTTACAAACATCAAGCACCTTTCAGATTTCAACAGGCCTACAAAAAAGACGTTATTCACTGCATATTAGACACAGAAAAAGAAACTTGGAAGTTCGGTACTTTGAGTTCTGGGTTAGGATGTGCTTCAGTGGCAGAGGGCTTGCTTAGCCTGCGGAGGGTTCAGTTCCCACAAGCAAAGTGGATGCAGGGGGCAGACAACAGCGCAGTTGGAAAAGCGCTTGCTGGGCAAGCATGAGGACTTGAGTTCAAATCTCGAGGACACACATGAATGAGTGGAATTGGGTAGAACGATGCATGTCAAGAATCTTAGCAGAGTCAGGCAGATCTCTGGGGCTTGCTGGCAACCAGTGTAGCCAATCAGGGCATTTTAGATCAGCAAGAGACTCTGTCTCAAAAAAATAAGGTGAAGAGCAATAGACGAAGACATTTGACGCCGAGCTTTGACTCGCACAAGTACACACACACACTCACACACTCTCACACACACACTCACACACTCCCAAGTACATGTGCACACACACACACACACACACACACTCAGTAACTTTCCTACATGGTCAGTTGGCACAGAAAGGACGTTTAACTCCTGTGCCTTGCGCTGCCTCGCTGTGGTCTCAAGCTCTGCCCTTCAGGGCAAGGCCAGCAGACACACCGTCCTTCCTTCTGCCAGCCTTGCAGCGCACACCACTGTGATCCCACTCACGCTCCAGCAGTGACAGAACAACACACACAGTTTCTGAGTCTTACGTGGTCACACACCATCGTGATTCACAATTAGTTACTGTACATATTTCTCTTTAGTGTTAAATTTATTTACTTTTCCACACACATCTAGCCAGGCAAAAATCTACTAAGTCCATTAGACTGCTGGGCCTTACAAAAGGCATATTCATTTACATATTCATTTATATGGTTAAAGTCCTAAGGACTAAGGTTTCTCTGTTCAAAGATTGAAATTTTCCAAGAATTTTCTTTTTTTTTTTCATTATTTATTCAGTTGTGTGCATGTGTGTGTATGTGTGTGTGTGTGTGTGTGTGTGTGTGTGTGTGTGTGTGTGTGTATGTGTATGTGTAGAACCACGGGCGAATTCGGGAACCACCATGGACGCCTCCACCTCCTTGTTTACTCTGCCCCAGGATTCACAGGCTCCGCCCTACCAGAGCAGAAACGCAGGCTGCCCCTGCTTCAGCCTGGCATCTATATGTGGGGTCTAGGATCCGAACTCAGGACCTTGCGCCTGCAAGGCCGAGGCTTAACCCCTGAGCCACCTCTCCAGCCCCAGAAATTTTCCAAGAATTTTAATATTTTAATAAACTCCCAATTTTTTGTAAGAACTGATTATCTTTAGAAACTTGGACCAAATGCAAATATAACCTCCTTTTTCACTAAAGATATAATCTTTTGTAGTTGTTCAAGTTACTAGACTTTTGTTTAAAAAAAAGCCCTCTTCATAATTTAGTATAATATCTTTAAAATGCCAAACACTGCAATTCATGGATACAGCTCCTCAGCGGGAAGCAGATTTTAAAGTGAACCGAAATGATCTGATTTCATGTATATGAAAGAGTGAACCATTCATGTATGGTAGGTAAATGTATCTGTAGTTAAAATTATATTGTTTTAAATTACAACCTCATTTTACGTTTCTAAGTTTTATAGAGTTTTATGTACTGTAAAATCATCTGTATTAACCTTTGACAGGTTTATTCTCTTAAAGGAGATTTGTACCTGTGTAATCTACTTGTGATAAAAGCCATGGATGCATCCGTTTGTATATTTTTTTTTCTCTTTTCTCTCCTACGAACAAGACCGATCATTTATGATTAAAATGTCTTATGGAAACTTTGCCACTATTTTAGCTTTGGTGATACACTTCTCTAAGCTTTGATCAGAATGTAGAATAGATGCTTCCTTGCGCTTAGCATATAGGAAGCAAAGTCTTAGACTTTATTTGCAGGCCTTTCCTTTCTTATAGGAGATCAGAGCCATCAAACTTTCTGTGGGGGTCAGATGGTGCTAGCTTAGGAGATACACAGGGTCCTTGTTGCTACTACTTCTGGAAACTAGAACACAGATGCACGCTGGACAAGGCCAAGGGACATGGCTAGACTGAGATGATGTGCTACTGGTTTTGGTCACGGCAAGATTGTGCTGACCCTTGAGCTAAATCTTGGAGAACGACATCTCAATGTTCTACTTGCCAGAAGAAACCGTGCACAGCCGTGCTGATTTCCTGCTTGGTCTCCTCACGCACAGTGCTGAGTAAGAGCGTGCGCTCAAGATGCCATTTCCAGACAGCTGCAAGAGAGCACACGCCATGCAACGAACTTGCTCTAACTGCGGCCGGACTTTCTAGTCAACTTTCTGGCAACTTCTCTCACATACTTTCTCCAGCTTATTCCACTGCCCATGGACAGTTGTGTTGGCAAGATACAGATCTGGAAGTGGTAGCCAGGGCAAGCCTGCGGGACATTGTCTAACGGGCAAGGGATGACCCAGCCCATGGTGGGCAGGACCACTCCCTGGGCAGATGGGTAAGATGGAGGGCCCAAGTTCAGTAGTTGGCACGCTACCGCACACTCTGGGAGACTTGCAGTCTGCAGTGAGGAGTTTTGCCCCCTCCCCCCAGCGATGCCAATGCACACATTTCCCTGGTATTGGGATGAGTTTTCCTGCTACCTGGACCATGAACTGTAGTGGAGGGTCAGAGACAAGAACATAATTCCTAGGTTCCCTAGGCTGGTTGGTTGTGAACTGACCACCCGATGCAAACAAGCTCAACACACCATACATAACTTTCTGTCCCAGGAAGGTCCGCACACAACTAATTCCTCTCAACATGAAAAGTGAATTCCAATCCTTCCACTTTTGCTATTGCAACTGCAACTGAGTTCACTCCCTTTCTGTCTTGCTGCCTCCCACTCTGCAAGTCAGAGCAGCTACTGCTACTTCCTCAGCCTCTCTTATGGTCCAGAAAAGCCACTTAATACAGTTTAGACAACAAATACTCACGAGAGAGTCAAGTGAGGGTAGGAATCTCTTGAGAATTATTTTTTACAAAAGGAGTCACAATTGCCCAAGACCTGAATCAGGTGAGGGTAGGAACCTCTTGAGAATTATTTTTTACAAAAGGAGTCACAATTGCCCAAGACCTCTAATTCCTTTTCTTCCTGTCTTAGTATCAATGTGGTACCTACGACTGCAGCAACCATTCGATAAAGATGGGGATGTACCACTGCCAGCATTGACAACTGAAGCCACCAAATCCATACGTCATCCATCTCCATGATTCTTACAATGTGAGGAAAACAGACTCGGCAAGCTGAAATTGTGTGCCTACCATTTCTTGGAAGCTTTAGGCAGTGTGTCATTAAATTGTGTGAATGGCATCCTATAACCCAGAGAGAACAGAGAACACACGCTGCTTTGGGATAAGAAGTCAAAACACAAAACGGGCCTGAGCTGTCTCCTAACGCTGCAACACAGCAGTTGGGGTGGGTCAATAAACCTTATTAAAGCTCTACTCAACAAATCAAATCTGAAAATTCTGATATTAATTTCCTATTATGTGCTTCTAGTATTTGAAAAATAGAAGCTCAGAACTCATTTTTTATGATTACAGTCTTGTGTTTTTGAAGCTAGTCAATTCATCTTTAAGCTCCCATTTCTCTAGTACCTAAAAAGACACGATTACTGTCAATATGAGACTGTTTTTGACACTTGCAGAATCATTCAAGTAATTAATAACCATCGAGCTGGTAATGAGACCACCAAGAAGGACGATGGTTCTTTCAAGCATCACACAACACTTTAGCTGCAGATCCATCAGCCTCTATTTAGGGACAGTCACTTATCTCCTGTGCCAATGACATTATCTAGCTCTACCTCCAAAAGAACCTTCAGAATCATGTATATTTTAACTCAGATGTCCCTCTGAGTGGAAATCTTCAGTTAAAAACTGGTTTTATTTTACTTACTAACAAGGCACTATGCATGTATGTATGTACACACATGCACACACATCATACACACACATTGTGTACATATACACACTATGTACATGTACACGCATGGCACACACCATACACACGTGCGCGTGCGCGCCCTTCTACTGTACACTTCATGCTCTCCCGCTCCATGAGAAAATTTGGTGTGTAACTCTCACTTCAGAGAAGGGGTCCTCAGGACCACCCAACCTTACCTAGTAAAAACATCAAATACAAGGAGGCCCAGGCTCAGCTACAGCGTGGAACAGAAGTTTTTAACGTTCCCACTCTGAATTGAATGCTGAAACTTTCTACTGTCTTTCTGTGAGAAACGTGTGCTTTGCAGCCGGCACAGAGGCAAGCAAGGGCTCATGATGCCCAGTGCGTTCTGGACGCAGCACAGACTGTGACACAGCAGGGCGCTCTAGAAAGGATATCCTCCCTCTCCTGCACGATGAGCTCGTTCTGCTCTTCCAGCTGCCGGATCTTCTTCTCGAAGGACTCCTGCTCTGCCTTCAGCCGCTCTTCTGTCACCTCCTTTTCCTCGCTCACTCTGCGAAAACATGAGAAGGAGTAAGGCCATCCGAGCAAAAAGGCTGACAGGCTGAATTTACCAAGAGGAAGTTTCTTGCGGATGCATCTTTACGGTTGCTGTTTCTTTAATCTGGATCTTGTAAAGCAGCTTTCCTGCCTTTACAATAACACACACGCATGACCTCTACGTCAAGAATGTTTCCACTCGCAGCACACATCCTAAATGCACCAAGTGCTATACAGGATGCAGCTCCTCAATCATAATCCAGAGCAGGAAATGTTTCCATTTTTATATAGCATTTTTTTTTGCTTTTCACTATTAATTTGTCGTTGATTTATTGAGTATGAATGCTCAATCAAAGCACAGACTTTGCCACAGGTTGGGTAACAACATAGCAAATCTTCAGGGAAACCAAATACACATTTTGAAAGTACCTACTACACCCAGCAATCTGACTATGGATGCAAAGGAAAAGTATGAAGCTTCCTACAACTTCTGAAGTCATTTATTCCAGGGGCATTTCCTGTCTTCCCCCTTTGGTCAACCACAGCTTTAACCTCTTCCTTTTTTCTTTTTTACATTTTTTATTATTATGTCAGCTCATACAAACTTAATAGGTACACCAGTTCCCTCCCTCCCTCCTCTTCCCCCCAAGACCCCTGCTCCCCCTCCCCATACCCCTCCCTCCCCATCCCCCAGTGCCTCCCGCCCCAATTCCCAGCGAGTCCTTTCTTTATATAGCATTTTTAATTACTAAAATTACCAATTTAAGTTAGACCTCTTTCATACATTCACTTAAATCTTTCCAAACATCACATTTATCTTAAAAGCTTTACTAAATAGGCACAGCGATTTTACTTGTTTTCTGGTTCTGATACCCTGCATTCTTCAATAGTATATAAATAACTAGACAGAATAAAAAAGATGACATTAACATGAAGGAAGCTTGCAATTCATTTATTCTTGATCCAAAAAGCAACAATAGTTTTTTTGCTTGCTTTCTAAATGGAAGTTTGTATAATTAATCGTAACTCCAAAAAATAACATATCTTAGATAATTTCTGGCAAGAGCACACGATTAAAATTTTAAAAACCCTTAATGACAAGAACAATACTAAAACCCACAATTCCAGGAGGAGCATAGAGGCCACCCTGGGGCCACATGCTCTCTGCAGAGATGCTGCTCTGTCGCCAGGATGCAGTGCTTTGCGGAGGACACAATGCATTTGTCCTCCAAGCAAATGCAGGATGAAACCAATACAGAGGCTCTATACAGAAGCCAAGCCTCTGCTAGTTAAAACCTTCAGCTTTCTAGACCCTGATTCAAACACAGCAACTTCCGAATAGCTCGATTCCACCAGGCTTCCTTTCTTGGGTCTATGTGAACAGAGGTAATGAAATTGGTGGATGAAAATTAGAATTTTGAATGTGAAGAGTTGATTACATCTTGTCTTTGCAAAAAGGTGTGTGAAATGCACTTTCACACAGTATTGTTGGAGAATTGATTCATTTATTCTCTCATAACATTCTAGTAATTTTCCCAGGTCATTTATTTAGAGCTAGCACACAAGGCTTCTGAAAGAGACCCAGAGCCCTCTTTCCAGCGGGGAATCTCTGTGCCTGAGAGACTGACAGGAGTCTAGCAAGCAAACGTCTCATGTGCTCTTACCTTTCTTGTTATCACTCCGAAGCACACTGGTACCAACACCTCTCATAGTGGATTTAGAAAATTCTGCTCAGCTCATGGGGTAACCTTGTTCTCGTTCATAATGGAGAAGGGCTTAACTAGACAATTCTGAAAACTTTCTAGATAGTTCAACGATTTCCTTCACTCTGACATATACTCTGATACTGCACACTACTGTTTATAATTATGGACAACACTTTTACAGAACTAGAAAGAAGTCATCAAACATTTTGTCAAGGTACAAAGCATACAGTACTTTATACAGGGTAAAAGTATACAATATTTAACATGGTTAAAAGCTATGCCACAGAATGAATGAGAAAGTAGATATAAGAAATAAACACACTGAATGCATGAAATTTGCCAAAAAATTAAATGAGAAATACAGTGATGAAGCTATGTGTCTTGCATGAAGCAAACATGAAAAAATGATGATATATATTGTGAAGGAACAATAAACACTGCTCAGGTAATATGGGAGCAAAATTTCACTTTCTTTAGACTGGAAAAACTGGAGACATAAAGAATGTGTCTAGGTAGTTACAGAAGTATTTAACTTGTAGTTACCTATTTAGCTACTGAAGGCCTACTATGCTATAGCAAAAACAATGACAGCTTTATAGGTTGGGTATCAGAAAGAGAGCTAAATTCACTTTGGTACCCTTCATGAAAGCTGTATAAATATGAAAGTGTGCCCCCAAAGATTTGATTTTCTCTTAATGCTGTTATAAGTAGAATATCCCATGACGACTACCTATGCTCTGAAAGACTATAAAATTAATAAGCAATGCTAAAAAACAGAAGGTGGCATTTCTTTACTCCTATTTAGAGAGATATGCATGGCTTCTCTGTAGCCTGCTTGTCATAGTTAAACACAGGTGTCAACTTGACTCTTGAGGGTTTGAGCTCTGGGCACAGGTGTAGAGAGTTGATGGTTGAGTTAAGCCCAGGGCAAACCTGAAGGAGATTGTCTGGCTGCTGGGGAAGACCCAGCCCATGGTGGGTGGGATTAGGCCCTGGATAAATCACAGAGAGCTGGTTGAGAGAGGGGGCATCCTTCTGTTCACTTGGCCAGACATGCTGGTCTGGCAAGTAAGGATTGTCCATCTCTCAGCTGTTATGGTGGCCAGTTCCCTCGGCCCTGGTGTTGGTGTGTGTTCTCCCGTCAAGCTGGACTATGAACTGTAACCAGACTGTCGTAAGAAAGTAAACTCCTTGTTCCCTTAAGCTGTGTTCTGGTCATTTATCAGCAACCATGCAGGCAGACTGCAACAGAATTTGGTACCCAGGAAGTGGGGTATTGCTGATAAATCTGACTATGTGGATTTTGTGTCTTTTGAACGGTTTCGCTAGACAAAGTTGAAAATGCTTGAGAATTTTCACTTTGTGGATTTACAAATACCGTTCTTCAGCGTTTAGTGGGCCAGTTGCTGAGAGACATTGTTTGGGCCCAGTTTGTGATGAGGGAAACAAGGACTTTGGTAAAACTGAATATAAGGACGATGGACTGGTTTGCTTGACAGAGGAGAGCTGTGTTGGCAGCCTTGGAGGTTTGGATGTGCAAAGGGCAGGCAGTAGAATATCAGCTGCTGTTGGACAAATGAGTATCATGAAGGAAAACCTAGTGACTTGCACTGAGACGGTGGAGGACGTGGAAACCACCATATGGCAAGCTCATGGTTTGGAAGCTCAGATTCCTTCAGGGGGCGAAAGCCTAAGTTAAAGCAGTTTCTTGCCCTTTGCAAGTTTGGTTGCCTAGAAGAGAGGCTTTTCCAGTGTCAACGCGTTGAAGTTGGTGTAGCTGTGGCTCCAGTGGACTAAGCTGCGTTTCAACCTCGCTTCGGAATCTGGCAGCGTCCCTCAGGTGATACTGGTTTGGATGTACTACTGAAGGGTTCATGGAGAGCAGCAAAAGCTTGGCACCAAGAGGCAGGCGTAGAGTTCTGCAAGAGATGGTGAAGCTTAAAGCTGCAGAGGAGAACCCAGAGTTGTGTTTGAGATGCCAGAACTGTGGGACTGCTGCTGAGGACAAATGCAAGTGGAGATTCAGCCTGGTTCAGAGGAACTCTGCTCTTAACAACTTCGAGCTGCAAACAGGGACTGAGAATGCCTTGAATCTTTGAGCCGCCTTGATTACATAATGAGCAGCAGAAGATGGACATTGAAGTACAGGATGCGGTGATTTGCTGGACTTTGTTCTTTTTAATGTTTTCTTATTAAGATCCTTCTGTTTTAATGTTTTATCTGTTTTAAAGTATTTAATTTAAGGTTAAGAAACTTTGAACTTTTAAAATATTGGAACTGAAGTTTTAATGAGAGAACATTTTAAATTTGTCCATGGAATGTATTTATATTTTAACATCTGTGGGGACAAGGAAAGGTTACAGTTTAAAAGTGCTATTGTTTTTGTGTCAAGTTGACAAGGGGTGGAATGTCATAGTTAAACACAGGTGTCAACTTGACTCTTGAGGGTTTGAGCTCTGAGCACAGGTGTAGAGAGTTGATGGTTGAGTTAAGCCGGGCAAACCTGAAGGAGATTGGCTGCTGGGGAAGACCCAGCCCATGGTGGGTGGGATTAGGCCCTGGATAAATCACAGAGAGCTGGTTGAGAGAGGGGGCATCCTTCTGTTCACTTGGCCAGACATGCTGGTCTGGCAAGTAAGGATTGTCCATCTCTCAGCTGTTATGGTGGCCAGTTCCCTCGGCCCTGGTGTTGGTGTGTGTTCTCCCGTCAAGCTGGACTATGAACTGTAACCAGACTGTCGTAAGAAAGTAAACTCCTTGTTCCCTTAAGCTGTGTTCTGGTCATTTATCAGCAACCATGCAGGCAGACTGCAACACTGCTAGTACAATTAATGTGAGCAAGGTCACAACAGACTTCAAACGTCAGACTTCAGACTTTCCAATAAGCCCACTCAAGATGTGATGCCCACTCTGAAAGCTATCCTTTTTAAAATAGCCAACATTGCATAAGACATGTACAAGAAAGCATGACCTACAGTATAAGCATTGTCAGATCAGAGTAGGATTGAAAGATCTTACTCCCCACTTTAGAGTATAGAAATAAGTTGGTTAACAAAGTGAAAATCTGAGTAAACTACTTGACTAACAGGATTAAAAAGATTAAACTCTAGTACAAGCATATGTCCTATATGGGCTTGTTACATTATTTTTGGTTTGTTGATTCTTGGTAAGAGAAGCAGTAGCCTGTTCATAAGAAAATCAGCATTACCATAATTCTTTCCCAAAACTTCCATAAAATGTGTTCTTGCCTGGCATGAATGAAAGAGAATTTACACTCTCACAGCTGGATAATAGGACTGGTGATTGTGTCAGAAGAACCTTACTTGAAGTTATATTTTAAAATTTGTTGAACATTTTGTATTTCTGTGGTTAATTTTGGCTGTTTTAGTATCAAAAGCTTTTAAATATTCACCTATCAATATTTTTAATAAAACAAGCGTTTTAGAGAGAATTTTTTTATTTTTCTAGTTTTACAAACATATTTAGTACTCATCCGTGCTTCCTTCCATTTCTCTTCCCAACCATCCCCTTCTCCTCCCTTCTTCAATCCATCTCATTCCTCCCTCTCCCACCAGTCCACTTTCATGGGCCCAAGGGCTCTCTCCAGCCTTTCCACTTTTTAAAAAAATTTTTCAACTTATACAAGTATATTGAGTACTTATCCCTGCTTCCCTCCATCATCTCTCCCACCCTCCTGCCTGTCTGCGTCTATGGACCCCAGTGTTGCCCCCAGCCCATCTACTCCTGTGGGAGTTCAGGTCTTTGTGGCATACCAAGTTGCCTCTCCTCGAGCCCCCCCACTGATGGGGCATTTCCCTTCACTCATCCAGCTTCAGTCCCCAAGGTTTCCACTGTGTGTTCTTATCTCTCTTGAGTTCCTCGTAGTCTATGGGGCATGTTGGTGTGTCTGTCATGCAGGTCTACAAGGACAAGTCTCACTGCAGGGAGTTCCTGGATGAGTGGAATGTCTTGTCTCAAGATGAACTTTTCCATCTTTAGGTTCTTACAATGTCACTGCTCCCCTCTTCTGCGAGGTTCCCAATGGGTGAATGGTGAATATGATTTTAGATGAACTCTGCTGAGTTGCTGGCACTCTGCATTATGGCTGGCCATTGCTGTCCACTGCTCCTTTAGAGAGAAATTTGTGGCATTTTTATATTTCTGATATATTTTTAAGACATTTAAATCTAGTTTGTTTATTCCTTCAAGAATGGTGTACACATGCCATAATGCATAGATACAAGGTTCAAAGGTGCACACGTGCATGCCACAGTGCACAGACACAAGGCCCAAAGGCGCACACGTGCATGCCACAGTGCACAGACACAAGGCCCAAAGTAAACTTTTTGGAGATCAGTTGTCTCCTTCCACTATCTGGGTTTCCAGAGATGGAATTCAATTCACCAGATCTGTGAACTATTACTTGCTGAGCTATTTCACCAGGTTCTATTTCTGATATTCTTCCAGATACTCCAGAAATGAAAGATGGAAGATCAGGAGAGCAAATGAAAAAGTGATAGTCATATTAACGAGCATGAATATGATTTAATGTGCTATGTATGATCAATTTATGTGAAATTAAGTATTCTATTTAAATATACTTGTTTTGAAAATTAAGTTATTGGAATTCTAACCTATATGTATTATGTAATAACTGTAGGTTGAAGTACTGTCTTATATGTGTGGATTAGTTAATACAGTCTACAATTACATGTACACATACACATGTATAGTCTTGGCAAGCATAAATATTGATTAGTGGGTCAAGTGCACAATGCGCCAAGTCCAGTGAGTTAGTGAAAAACACAGTTGGTTGTTTTGTGTTGATATAGTACTCCAAAATTACATTGTTTCTAGTGGAAGAATCTGGAAATGGTTCAATGCAGAATTTCAGCTTTAGCTGCTGTTGGCAGTGCTTATGCATCTTCCTTGATTGTCTCCTAGGGAGACGATTTCTCCATTTTGGTTTATAAGACCAAAGAACCAGAGCTTTTTGAATCTTTTTTAAATATCTTATTTTTGAGTAGACTTATAAGAAATATAAAAAATAAGATAATTAACAAGTAAAGGATACTTGGTCAGTAATATTGAAGTGATAGTCAAATGGATTAAGTTGCAATTTGTGTACGTGTAAAAAGGACTGCTACTAAAATTCAGTACAAACACTGGCTAAGAGGTTAGAATGTGAGACTTTACTGCTTTGAGCTATGGACAAAACAGCCACAGCAAGAACGGATAACACCGGACATGGATGCTCCTAATGTACTGGGACTAGATGCTCCTAACATACTGGGACTGGACACAGGACGGTCTGAGCAAAGAGAAGAACTGTCACTGTGGTTTCACACGAGTCGGTGTACTTAGGTGTCAGCAGGCAGATCCAAGCCAGGGAAGCCCCGAGGAACTGGCATGAGAAGCATGAACAGGAAACGCAGGGCGCCTCTGAAGTATAAGAAGAACCGAAATGGGGTTTTGGCTGACCCTGAGTTTTTTTCTGAGGGATTATTTGAGGGTTTCATGGAGGAATAATGATATGGATTCCTCAATCTGTAATAATGAATGTTCAGATGCAGTAGAAAGCAAAAGATCAAGTTAAAGTCATTTTGTTAACAGAATCCTCCTGGAATTTACTAGGGTGGTGGCAACATAGGAATAACAGGTAAGATTAGTCAGAAGAGAAGCTCTTCAATGTTTGTCTCAATTAGTATTTTCTATGAATGCAGCTGCTATTATTGAAAACAGTGAAGTAACTTCAGTGTTCCAAGTTACTAGGCAAGTATTTTAATCCTAATATATTACTCTCAATGCTTGAAGAAATTAGCAGGTGAAGGATATCTGGTAACAGCACACTCACTGAAAGACAAGGCCAAGTTGTCCAAGCATCTCACAGAGAGAATTGTAGTACATGCAATTGTTCAATTAAGTTTAGTCTCTTATTTAAAACTTCCCAGATGGGCTCTGGGGCTACTGGCTGTATTCTGTGACTTATAAACATCAAGTTGGGATAAGGCTTAGAGAAAGGAAAAAGATTTCACAGTGTACTTACCAAAGGAACATACTGGTTTCAAACAACCACATGGTGAAAAAATAAGGGGTTTTGTTATTAAAAAAACATTCAAAAGTGACCAACTAAATAACAAACGAGTTGGAATACTGGGGAGTTAATTATTGAACAGTACGGCTTGAAGGAATCACAGACAGCGATCCAAGTGTACAGAGACTCCAAGAGCACAGAGATCCACGTGCACAGAGACTCCAAGAACACAGAGATCCACGTGCACAGACTCCAAGAACACAGATAAATATCTCCCGCAAATCCTTGACAAAGAACTAGAAAACAAAATCTAAACATGCAAAAAAAAGAATTGGTGGTCACCAAGACAGTTCACTGGATCAAGATGCATGCCATTAGCCCAAACCTAAGTGCGATCCCTAGAATCCACAAGTGGATGGAGATTACCAACTGCTACAAGTTGTTCTCTGATCTTTATGTACTATGCTGTATGTGTGCATACACAGACACAAAACACACAATAAGTAAATGTCAAAAAACTTAAAAAATAAAACTATATTAATAAAAAAATAGACCTGTAAATCATCACCAACTTAGATGCATCTCAGGATTATAAAGTTGGTTTTATGTCTGACCTAACTGATATAATATACTCATATCCATAGACCCAAAGATTGACTATGAACAAATATGATTATCAAAATAGATGCAGGAAAGAATTTTTTAAAAAGCTAACAGCAATTCATGATTTAAAAAAACTTATTTAATAACTAGAAAGACAGACTTGTCAGCCTGAGGAAGGTTGTCTATGAAAAACATGCGCCTAGTATCATGCCTGAAGGCAAAAAACTAATGTTCAGGAAACACAAGGATGGCTGTTTTTGCCAAATTCAATTCCACATGGTGTTGAATGATAGCTAAGGAAGCAGACAGAAAAGAAAAAGCATCTAAATTCTGATGGAAGAAATGAAACCATCTCTGATGCACATCACACAGCTTCAAACAGAAAACTAAGTGTAACTGCCTACGATTGTACTACTCTGAATATACTTCATCTCCTTTGATCTTAAAAAGTTAGCAGAACTGGGCCCAACTAGTACTTGGATGGAGAGGAGAAAATTAAAAAATTAATTAAAAACTATTAGATCTAATACAGAAGATAAAGCTTATCCCAGATCAAATTAAATAAACCAATTGTATGTTTTTATACTAGCAGAGAATGACCCCAAAATGTAATCCAGAAGATGAGTCCACTTGTAATTTAATCAAGAAAAATAAAATACAGAGGTAAATTCAACATAAGGCATGCAAGCCTAATACTGGACAATTTTGAAACACTGCTGAAAGGAATGAAAACTTAGCTAAAGAAAGTCACATACATTGTTGTAAGACAAAGAACCGTTAAAAATGCGATCCCCAAACTGTCATACAATTTAACATCAAAATCTCAACTGGTTTTTCTGCAGAGATTGATCCTAAAATTCATACAAAGGTGAGACTAAGAATATCTAAAATATTCTTTAAAAAAAAGGAGAAAAATGAGGACTTAAAATTCAATTTTAAAGCTTACCGAAAATGATGTTAATCAGCACGGGGTGGTAAGGAAATGGGGTAAATCTACATGATGACACAACACAATGGAGTGTTCAGAAAAAACTTCTCATTGCCAACAAACTGACTTTCAGTCCTGGGATGAAGAAAACTGAAACGCATCTTCTCCACCGACAGTGCTGAACCAGTCGAGGACCACGTGCAAAGGGACCACCGTGCACCACAGAATTGATGCAAAACGGATCAAACACACAGAAAAAAGCACTATACCTATAGAATTCTTACAAGAAAACGCAGGGATAAAACTTGAAGATCTTAGATTAGAAAATGATGTCTTAGACCAGACATCTAAATATAAGCAATAAGAAGACACTGACAAATGACACTTTATCAAAATCAAAAACCAACACAATCTAGATCTCAGCTTCCTGCACCAGTACAGCACCCCTGGATCATATGGCTGATGTGACGGTCCAGGGAACTCCACACGCTGACCAAGGTACTTTCCAGGTCAAGCCCTTGTCAGTGGGGAGGCCCGAAGAGAAGGGACTAGATATGCCACAGAGGCCTGAACCTCCACAAACAAGCCAGCGGGAATGCTGGGGGGAGTGGGAGGAACTGATGAAGGAAAGGGAAGGATAGAAGGGAGGGTGAATGGAGGAAAACAGGGATGAGTACTCAGTATGCGTGTAAAAGTAGAAAAATAGAAAATAAAAAAAAATTAAAAATACAGAAATTATCCCCCTATTCTTAGTGCATATTTTAAAAATATTTGCTAATCTGATAGCTTTACAACATCATTAACTAACATCTCACAGAATTATTTGTACTTAGAGTTAAGTAATACTAGTGGATAATGCATGCAGATTTCTATTTCATATAATGTTAATAATTTCAATTTGTAAATAGTCTGGCTGGCAGGACATCTAAGGTCATTATTACTGCTTTTTCTGTGCAATAAAGTTGAAAAATGCTAAAACCTGAAAAAAATAAAGCAAATAAATCTAAAAAGACTCTCAAAATAGCAAACTAACATGAAAGCTAACATGAGAATACCCTAGTTTGTGCTCATCTTAAGATTTAACAGATAAAAATGAAGGATGTGTTTCATTCCGCTAACAGAATAAAGGACGCTGGCTTGCGGGTGACACCAAAGACCCCACACACAGAGGCAGAGGACAGGTTAAGGGTTCAAAGTCATTATCAGCTTTGTAACAAGTCTAAGCAAGCCTGGGCTATATGAGACCCTGTATTAAAAACAAAAGCAAACAAAATAATAAGTAAATAAAGAAACTTCATATGCACGTGTCAATTTAGGAAAGCATTTGCTAAAATTCAATCAGATCATAATAAAAATTCTCAACCATGCAGGTACTGAAAGAACTACTCAAATTCAATAAAAACAGCTGTGAAAAATTCCCTATAGATATCAGATGTAAAAAGATGAACAAAATGTCTTCCTATCATTGCACTTCAGGAATACCACACACCCTAGAAACAATCTTCCTGTGTGGACCCCACCATAGTATGGGAACATCAATTCAGGGTCTACGGGAAATACACTAGGATGGGATCATTCAAGAGTTAGACAGGAGCTGTGATCAGCTGCAGCCTCGAACCGAATCCTGTGCTCACGCCCCCCTTCAAGACCCTCGGAGCCTGCAGGAGATCCGGTCACAAAACGACTTGGACTTCTGCGGAAGGAAGCCAGTGCAAAGTGAACGCTGACTATGTTGCCTCGTTTTTTTTTAGCAAATTGGAAGAGAAACTTAAGACTCTTAAGATACTCCACACAAGTTAGGGCCGAAGCAATCATAATTGGACTTTGCATGCCCTGCGCAATGTCCCATACACTATTGACCCCATAAAGTCTAGCATTTGCTAAAGGCACCAAGATCCTTGGAGGCAAGGGATTGACAGCTACAGTAGTGTAACTATGCTTAAAGGGAACACAGGAAAGGGTTCAGGGAAAAGCCACTGGGTCCTTGTACGTCATCAGAGAGGAGGGCCCAGAGGAGAGTCAGGCATGCACATTAAAGGATTCTCCGGGGATTGGGGGGAGGCACTTGGGAATGGGGAGGGAGGGGTGAGGGGAGGGGGAACAGGGGGTTAAGGGGGAGGAAGAGGGAGGGAGGGAACCGGTGTACATATTAAGTATGTATGAGCGGAAATAATAAAAAATGAAAAAAAAAAGAAAGACTCAAACTAAAATGAATGTGAGGGACCTTAATGTTTTAAAAAAAAACTTAAGTCTCTCCACACACAAAAGATGCCAAAATTAAGAAATGTCCTCGGAATAAATTTTAAATCCTGGATACCATCACAAAAAAAACATGTTTTAGAGATGGAAGTCAAAGGTAAAATTTTTGTTGAAGCTTCAGAAAAAAATGAGTTTGTGACTCACTACAAACACAGAGAAGAAATGTCAGAGATCTGGGTTGGGCCTCATAGCTTCTTCAAACAACAAAGCCTCCAAGAAACTTGCCAGGGTTTTAAGCTGATCCATTTTGTGGTACACGAGGTCGTCACAGGTAACACAGATTGTAAAGCCGCTAATTGATTATCTGGACTCCTCGTTAGACTGCTCAGCCTCTGCACCCGATAGCATCTGCTCCTGTTCTGTCTCTTGGGTCTCCTCTTCTGCGTTTGGATTTGCCGCTGGGCTTTCTAATGTCTTGGACAGGACAGGACATAAGAGGAACACGATTTCAAGCTTGGTAACAGGTATACCTTTGCTTTCCTTTTGCTCAGGTTTTAGTATAGACAACGTGTTAATTTAATCAGGAGTAGGTCTCCTGTTTCTATGGTGATCTCAGTGCACCACAGGTACCAAGTTCCTCTAGGCATAACTGTACTTTAGGGGGGCCACATGTTCCCTCTCTACCCCAGCCAGTGGGTGTGTGATGAGTCTCTGTTAGTCTAATATGTGTGTCATGATTAGGCACAGGTGTCAACTTGACAGTTGAGGGTTTGAGCTCTGGGCACATTTGTGGAGAATTAGTGTTTGAGTTAAGCCCAGAGCAAACCTGCAGGAGATTGTCTAGTTGACGGGGAAGGCCCAGCCCATGGCCGGTGGGACTAGCACTGAAATAAAAGACAGAGAGCTAGTTGAAGAAGTTGGCATCCTTGTGTATATTTGGCCAGACACGATCATCCATCTCTTAGCCCTTACGTGGTGATGGTGTGGCCAGTTCCCTTGCCTCAGTGCTCGTGTGAGCTCTCCTCCTAAGATGGACAAACAACTGTAACCAGGAATCATAAGAGAAATAAATCCCTTGTTCCCTTAAGCCATTTGATGGCAACCATGCAGGCGAACTGCAACCATGGGTGCGGTGGTAGCTCTTGCTGTTACTGCCATTTTGCCCACACAAACCAGTTTCTTCTGGGCTCTAAGCGCTGCCTCGCTCACCAGTAATCCTGTGACCAGCACACAATGCTACTAGCTCAGGTGGCTTTTGAGAATGTCCAATGCTAACAGCTTACATTGCCTTTCGGGCTGAAGTTTCTTGTTTTGTGTAGCTTTACACAGGAAGGGTAATCACCCAGGAAAGAGTGCTGTCGTTTCCAGGCAACTGCACCACGAGGTGCTCAGTGTTCTTTCCAGTTGTCCTTCCAAGTGGGGACTGTGCATAAAGTCAATGTTCACCCTCTCCACACGCTGCTCCGGAAACCCCCCACACCCGCTTGCCCGCGCTGGGGGGCGTCTCTCACTCTCCCTTTTGCAGTCACTCTGCATGTTTGCTGACAAATTCAGGACAAAATAGCTAATGGGAACGAAACGTTTGTTCTGGTTTATGATTGGTAACAGTTCTTTTTTTTTTTTTTTTTAGAAGACTAAGGTAGAGTTTATTAGGGGAAAGAAAGGCTGGATCTCACGGACTCCATAAGTGGAGTGCCATGAGGGGCTAGGTCGCCCCGACTGGAAACAGTTCTTAGTCCAGCTGGTCAGGAGACTCCAGCACCAGGGCCGAGGGACCTGGCCACACCATCCCGTTGCTGAGCGAGGAACAAATGTCGCCGCCAGCCCGGCATGTCCGACCAAACATCTAAGAACGCCAACCTCCTTAACAGCTCCTTTCTTCTTATCCACCTGCAGAGACCAGTCCTGCCCCCACGGGCCTGCCCTTCCTATCAGTTAGACGGTCCCCTCAAGCCTTGACTGAGGTTTAACTCAACTACTAATTCTGTGCACGTGTGCCCAGAGCTTGATCTTCAATTTTCAGTTGCATCTAATCATGACACGTCCCGCCTCAGCTGAAGCTGGGCAACTTCAATGTGTTCCTGCAGGACGAGAGTGTTCACTCCCTTCCCTATTGGCGTCAGTCTCCCTAGATCTGGGGTTACTTGGGTTCCCTTTAATCTCAGCTCTCAGGACCAGGAAATACCTTACATTTTCAACCGTGTAAGACAATGGTTGTGCACAGTCCTATGTGTGTGTGTGTGTGTGTGTGTGTGTGTGTATCAAAGGGCACTGTGTATGCCTGTGGACGTCTAAGGGTAACTGTGCTAATCATCCTGGATTTCTCTACCTCTTTTTCGCTTTGCTCTGGAGTTTCCCAGACTCAATCTTCCAGGGTCAGAAGTCCAGGCTGCCTCCGTTTCTGACTGGCATTTTTTGTGGGATCTGGCATATGAACTCAGATCCTTCTGATTATGAGGCGGAGACTTAACCCTTATGCCATCTTTTCAGCCCAAGAAATATTCTTTAGGTCATGAGAACAATGAATACAATTACTTATAAATGTTTACCTGCTTGCTTAATTATTTGCTTTTGCATTTATTTTCCTATTATTTCCTTTTAATTCTCAAAGCTAGAACAATTTTAACAAGAAATAATTTTGTTAGAGCATAGTGTTATGGTGTTTATTAATTATAGAAAGAACAAAAACAGCTTCTGAACAAAAGTGCTACCTTGAGCTAATCGAGGTTCCTAGAGAAGACACTGAACTCAGGTGGTCCTTGAAAAGAGCGCTTGAAAAGACCCCAACTTCAGGTGGCCCCTGAGATCCTTTGGAAAAGACACTTCTCCAGCATTCTTTTTTTATTATTATTCAATTGTGCGCGTTGTGCGTGCGTGTGTGTGTGTGTGTGTGTGTGTGTGTGTGTGTTTGTGTGTAGAACCACAGATGAATTCGGGAACCACCATGGTCCGCCTCTACCTCCTCCTTATTTACTCTGCCCTGGGATTCACAGGCTCCTCCCTACCAGGACCAGAAACGCAGGCCGCCCCCGCTTCCACGTGGTGTCTATATGTGGAGTCTAGGATCCGAACTCAGGACCTTCCGCCTGCAAGGCAGAGGCTTAACCCCTGAGCCACCTCTCCAGCCCCTTCTCCAGCATTCTTGCATTTGTGAAGAATCTGGATGCTACCGAGAGGAACAGACGAATGCATACTGAGGAGCAATCTGTGACCCGGTGAAGAGGACAGAAACCGCCCCCTCGGGTCAGGGAGGGAGCAGGACGCCGATGCTGGGCTGAGTCAGAAACGGAAGACTGTGGCAGGAGTGAAATGTGACAATGCACGAGGTCTGCCGTCCACGACACGAGCGCGGAGACGGGTCAGCCAGGGCCAGGGGAGGGAGAAGAACCCCGAGAAAACTGCATGGCAGGGAAAGCATATGCGGGGCCAAAGGCGCCCCGAAGCAGTGAGGAAGATGAGGAAGAAGGCTTCCCACCGGGATGAGACAGGTGAGAGCAAGGACTAGGCTGGGAGAGTGAGCACAGCTCCGCCCCAGTCACCTGAGGGACACGGTGCAGCAACACTGTCCGTCCTGCGCGGCATCCGGACGGCTGCAGCCAGCAGGCTCCCCCCAGGAGACCACCAGACCGGGCCAGGGCGGTAACTGCGAGGCTGACTGCGGTGGAGCCAAGTCCCTGGCTGGCAAAGCTGTGGGCTGCTCCGGTTGGAGACAGCCTAGTGTGCCAAGTGACACTGGGGACCCTGTGAGTGGTTAGTAATGACGGACGGTGTCATATATATAACATATATATGTATATGTATGTATATATAGTAATACATATTATACACACACATACTGTGAATGAGCGGTTAGTGATGACGGATGGTGTCATATATATATGTAAATGTACATGTATGTATATATAGTGATATATATTATACACACATACTGGGGACCCTGTGAGTGAGCAGTTAGTGATGACAGATGGTGTCTTGACACCTATGAGCAGCTAGTAATAATGGATGGTGTCCTTATACATATATTATATATAGTATATATGTATATAGTAATATATAGTATACACACATACTGGGGCTGTAAAGTGAGCAGTTAGTAATAACGGATGGTGTCTTACATATATATATAAATATATAGTAATATATATTATACACACACACACATATAGCTGGCAGATACTTAAGGTCAATTGCCAATAAAGAACAATCAGAGATGGGAGGGGCTTTGACTACCCCTGACTGGGTGGACGGTGCATCAGCCCAAGATCATCTTCCCAGGTGGGCCACAGAACATGCATAGTGCTCGTGGACCCTGTGGACTGTCCACGGCAGTTCACGGCAGCCCGGGGAACCAAGCAACTCAACGAAGTCACCCTGGCCTTTGTCCAGTTTGTGCCACTGTCCTACAAAAACCCCAAACAAAGGAAACGGGACGTCTTTTTCCTTTCCTGGAAACCCCTTCTGCTCTGGGGGCGCTTCTTTTCCCTACTGTCCCTCACAAAGCATCTGCTGTGCTTGCTCACGGAAGTGTGTGTGTCGTAATTTTTGGTGTCACACAAGTTCAGCGCCACTATCCCTGTGAGTGTGCGGCAGGGCTTGGTTCCTGGGCAGAACGCAACCGGGTCGTACATAGTCCTGCTGTACTCAAAAACCCTGCATCAGTATCAATGGAAAATTCTTATTTTGATAATGTCGCATACAGAAAGCTAGGTTGAAGACACACGTGTGCACATAACACACCAACGCACACATCCACCCATGTGCACACACGAGCACACACACACGCTCATGAGTATACCTATACATGTTTGCGCGTGCACACACACACAATCTCTGCAATTTTCTGTAAGTTGACATGAACTCCCCACTACACATAAGCAGTATGCGCACAGGGGTGAGGAAAGGGAGTGAGCAGCTCCCCAAAAATATCTTCACTTAAATCTGAAATTTTATTTTTAAATCAAATAATTTGAACACTTGTATCATGTCAAGTAAATTTAAGTTGAAAGGAAAATATACATAGAGTAAATAAAAATGTATATTTTGGTCTCTACAAAACCTAACATAAAGTGTCTCTGAAGCATAGCTCAGTATCTCTGTCTTAGATTATTCAACTGTGTTAAAAACTATCAGAAAAAACTTGGGAATAACATTATAAAAATTGATTATGACTTCAACAAGGAATTTTTAAAAGATCAAGAATTGTTTTTCTATCAATTATATATGAAGTTAACAGGGTAAGAATGAAGACGTTAACTTGGACAGTACTTTAATTCAAACCACAGTTCCGATTTCAAGGAAGCCACCTACGTGTTGTACAAGCAGCTCAATGGCTCCTTCTCCCGGCACTGCAGCCCTATAAAAGTTGGATTAATTACAAGGGCACGTGAATAAACTATGCAGAATAACCAGAGCACGCGTGGGCTGACGGAGGCGGAGGGCACGAGGCACAGCGAGGCTCCGTGCAGTCGGCTCGCCTCCACCAGCTTCGCAACAGGTCGTGAGTACTTCAGAATGTTGTTTCTGATACAGAGCAAGTGTACGTACGCTCTGCACATTAGTCCACAGCATCCTTCTAGAATCAGAGTCTCAGTAAAACACACACGTGTACATACAGAGAACTGTCACCATCTTTCGAAGGCACAATATTTTTCAAAAATGTTCATTTTTCAGATCTTTTG
Organism: Typhlomys cinereus; assembly: GCA_023101885.1. Lineage (NCBI taxonomy): Eukaryota > Metazoa > Chordata > Mammalia > Rodentia > Platacanthomyidae > Typhlomys > Typhlomys cinereus. The sequence continues at coordinate 6,986,438 of JALPQD010000028.1, forward strand.
ACACTGTTTTTCCTATCTATATAAACAATTCATTAATTTTACTATAGGAGACTTTCTGAGGCCACTTAATTCAGCAATTTCCACAAAAAGAATTCTCTCTATCCTAATGTCTTTTACAAAGATTAATCAATATCCGTTTATCCTTCTACAAATGTAAACCAGTGCTAGACAGCTTAGAGAGGCCCCTTCAATTTATGTGAAACCATGTGTCAACTCATCCCCTAAGTCATAATTAGGCACAGGTGTCAACTTGATGGTTGAGGGTTTGAGCTCTGGGCACATTTGTAGAGAATTAGTGGTTGAATTAAGCCCAGAACAAGCTTGCAGGAGATTGTCTAGCTGATGCGGAAGGCCCAGCCTATGGTGGGTGGGACTAGGCCCTGGAATAAAAGACAGAGGGCTGGTTAAAGGAATTGGCATCCTTTTGTACACTTGGCCAGACACGCTGGTCTGACAAGGAAGGACCATCCCCCTCTCAGCCATTACAGAGAGATGGTGTGGCCAGTTCCCTGGGCTCTGGTGTTGGTGCGTGCTCTCCCGTCAAGCTGCACTGAGAACTGTAACCGGATTATTGTAAGGAAATAAACTCCTGTTCCCTTAAACTGTTTGATGGTCATTTATCAGCAATCCTGTAGGCTGACCGCAACATCTTAGTACTCGCTTCCACAAGCTAAATATTTCACATTACCCCTTGTGCCATCTCTTCTTCATTGGTCTCTACATTCTCACTCGGTTTCATACATTATTTCATTAGTGCAGTTAACACAAGTAAAAATGCTCCCCACATAAAAAGATCACTAAGGAGGCATCCATAAATTATTATTAGTTTACACCAGAACTTTAAAAATCATTTGTTTCCTTGTCTAATGGTACGACTGCGCTACTTTAACTATGAATTTAACTATGAATCAGGGAGGTAATTTTGTTTTATATTTTACCTACTATGTCTTTCTCTAATATAAATTTCTAATCTCCCCTGAAATAATGCCAATGGATTTGTGTAAGAACTGAATCTCTGTATGTATCTTATACTTACAGGAATATACACTATAGGAATTTTTCTAAGCTTCTGACACTTTGCTCCATTTGGTTCAATCCTTAATACAACTAGGAATGTAGTGGTCCATCTCTGACACTATTACTTTTCATTCTGAATGAATCCACTTTTCTAACCTTTTATGTCAATACTAAATTTTATTTATATCTATTACTCATCTTAATTTTCACTTAGAACCATTAATACATCTTTTCGGGGTCTGCTTGATTCAGTGATATCATCAGGAAAGGTACTAAGAACTCTCGTGTTCAGAGCCTCATCGAATCCCTCCAAGACAGAGCCCGTCGCTGGGATTGGGACACGTTTTCCTACATAACACTGCTGAAGTCAAGACCCTGTTTAGATAAAGGGGCAGAGGACTGGAGAAATAGCTCCAGGGTTATGCCTCTGCCTTGCAACCAGAGGGACCTGAGTTTGGATCTCAGACATACATGGTGCCCTGTGACACACACACACACACACACACACACACACACACACAGAAAAAGGGTACATGTGCACATACATGTATCTGCTTTGTCGCTTTGTAATGCTATCTGTTCTGTATGCTGTGCTGAAAGCTACTGAACATTACATCCTTCTGGAAATGAGCAACTGGTGGCCAGTGCTGAATGCTAAACATCTCAGTGACCTCTCCTGAGATCACGCCAGCAGATTTACATAAAAGCTGAAAAATCTAAGAGTGCACACTTCACATTTCCAAAGCTTCTTATGCATTTCCCACTGGTTTCACTTTAAACAACTAAAGTAAAATTCTGCATAGCGCTTTTCTCTGAAAACATGTGAATTAAGACAACTTTCAAGACTTCAGCTTCCTAACCATTTTCTATTAATACTTCATCATTATTCTCTATTTACTCAGAATTGAGTCTATTGATTTAAAAAAAACAACATGCCAGACGAGGCAGAACACAAAAGAAGCAGATTTTGTCTTATTTTATACGACATGATTTGGAAAGCAAAGTATATAAATACAAAACTGTGTTTGCTTATGGAAAAAGGGCTACATTTAAATGTCCTTTTCACAAAGAAAACACATTTTCTCTCTTTAAAATGAAATTTGAGCTTTCATTTCCTCTCTTCATTTTTCACTTTGTTTTCTTCATGAACAACAGACAGGACCGGCCCGAGTGTGAGTGGGCTACGGATAGCATCTGCGTAGGGATTGCGTACCGTGGGGTACCGAGCCCAGCAGGTGGAGAAGGACCATACATCGCAGTGTGATGGGAAGATCAGAGACTGAGCCAGGAAGAAGAGCACCCTGAGGAGATAGAGCTACTGGGCTGTGCCTGATCCTGGGCAGGGAGAAGCGGGTTCGGGTCTTCGCCCCAGCACAGGGGTTCACAGCACAAGCACGGGGGAAGTCAATGCAGAGGCTGGGCCCTCGGCTGATGAAGTGCAACAGGTGTGAGGCCAAGGGGCAAGGGCGGCCGCTGCTTGCACCCGTGTGTGGTTAGATTCCAGGTAGGTCCTGTGTGTGGCTAGATTCCAGGCAGGTCCTGTGTGTCATTAGATTCCAGGCAGCCGCTCGCACCCCATGTGTGGTTAGATCCAGGCAGCCGCTCGCACCCCGTGTGTGGTTAGATCCAGGCAGCCGCTCGCACCCCGTGTGTGGTTAGATCCAGGCAGCCGCTCGCACCCCGTGTGTGGTTAGATCCAGGCAGCCGCTCGCACCCCGTGTGTGGTTAGATTCCAGGCAGCTGCTTGCAGCGTATGTGTGGTTAGATTCCATACAAGTATTCTCTTACTGGTTCCAGACAGAGCTCACAAAAGACTTCACCAAACAGTGTTGAAGCAAATGGACATCAATAAAAACAAGACCAAAAGAGAAAAACCCTCAACTCATACATTATATTATACAAAAATTTACTCAAATGGCTCATGTACTTAGAAGAAAAAAATACATTCATCAAGTTAAAATTAAAAATTCTGGACAATAAAATGCTGAGGATGAAGAGGCAGGTCATGGGCCAGAAGAAAGTGAAATCTTCACCTTAGGTATCGACAAAGGCTGTGTTTGCAGCACATAAGGAACTCTCAAAGCTCAGGTAAAAAAACAAAACAAAACCAAAAAAAAAATCCAAACATTTCCATAATGGCCAGAAAAAATTTGCACAAACACTCACTGAAAAAACTATGGGTGGAAATAAGGATGTGAAATAATGACTACCCCCACTGGACACATAAAAACCGCAATTAAAATCACAATATCACTTAACTGCTAAAAATGCTAAAGTTGGAGCTATGTAAGTTTGTAAAGTAGAACGCAGAGATCTTAGATTTCTCGTGCTGGTGGGAATGCAAATGCACATTGAGCACCACCCACTGCAAAGAGACGTGCAAGGCTCAGCGCAGCACAATCCACACGTGTGAACACAGACACGGAGAAGGCACTTTGACAGCAGGTCTGCTCTGCTGAGCAACAGTAGGGGTCCCTCCTGGGTCCTGTAAGCTCCCAAGCTGTTGACCTGGTCTGCAGTCCAGGCACTAAGCCCTTCTGCAAGGAGAGCTTAATACCAACGGAGTCTGCTGACTACCCTTGAACACCAAGTTACGGCTAGACCGTGGGCATACCAGGCGTGGCAGAACGGAATGCAATTCGCAGGATTCTCAGCTCGCCAGGACCCTCAGTCGCTCTCTGCTCCTTGGCAGCTGCCCAGCGCGCCCAGAAAGCCCGCAGTGATGGGGCTGCAGCTCGGGTCAGCTTGAACCGCAGTGCGGTCGCCTTTTGCAGTAGGGTTTTATCACCTGCTCTGGAGGGCGACACAGAGAAATGGCAATAGCAGCACTGTTTGAGGGGAGCTACAGAAGGAGTAGAAACAGCTGCAGGAAAAAAGGGGTGCGGTGGAGCAGGTGGCCAGCACCCAGAACCCGCGCCGCCCTGACCCCCCAACAGCCAGCTCCACCTCCAGGGGCGGGTCTTGTGCTCCAGCTCCACCCCCAGGGGTGGGCCTTGGCTCCTGTGCAGGAGAGAGCTGTGCTTACTCACACAACTCCCAATTTACCAACTAAAATCCTAATCAGTGCTACTTTGTTTTTAATCTATTTATTTTTTCCTAAACTAACTAAAGTTATTTCAAAATAAAATTACTTTGTATCTGTTTATTCCTAAATATTAACTAAAGTTATTTCAAAATAAAGTTACTTTGCTTTTCTGTATCTATTATCTCTACTTCCTTCCTTCCTTCCTTCCTTCCTTCCTTCCTTCCTTCCTTCCTTCCTTCCTTCCTCACTCCCTCCCTCCCTTTCTCCTTCCTTCCTTCCTTCCTTCCTCCCTTCCTCCCTCCCTCCTTGCTTCCTTCCTTCCTGTGGTGACGTCAGGAATCCTCCTGGATTGCTTGTATCTCCTTCTGCTTTGCTCTGGCATGTCCCAGGCTCTGCCCAGCAGGGCCAGGAGTGCAGACCACTGTTATTTTCCCACTGGCGTTTTTATGCAGAACTTGGGATCAGAACTCAGGACCTTCTGCTTGGGAGGCAGAGTCTTAACCCTTGAGCCATCTCTCCAGCCCTAAAAAGATACTTTGTTCTACTTTTTTCTAAATGATAAAAGGATCATCTTGCTACTTCATTTTATTTCCATGAGTCCTGTATTAGAATAAATGTTTACGAGTCGTATACTGACAAAGATAGATATTAAAGTAAATAACGCAGAAAGCATAGTTCATTCTAGAAAGAATTCCAATTAATAAATGCACGAAAAATATGGGACTATAAACAACCACCAGAATATCACTGTAATGCAGTTGCTGCAGCGGACGCGCCCCTCAAACTCCTCCTCCTGTGGCAGGAAATAATTTTAGAGCAAATACCTAAGAATAGCTCTGGTGGCCTCGGCACCACTGCGGTCCTGATGGGCACAGCCAAGGACCCAGCTCGGTCTCCTTTCTGAGGCACGACTGGGAGGCAGCCCCACGCTCAAGAGCACCCCGCGAAGTTCCTTCACTGGGACCGTGCCCTTGAGGGTAGAGGCTCGCGCGACGGGAGATCTTCTCAGCGTCTTTGTTCCCACATAAGCACATTAGCGATACCCAGCTCTCTCCCAGAGCCATCTCTGGACACAGCTCACCAAGGCTTGCCTTACCTGGCCAGCTCTTTAATTAAGTTTGCAATGCGTCTTTTGTCTTCGAGACATAAGTCCTTCAGACACGCGCTCTTCATTCCTCCTCTGCAGAAATCCTAGAACAAAAACATCCAATCAACCCCTTTGAAAGCTCTTTTTAGGGAAACTGTTAAAGCAAGCCTGGGCTGGGGAATTTCCTCGGGATTACTGAAGCCTGGGGACTGGTGTCGGCCAGAGCACGGGGGCGCGATGCAGACCCCGCGGGAGGAGGGTGGAAGCTGCGCAAACTCACCCCGGCCCGAGTCTGCGTGACGGCGTGTCTGCGTGACGGCGTGTCTGCGTGACGGCGTGTCTGCGTGTCTGCGTGACGGCGTGACTGCGTGACGGCGTGACTGCGTGTCTGCATGACAGCGGCTCGTCTCACCCCGCTGGCCGAGATGACCTTCCCACCCTCCCAACCATGTCTCGAGTACTGGACAACAGCCCTGTCCCCACACGCCCCCTTTGCCCACTGGAGACACAGGACACGGGCGCAGGGGGTCTAACGACAGCCCTGTCCCCACACACCCCCTTTACCCGCTGGGGACGCAGGACATGGGCTGGGGGTCTAACGACAGAGCCAAGCGCCACACCGTGACAGGCTCCCACGCTCTGCTTCTCCACCGCAGCCGATGTAGGGGCCTTGTCATCCCATCCGGCCTGTCTGATGAGACCACCCGACAGGAGGGCTGGACGGACCCCGAAAGGTTGCTAGAGAACATGCCCTTCCGGTGCTTGCTGGAGCCGCACCACCGATCCTGGTGGTGTTGGTATCCGTGGCCCTGGCAGCACTGACCTTGCCAGACGCCGGGGCCGCCAACCCGCAGGTTTCCAACTCGAGGCCCCTTCCTAACTTCCCAGCTTCCTAATTCCAGCCGGTTCTGGCTGGCAGCCACTTCGTGCCCCCTTGCTGCTCCCTCTGCTTTAGGTGGGCTGGTGCTACTGAACAGTTCCTTGGCTTGCTCAGCTGAATGCAGAAGAGACCAACTGTGACAACACACGCAGCCCAGCCCCATCCCGCGTCTGCAGGGGTCTGCAGGGGTCTGCAGGGCTTACGTCCATCAGTCCCCCCCTCCCCCCCCCGCACGAGAGCAAGCGCTACTGGAGGACGACCCCAATTCTGGTGCAGGGTAGGAGACCACGCCTGCAGGCGAACCTGCCTCACCAGCTGGCTCCTTCTGCACTCCGCCGCGGGGGCGGAGCTGGGGACCATGCGTGTTTCCTGCACTGTCCTCCCGCAGCTGCGCCTAAGCCAGGTTTCAGGGCGGCAAGAGCGGCGGCGTTTACCCTGCACGGAACAGCGCGTGCACGCGGCCGACCATGACCCACGGAGGACCTCCAACTTCAGAAGGGGCAGCCAAGAGGAGGGAGGGAGGGAGCGAGCAGGTTGTAAAGCAGTGCAGCGGGCTGAGGGAAGGGTCTCCAGCAAGCTGGGCCGACACCCCTGCTGGGCGAGCTTCTCCGGCAGGCACTGTCTTGAGTCACAAACGAACTCTCTGGCCACCAAGGGTGCTGGCAGTGCCCTAAGCGGGGTGGGCAGCATGTGGGCAGGGCTCCCTTGAAGAGTCATGCGCCAGGTGGAAGGACCGCAAGCCCAGAAGCACAGTCCACACCCCTGCAGGCGGCACTGGCCTAGAACGCGGGAGAAGCCTCTGCCTCTACTGTGACACGGGCAGGGGGAAGGGAGTAGGGGAGGGGAAAGGAGGGGGAGGAGCAAGGGGAGGGGGAAGGGGAAGGGGAAGGGAGGGGGAGGGGAAGGGGAAGGGGAAGGGGAAGGGAGGGGGAGGGGGAAGGGGAAGGGAAGGGGAGGGGAAGGGGAAGGGAGGGGGAAGGGGAAGGGAAGGGGAGGGGGGAAAGGGAAGGGAGGGGGAAGGGGGGGAGGGGGAGAGAAAGGGAGGGGGAGGGGGGAGGGAGGGGAAGGGAGGGGGGGAGGGGGAGAGAAGGAAAGGGGGAGGAAAGGGGAGGGGGAAGAGGGAGGGGAAGGGAAGGGGAAAGGAAGGGGGAGGGGAAGGAGGGAAGGAAGGAGGAGGAGGGAGGGGAAGGCAGGGGGAGGGGAGAGAGAAGGGAGGGGGAGAGGAAAGGGAGGGGACGGGAAGGGGGAGGGGAGGGAGGGGGGAGGGGAGGGGGGGGAGAGGGGGGAGGGAAGGGGAAGGAGGAGGGGGGACGGGGGGGGGGGAGGGGGAGGGGAGGGGGAGGGGGGGGAGGGGGGGGGGGGGGGGGGGGAGGGGGAGGGGGGAGGGAGGAGGGGGAGGGGAGGGGGGGCAATCAGCGCTTGGCCAATCAGAACCAGGGGCAGCGGCGGCGGAAGGAACAGGCGAGGCCACAGTTCCCGGGCCTTGCTTGGGCGATCCTGTCTCGAAAAAGAGAAACTCCACAAAAAATTCAAACAACAAAGCGAGGGTCAGGAATCTTTACGATAGTGCCTGTTAAGTAAAGGTAATAATAACAGCGATGCAGGTTGAATTTCCTTAGAAAGGCGTCATTTTGACAAAAAAAAATATTACTCATCAACTAACAGTCACAGGAATATAAACCATAAAAAATGCCTAATTGCAAAATTCAAAATCAAAATGTAAATGTTTTAAGACAAACTAGATATTGAGTCTTTCAGACATGTTATACTCACACTTAACACTATCAAGGGATTCTAGAAGCTTCTGTATCTGAAGCCCACCATAGTGACTGGGAAACACCAGCAAAGTTAACAAGCGAAGGAATGAAGATTCGGGGGACAAAATGCCTCGAGTACCTGAGCGTGGAAACCCAGCACCCACGGAAGAGCCGGGGGTGGCGGAGCGCTGGCCACCCCAGAACTGCAGCCAATGAGACAGGCCAGCCAATCAGTGAGCCTACTCATGAGACACGCCAGCCAATCAGTGAACCTCTCCAGATATGCCAGCCAATCAGTGAGCCCACTCATAAGACACACCAGCCAATCAGTGAACCTCTCGAGATATGCCAGCCAGTGAGCCCACTCATGAGACACGCCAGCCAATTAGTGAACTGCTCATGAGACATCAGCCAATCAGCGAGCCAGCTCATAAGATACACCAGCCAATCAGTGAACACTGAATTCAGTCAGAGAACCTTTCTCAAACACAAAATATACAATAACAAAAACATAACGGAGGGCAACAGATGCTCCTAATATATATTAACCTCCGATCTACAACCACAGGCGTGCACACACACAAAGACACCATTGAATGCTACACAACTGAATAAAGAAAACAACAAAACACCCTTACTGACCTGTTTTATGGCTGAATCTTCAGCATCTTTTAAAGACTCCGTAGTGACAGAATCATCAGCTACCCTGGAAATCTTAACTTTAACGTCAACTTTTGGACTCAACAACTTGTGTCTTGTTCTGGTATTTTCTTCTGCAGAAAGTCCTAAGAATGTTCAATAAACAAGACTTCAAATTTGTACCTTCTCCACCTTTCCACCCTCCTCCCACCTCTTCTCGGTGTCCTGTACTTTACAAGTCATAAGCAAAGCTCTACTTGTAACTTTTGTTTTAGTTGTCAACACATAAGAGTAAAAAAAGATTGTTTTATAGAAATAAATAATTATATGGAAATTTCTTAAAAGGGTCTGTGTGTACTTACTTATAAGTCACATTAAAACAATAAATTACAACACTCTGTAGATAAGGAAAGCCAATACTTTTCTTCTTAGAGTGTCTTCAATGACTCTATTTTACTACTCATCTAACAACCAGTGAGCTTGCACATGCTTGTAAAGAGCCTCACACTTTTTTTGGAGACAGTACATTTAAAGTTTTCAGAACGAATCTCTCACAGATGAGGGGCTCTGTAAGTTCTGGAAGTGGACTTCCCCCCCTAAAATGAACAGTGTTTCAGATCTAAGGTGAGTCTGATCAACTCTCCAAAAACATCGGAATTTTTAAGTTTGTTTTGGAAAAAGAGTTTTAGATTTTAATGAACTACTCTGCATCCAATTATCCACGCAGATTGCCAAGTTTTCTCTTCTAACACTAAGGAGGCAAAGGAAACAATGGAAATCATACCTGGAACGTATACTACTGATTGTTCTTCGTCAGAAACTGTGGAAGAGAATATGAAGGAAAATACTTGGAAACATCGCCAAACACAGACGCTGCTCCGGGTCTGTGTTCCCGACTCATCTGCTTTGACCTGAGAACTTATAAACTTCTTTTAAAAAACTGAAGTAAATTCAGTAAAATTAATATTGCATAAAGGTTAGCTTTATTTATTTACTCAAGGAAAAGAGAGGGAGAAGAAAAGACTCCAGAGACAGAGAGAGAGAATGGAGAGGGAAAGCATGCAGCACATGCATGTCATGCTACACAGGTAGAGGTCAGAGGACAACATTCAGAAGCCAGTTCTCTCTGCTGAGCTGGCTTGCTGGTCTTAAGATTTAGCTTTTGATAGTGACAACTCTGTGTTTAGTAAAAATTCAGGAAAGTCTCCATTCATGGACATTCATCCATATATCCAACAGGATACCTTACAATACACACTTTGCTTAGCTATTTTCCTTTTATAAATAAGCATTAATGAGTGTGCTGACTACTGAGAAGAGTATTATTCTCGTTTCTTCTATTTCTAGAAGAAAAACTAGTTTTAAGTAGACTTTAGCTTTGAAGATCAAACAATGTTTAGGGCAAGTCAATAATGAAAACACAAAGCAGCATTTGTTTTGCAGAACATTCATAAAGTTTCCCAAGCTCCATAACAGGAAGAGTGGAGAGCTGTCTTGACCTTGGAGAGAAGTTCAGAAAGGTGGAGCTCACATATGGTTGTGGAATAACCAACCTAAGGCAGCTTTCGTTCTAGAAGCAAAATCATATCCACAGCTATCTCAATCCGCATGTGCTCACACTTTAACTACCTTCAAGAAAAGAAGCACGTAAACAAATTTCCTTCCAAATGACCTAGAAAATTCCAAAACTTCCTACTTAAAAAAATGTTTCTAAGATTTCCAGACAAAGCACTTTCTAACTACCACCTTCTGGAGAAGGTTACAATGGGTTTAGTGACATATCTTAAAATTACTCGTGGCAATCCCAGTGAGATTCCCTCCAGGAGACGCTGACTGAAAATGTCTAGAACTACACTGTAGTTCCAGCCCCTGGGGAGGCCGAACCAGGAGGATCTAAGTTCAAGGCCTGCCTGTGATACAGAGTGAGTCTCCTTAAGTTGATCTGGGGCTATATAAGCTATATAGGCCCTGTGTCCCCATAAAATTCTAGGACACTAGAAATACTCCAGTAATGTTACTGGACAGTAGGAATTCTCAGACGGTGTTACTGGACAGTAGGAATTCTCAGACGGTGTTACTGGACTGTGGAAACAGTGGTATTTCTGGAAGGTAGAAATACTCTGGTGGTGTTAATGGACAGAAGAAATACTCCAGTGATGTTACTGGACAGTAGGACATTCAGGCAGTGTTACTGGACAGTAAGATACTCCAGTAGTGTTACTGGACAGTAGGAATTCTCAAGCAGTGTTACTCTACACTAAGATACTTGGGCAGCGTTACTGGACAGCAGGACCTCTCGGGCCGCGTTACTGCTGCACTAGGCTGTCCCCACCCTCTGCGGCACGTGTGCCACCTTCAAATCTTCGGATTCTAATGACAGGCTGATCTGGTAGGACAAACCTCTGTCAGCTAGCAGATGGAGACTTGGAGACCTGGGGATTACGGCCAGCCTGCACCACATGAGACCCTGTCTCAAAAAGACAACAGCAAAAGCAACAGCCAACCAGGGCATCTCTAAATTTAAAATTTCCTCAAACATCACAGATAGATTTGAGATAATTTCAGGTGAGTTAGAATTATGTTTTCAAAGAAACTGACAATTGAAAACAGGAGAGAATTTCTCAATTGACCAATACCCGCTCTAAAAACACTTATACAATAAAGTGGTTAGGTCTCTTAACAACAACACTCTCTATTTTATATCCTTCAGGATAAATACTGTAGGCACTCAACAAATGTTTATTTGATAATGAGAATATATTTGTAAAAAGAACCCAGAGGAAAAAAAATCAAGACATGCTACATGTTGTGTTGCTTTTAATTAATATTGTAATGAAGAATTCCAGTATTTTCTACAGATCACAACGAGAGATTAACAAGTCACATGGAAACACTACTTTCTGTAGCCCATTCACAAAGGAGCTGCTCACAGAGGAGCCAGCAGCCCCATGAACGGAGTTGGGACCCCAATCAGCTCGGCCTTGATCTGGAAGCTCAGGCAGCTGGTTCTTTCTCTTCCGCGTGGAAGCCTCATAGACCTCCCCGTTCTGACTCCAGGTCAACCATGACTCTGAGGCCCTGTGGCTATGACCAGCGCATCTAAACCACTCTTCTTGTGTCCATGCTCATGGACGTGACTTTCTATGTTCGCTGTCTGGCACTATGTGCCCACACAAACTACATGCTTTCCTCCTCTCCCATGACACTGACATTAGTACTACCCCCTCTTCTACTGAGCCAACCGTTTCTGTGGTATCTATTTGCCATGGTTTGACTGTCTGGGAAGATCATGGCACCTTTAGAGGTGGAGCCTTGCTGGAGAAGGCAGTCACAGGAGTGGGCCTTGATGTGGAGTGGCCCACTTACTTCTGGGAAGGGTCTGCTCTCTCGGCCTCCTTGATGGACAGGACTTAAGCCGCCTCCAACTTCTGCCAGCCAGCCACACCTTTCCTGCCATAATGGACTGTATCTCCCCAGAACCGTAAGCTGAATAAACCCCCCTTTCGCCCTTAAGGTTGCTTGACTTTGAGGGGTGTCTCACAGCAATGGGAGAGTAACTGCTACACCATTTCTGTTAGTACCTAAATAGGTAGTATTTTTTTCTGAGAAGGAGTATGTCCTCCAACTACTACACACCGTGATCCCTTCACATCAACATGTCTCAGGAAACCTTCTACTGTCTCCAGTTTCTCTCCTCCCAAGCAGTTTTGAAACACCCCAGACAAGCCTCTAAATCTATCAATGCAATAGAACTTTTAATGAACTTGTTATGCCAATTCTTGGAAAACCTATCGATTGATTATCAGGGGCCTCTGCACCTGACCTACTGGCAGCGATTGACGATCAAGCCCTCTCCCCTTAGAACCCTTTCCTTGCTGAGCTTTAAAGGCACCACACTCACAGTCTCCTCCCCCTTCCCCCCTCCCTTTCCAGACACTTGTCCTGGCCACGGTTAAGGTCACCGGCTCCTCTCTCAGTGGGACATTCTGTGCATTCTTATTGAACAATGTCAATAAGCTGACAGCAGCCACATCAATCCTAGGCTGGGAAGACCTAAAACTCACGTTCCCATACTGAAGTCTTTAGCTTTGCCTCGAAGGCTATTCTCCACATAGCATTCCGCATCTCAGTGGAAATCCATCACCCAGCTGCCCAAACCCAAAGCACAAGAGTTTCTGGACATTAGTTTATCTCATATCTCACATTCAGAAAAGTCCACGGCATAGCCTTCAGGATACATCTGCAATACGAGAACTTTTGCCGGCAATGTCGCATCCACGCAAGCCGCCTTTTCTCTCACCAAGACTACAGACATTACCTCCCGTCTGCCTTCTTGCTCCTGTGTGCGACACCATGATCTATGCTTCCTGGTCACAGCTTGTTACTCCTCATTCAGATTAAAAGCTGAGTGTGCACAGGGGCCATCGATGCTGGAAATCTGATTATTCAGTCTGTTCTCTGATTCTCGTGCTCTGCCCCATTCCTGCCATTGTGTTTCTTTTTTTTTTTTTTTTTTTTTTAGAGAATTACATTCTTTTTTTATTTATTCAACTGTGCGCATGTACATGTGTATGTGCGTGCACGCGTGTGTGTCTGTGTATGTGTAGAACCATGGGCGAATTTGCGAACCACCATGGACGCCTCCACCTCCTCTGCCCTGGGATTCACAGGCTCCGCCATACCAGGACCAGAAGCACAGGCCGCCCCCGCTTCCGCCTGGCATCTATACGTGGGATCTGGGATCCAAACTCAGGACCTTCACCTGCAAGGCAGAGGCTTAACCCCTGAGCTACCTCTCCAGTCCCCATTGTGTTTCTTAAGGAGCTACTCGGACTTTGCATTTATGGCTCGCTCCTTCCTTACTATTAGGATACGGACAGGATCACCGAAGTGCCCCTTCCTCACTGTGGGCACTTAAACCTGCCCAGTCGTCCGAGCTGTCCACTGCCCCTCACTGCTTACTATGCTTACTGTGAAAACGACATACTTCATATACTCATACCTGTATCTCACTAAAATGCCAACACCAAAAGGATAATGATTTTTCTCCTGTATGCTCAAATTTTGTGTCTCCAAATTGAAAAACTGCCTGCTTCACAAAAGGACAAAGTGACATCTTATTTTTATGAAGCATGGGCCCAACAACTTTCTGCCTTCTTTTATTTACCTCATTCAAAATATGCAGGCAAAGCCCAATCCTTCTACTATCCACATCTCCAAATTTTTTTTTCAAATAGGAAAAACTAAAGTTACTTCAACAAACTAAAAATAAATTAGAAATTGCCTCCGTGGACTCTATCCTTTTCAATAGTGATCTGCTTCATCTATTTTAAGAATGTTTACCTTCCTATAACTTCCCAACAAGCATATATTTTGTGGAAAGACAGAAAAAGACATAAAACATATATAATGAATATATTAAACCTACTATTGATTTCCACGTCTCACTTAATTTCTCCCTGTTCGTAGAGGCACCTAAGAACCACTTCAAGTTGCAAGGCGCTTTCGACATGTTTATCAAGGTGTACATATTCCAGAGTCAAAGCAGTGATTTGAAAGCCAGGCAGAAATGGGTGGAGAGAAAGCAGCACCTGTGAGAATATGGTGATATCTTTGAGTCTGAGTGACCTCTACCTGTCACCCACATGCGTGAAACTGTTACTGACCAGACTTTAATGCAAATTATGCTGACATCAATGTAAATTCTATTTTTACTTGGAAACAACCAATGACAAGACGATACTATAGATGATTCTGACCTAGTCTCTTGCAGTTCACACTCACGATTGATAATCATGGAGTGCACATTAGCCGTGAAAGGGAGATACTGCAAAAAGCCTAATTCTGACATTTACCAAAGATTTAACTCATAAAAGGGAACCAACTTGTGAACCAGCACTGCTGAATCACACTGCTTAGGAGACACAAACTCACAACATTAGAAGAGAAAAGTGATAATCGGTCACTGAGGATCTGTGCTCTCATGACAGAAACTTCTAGAATTGAGAAATCTGTCACATTTGTTGTTTGCATGAAGCATCAAAAGCACTGATTATAAAGAATACCAGATTACAGGAGCATAATATGTGGCCTTTTGCCTGTTGAAAATTCTGCCTTTATGGCTCTGGGGTGGTCTGAAAAATCATCAGAAAAGAAACTGAGATCCAGCCACCAAACAACTCATACCGATTTATCAAATACCCAGTAACAAAACAGTTTTATGCCCTTGGAGATTTAAGAGAAAGTATCTGAGACTGAATGTTAATCAGTTACTGGATGACTTTTGCTGAGGACTCTGCATGAGATGTTCACAACATGGGAACATATAAGAGGCTAGGAGTATATACATGCAACAGTGAATGGTGTGTCTAGTGAACGAGGGCAGGGCTGCGCCAAGAGCACAAGCTGTACTGCAATAGAGTGGTTGGCATAAGGAAGCAACCCTTGGGAATCACGTGTCAGAACCCTATCAATGCAATGCTTCTAAGGACAGACACCCTAATTTTCTGACTTCGCCCAGTGGGCCTTGAATGTACATATTCTCAACTTTATTGATAAAGGATATATAGAGATAGTTTACTATATGCTTTCGTCCAACAGTGTATGTACATGATTTCTTTTGTTTTTCAACCAGAGATTGCTTAGGATGCTAGTAAGTTGACTACCTACTTACGTTTGTGTGTTGTTTAGCTGTTAGTATTATGTAATCGTGTTTAGTAAGTATAGAACACTGACTACCCAGCAGCAAAGAATGTAAAAAATGTCTGCTCACGTGACACTTTAATCCCAGTATTCAGTAAGGGAAACTGAAGGTAGAATTTTGTAAACTTCACTGGGTGCTGGGAGTGGAATGCCCAGTGTCTTTGCGGCAATGTCAACACCATGGCAACCGGACACTAATCACCTATTGCAGGCAAGTAATCTAGCCACATAATGCCCTAAGGTGAAGGAAAGTTTTCACCCATCTGTGCAAAAGCTTGTCCTGGAACAACTAAATACTGGGAAGAGCCACCGTCAAACTGCTTGTCACAAGCAGGCATCACACTGCGAATTTTAACCGCCGCCGAGCCGCCACACAGATCCCCTGTCCAGCGTGTCTACTGGGAGTGACACCTCTATCTGCAGGTCGGCGCTGCTTCCAGACAGCACCCCAAGTCCACGGCCTCTCCGAAGACCCAGCGAGGAGACAGAGCGGCGCATACCAGCTCGAGAAGCTGGGGTCCCGGCTGGCAGCGCAGACAGGGCCGATTCTAAACCAAGAGCAACAGCCCGTGTCTCTCCAGGACAGCCACAAACTCCTCTGCACCCTTAGCCCAATTTGGGGTCACCTGCGGAGATCTGCAGAGGGGACCCCATGGCCTGGCGACGCCCGCGGCCCCGGGGATGCCCGCGGCCGGCGATGCCCACGGTCCCGGCGATGCTCACGGCCGGCGGCACTCTTGGTCCTGGCGGTGCCCACGGCACGCGACGCTCACGGCCCCGGGCATGCCCACGGCCCGCGACACTCATGGCCCAGGCGGTGCCCACGGCCGGCGACGCTCACCGCCCCGGGCATGCCCACGGCCCGCGGCACTCGCGGCCCCGGCGGTGCCCACGGTCCTGGCGGTGCCCACGGTCCCGACGATGCCCACGGCCGGCGGCACTCATGGCCCCGGCGATGCCCGCGGCCGGCGGCGCTCATGACCCCGGCGATGCCCGCGGCCGGCGGCGCTTATGGCCCCGGCAGTGCCCACGGTCCCGGCGGAGATGCCCACGGCCGGCGGCACTCGTGGCCCCAGCGATGCCCACGCTCGGCGGCACTCGCGGGCCCCGCGGCGCCCACGGTCCCGACGATGCCCACGGCTCCAGCGATGCCCGCGGCCGGCGGCACTCGCGGCCCCCGCGGCGCCCATGGTCCCGCGATGCCCGCGGCCGGCGGCACTCGCGGCCCCCGCGGCGCCCACGGTCCCGCGACGCCCGCGGCCGGAGGCACTCACGGCCCGGGCCCGGCGACGGCGAGCGCCGCGCCCCCCGCCACGCCCGCCCGCGCGCCCGCCCGCCCGCCCCTCGCCGCCGACGCGGGCGCCGCGCCCCCCGGCAGCCGGGCGAAGGATACGGTCGCGGCTCCAGAACGCCGCTGCCCGCCCGGAGGCGCCCGCCGCGCCCGCCATCTTGAGCCAACCGCCAGCCGCGGCGCCGCGCCCGGCTCGCCCCGCCCCGGCCGCCGCGCTCGGGCCCCATTGGCCGCCGGGCGCCGGGACCCGCCCCCGCTGGCGCCGCCGGCCGCGGCGGGGCGAGGGCTGGCGGGCGGGGCGGGGCGGCCGGGCCCGCGGGAACGAGCGCCGGGCGGAGCTGCGGCCGCGGGAGCCGCCGGGGCCGCCCATGTGCGCCCGCCCGAAGCCTGCTGCGCCGGGAACTGCGGCTCCGGGGGCGCCGTGAGCCCCGCGGCGGCCGGGCGGGGTCGGGCGCGCCTCTCGCAGGCTCCGCCGCTGGCCGCGACCCCCGGCGCTCTGGCGGCCGCGCGCGGACGGGCGGCGCGAGCCATGGAGGACCCGCCGGCGCCGCTGCAGGCCAGCAAGCCGCACCTGGAGAAGCTGACGCTGGGCGTCACCCGCATCCTGGGTGAGGGGGCCGGGGGGGGGCGGGGACGGGGGCCGCGGGGGGGCGGGGAGGAGCAGGGGAGAGCGGGGGCCGCGGGCAGGGAGAGCAGGGGGCCGGAGGCCGCGGGGGGCCGCGGGGGGCCGGGGAGGAGCAGGGGCCAGCGGGGGCCGCGGGCGGGGTACGGGGGGGGGCCGCGGGCGGGGGACGGGGGGGCCGCGGGGGCTCGAGGGGCAGCGGGCCCGCGAGCCGGCGAGCCGGGGGACGGGAAGAGTAGGGGCGCGGACCGGGACGACAGGGAGGAGCTCAGGGCCTTGGCGGGGGTCGGGGAGGAGCGGGACCCCTGATGTCTTGGTTACGCACAGCTGTCGGACTGACGGTGGAGGGTTCAGCTGGGCGCATTTGTAGAGAATTAGTGGTCGGGCTGAGCCCAGAGCGAACCTGCAGGAGGTGGGTAGCCGAGGGGACAGACCCAGCCCAGAGCGGGGGCACTAGGCCCTGGACGGATGGACAACATGCAGAGAGCTGGTTGAGGACGTTGGCATCTTTACTCTTGGCCAGGCAAGCTGGTCTGGCAAGTGAGAATCGATTGTCCCTCGCTCAGGCATTACGTAGAGATGGTGGCCAGTTCCCTCGACCCTGGTGTTGGTGTGAGCTCTCCGGTCAAGCTGGACCGAGAACTGTAACCGGACAATTACAAGAGAATAAACCCCTTGTTCCCTAAAGCCGTTTGATGGTGATTTTATCAGCAACCCTGCAGACAAATTGCTACAGAATTTGGTACCAGAAAAGTGGGGTGTTGCTCATAAATCTAGCTGTATGGCTTTTGTGGATTCTGAATGTTTTTGTTGGAAAATTTTGGAAGTGTTTGAAGACTTTTGTGGATGCACAAATGTTTGAACAGGGTTAACAGGCCATTTGGAAAATAGAGATGATGAGAGATGAAGAGAACAAGGACGTCGGTGAAATTGAATTTAAAGACGATAGACGGGTTTGCTTAACAGAGGAGAGCTGTGCTGGTGGCCCTGAAACTCTGGATGTAAGAAAGGGCAGGCAGCAGAACAGTTGCCATTGTTGGAGAAATGAACATCAGTGAAAGAAAACCTAGTGCTTTGCACTGGGATGGTGGAAGACATAAATACCACCACATGGCAATTCTGAATTTTGAAAATCTGGACTCCTTCAGGGGCTGAAAGTCCAAGCCAAAGTTGTTTCTCGCCTTTTGGAAGTTTCAGCTGCCTAGAAAGGGGCTTTTCCCCAGTCGGCATATGAAAGTTGGTATAGTTATGGTTCAAGTGGTCCAAGCTGTGTTTCAACCTTGCTGCAGAATATGCCATTATTCCACAGGTCATACTGGTTTTGGCGTATGACTATGGGGTTCATGGGGAGCAGCCAAAGTATGGCACCAAGTGGCAGGTGTAGGATTCCTAGAAGGGAAAGTGGAGCTCATAATTGCAGAGGTGAACCCAGGGTGGTGTTGGAGTTGCCAGAACCATGGGATGTGTGCTGAGGACAGCTGGGAGTAGAGATTCAGCCTGGTTCAGAGGAACTCTGCTTTTGCAACTTTGAGCTGCAAACGGGGACTGGGAATGCCTAGAATCTTTGAGCCACCATGACATGATGAGCAACAGAAAATAGACATTAAAATACAAGATGTGGTATTTGATTTGCTGGACTTTGATGTTTTTTCATTGTCATGATGCTTTTATTTTGATGTTTTATCTGTGTTAAACTATTCAACTTTAATTTGATGGACTCTTACAGTTAAGTGATTTGAAATTCTAAAATGTTGGAATTGAACTTTTAATGACAGAACATTTTAAAAAATTGTCTATGAGAACTTTTAAAGATTTAGAATTAGTAAAATTAAATGTATTTATATTTTAAGATAAATTTAACACCTGTGGGGACAAGGTGAAGGTTACAGATTAAAAGTGATATATTCCTGTGTCAGGTTGACAAGGAGTGGAGTGTCATGGTTAGGTACAGGTGTCAACTTGATGGTGGAGGGTTCAGCTTTGGGCACATTTGTAGATAACTGAGAGTTGAATTAAACCCAGAGCGATCTGCAGAAGATTGTCTAGTGGATGAGGCAGACCCAGCCCAAGATAGATGGGACTAGGCCCTGAGCAAGTGAATAAAATAAGAGAGCTGGTTGAGGAAGTCGGCATCCTTCTGTTCACTTAGCCAGACAAGCTGGCCTGGCAAGTAAGGATTTTTCTTCTCTCAGCCATTATGTAGACATGGCGTGGCCAGTTCCCTTGGCCCTGGTGTTAGTGTGAGCTCTTCTGTCAAGGTGGACTGAGAACTATAACCAGATAGTCATTAAGAGAATAAGCCCCTTGTTCCCTTAAGTCTTTTGATGGTGATTTTATCAGCAATCATGCAGGTGAACTGCTACACCGAAGAAGGGTGCAGACAGCCCCTGAAGGTTCCCCTTCTGCACCCAGGAAGGCTGAGCAGAGGCCAGGCCCACATCCCCTGGATCTCAGAGGTCTGGCCTCCCCAAGGGTCGTCACCTAGGTAGTAGGCTTCCAAGGCGAGCCTTTCTGTGGGAGTGGACACTCCTGAAGGAAGATCACCCCCCACTCCTGAAGGAGTCTTCTCCTCCCCTGTTTCCTGACTCCAGAAAGAGAATTGATTCCCCACCCCATTGAGTCCAAAATGGGGACTCCCCACTCCTGAGCCCTGACTTGGTGGAGATGTGCTCCTGGGGAGTCCCCCTCTGCTGAAGAGGAAGTCCCCACCCCTGAACCAGTGTCCCCAGTCCCGAAGACAGGAAAGTCGCAGCCAGCCCCTGTGGGAGTGGAGAGCACTTGTTTGCAGCGAGCGTTTGTCTCGGTCACCACTGTGTTAGGCTTGCGCTGGAGCTGTGAAAAATAAAAGGTTGGCTTCCCAGTGCCTGAAAACAGACCAGTGATCGTCACTGATCCAGGAAGCACAGAGAGGAAGAGGTGGCCGACCCGTGTGGGAAGTTAAGGATCCTATCCCAAAGGAAAGTCTAGATGCTCGGGTAAAGGAAAAGCAAAGCCCCAGAAGCAGGTCTAAGGATGTCATCAGCCTCACACAGGACGTGTGTTCTATTTTAGGTAGTCCATCCATCCTGTGCTGTCTCATCTCCTCACGTGGGACGTGTGTTCTAGGTAGTCCATCCATCCTGTGCTGTCTCATCTCCTCACGTGGGACGTGTGTTCTAGGTAGTCCATCCATCCTGTGCTGTCTCAGCCTCATGCGGGACGCATGTTCTAGGTAGTCCATTCAACTCATGCTGTCTCATCTCCTCATGCGGGACGTGTGTTCTATTTTAGGTAGTCTATCCATCCTGTGCTGTCTCATCTCCTCATGTGGCACGTGTGTTCTAGGTAGTCCATCCATCCTGTGCTGTCTCATCTCCTCACGCGGAACGTGTGTTCTAGGTAGTCCATCCAGCCTGTGCTGTCTCATCTCCTCATGTGGGACGTGTGTTCTAGGTAGTCCATCTATCCTGTGCTGTCTCAGCCTCACGTGGGACGTGTGTTCTAGGTAGTCCATCCAGCCTGTGCTGTCTCATCTCCTCATGTGGGACGTGTGTTCTAGGTAGTCCATCCATCCTGTGCTGTCTCAGCTTCATGCGGGACGTGTGTTCTAGGTAGTCCATCCAACCCGTGCTGTCTCAGCCTCACGCGGGACGTGTTCTAGGTAGTCCATCCATCCTGTGCTGTCTCATCTCCTCACGCGGGACGTGTGTTCTAGGTAGTCCATCCAGCCTGTGCTATCTCATCTCCTCACGCGGGACGTGTGTTCTAGGTAGTCCATCCAGCCTGTGCTGTCTCAGCCTCACGCAGGATGTGTGTTCTAGGTAGTCCATCCAGCCTGTGCTGTCTCATCTCCTCACGCGGGACGTGTATTCTAGGTAGTCCATCCAGCCTGTGCTGTCTCAGCCTCATGCGGGATGTGTGTTCTAGGTAGTCCATCCATCCTGTGCTGTCTCACCTTTTTCTTAAGTAACAGTCCACTTCTGTTCCTGGCCCAATTCTGTAGTTCATAGAAGAGACAGGGTATTTTTTAGATATGCTTTAAGTTACAAAAATAATGTATTTGAGCCAGGGAGATGCTGCACGGGGCTTCAAGCCTTCCCTGCAAGCAAAAGGACCTCAGTGCAGAAAGTGGAGCTAGGGAAACCACAGGGCAAAGCAGTAGGGCAATAGGGCGATCCAGGATGGTTCCCTAAGTCACCCACAAACCTCCATGGGCGTGCACACAAGGCTCAGTGTGAAATCAGTAAAAACCTAGAATCCCTATATTTTGTTCAATATAGTAAATATTGAGAGTAGAATATATTCTGGGGTGTTTTCTTCCAGATGTCCTGCACTATGCAGGATTCTGGGACCAAGTCCTTGAGGGGTTGGCCAGTGCTCTGCCTGTGTCACGGAGCGTGGAAATGCCACCAGAGGGCCAGCCATTGGCCACCCGCAGTGTAAAACGTCTGTGTCCCAATTGACACTTTGCGCTCTTTTCTTCCAGAATCTTCCCCCGGTGTGACAGAGGTGACCATTATAGAAAAGCTGCCTGCTGAACGCCATATGATTTCTTCATGGGAAAAGGTGAGTGTTGCTTTGTAGAACTTACAGCTCCGGAAAAGCTTCCATTCCATGCTCTTTCCAGCATGAAGTGTCTCCTTTCACCACAGGTAATCTTGGAGGCAGTACACACACACACACACACATACGCACGCACATACACATACAGGCTAAATGTCTAGCAAGTGAAGAGAAAGACTCGTTCTGTGTCCTGATAGTGAAGAGAAACTCGTTTTGAACTCCTGATAGTGAAGAAAAAGACTGGTTTGTGTTCCTGATAGTGGCCAGAAAATAGTTAGGTGCCACTGGATCTACTAATAAGATCTGTAGCTAGTCTTTCTAGTTTTCCTCTGATCTTTCTTTTTTTTTTTTCCTTTAAAACTGTTATGGCCCAACATTGTGTTTGCTATTAAGTCATGAAGATTCAAGAGTAATTTTTTAAGTGCTCTGTTACTTACCTTTCACTCTCTCTGTCTGTGACAGTGTAGAATGTTACAAGTATAATTATACACTGAACTGAGACCAGAGAGAAAATAGTAAAGATAAAGTTGTCCAGAGACCTGACCTAGTCTGCAAAGAAGCTGTGAAAACTGTTGGCCAGACAGGTGGGCCCCCAGAGAAGGTGTTTTCAATCTGTGTGAAGGCTTTGAAGTGGAAAGACATGCTGGACTTCATAAAGAGGAGTTTGGCCAATATTTTGGGAACAAAGGAGGGTCAAATAAACGTTTTCTGTAGGGAACTGAGGCCAGATTTCTGCTGTGAGAAGATCACTGGCTGAGGATGTGATTGGAGTGGTCGCTAGGAGGTTATAGTCATGTAGTACCCACGTGCTAGCACCCCAAGCTGCTCTCGTTACATCATAACCCCAAAGACAGTTGTTGATACTTCTATTTTATAGACAGGAAACTGAGGCTGATAGGCGTTAGAGATTTGGTTCTGAGTCACATAGTTACCAAGTGACATTGCCAATCCGATCTCAGAATTTCCTGCACACTTGCCCTTCCTCCTGGGGCGTGGCAGCTGTGCTTAACAAGACAGTGCTGCACCTGTCCTGACCCTGACACCTAGATGCCTCAGTCCTAAGGCACGATCGCCAGAGCAGCTTTTCTGGCAACTCATCGGGTAGGTGTTGAGCTGATTCTCCAAACTTCGACTTGGCAGCACCTCAACTTCCCTCTTGGCCTCTCAGCCCCACCCTCCATCTCCACTCATGGCCTAAAATAAGAAAAGGATATTTCAGACAGTCTCTTGGTTGAATTTCATTTAAAAAAATTTTTTTTATTATTATTTATTCAATTGTGCGTGTATGCATGTGCACGTGTGTGTGTGTGTGTGTGTGTGTGTGTGTGTGTGTGTGTGTGCGTATGTATGTGTGTGTAGAACCACGGGCGAATTCAGGAACCACCATGGACGCCTCCACCTCCTCCTTGTTTACTCTGCCCCGGGATTCACAGGCTCCGCCCTACCAGGACCAGAAACGCAGGCCGCCCCCGCTTCCACCTGGCGTCTATACATGGGGTCTAGGATCCGAACTCAGGACCTTCTGAAGCTTAACCCCTGAGCCACCTCTCCAGCCCCTGAATTTCATTTTTTATTGATAATAAATGTATTTATGGCACTGAATGTGATGTTTTAGTACATTGTGTACATTGTGGGATGATCAGTCAGATGAATTAGCAGATCTGTAATCTCAAATATCTATCACTTCTTCATGACAAGTGCATTAAAATCCTTTTTGCTGCTGCAATTGGAAAGAGACATCACTGGTTTTGGCACCATGTGGTGAAGTAGAACCCGAGCTTTGTCTTCCTCGTCTGTGGATGCCACCCTGGCCCCAGCCTGTGAGGACCAGTTCCCACAACTTGCATGAGTTTTAAATTTTTTAAGATCATGTGGCACCCGTGTCTCTCAGCTTGGTTTATTTCACTATATAACAAAATGTCTGTATTATCCAAAGCAATTTACATAGGCAGTGTAGTCCCTGTCAGAATTTCCCTGTAATTCTTAATAGAAAAAGACCTCAAATAGCCAGTGTATCTTAACAAAAAATGCAAACTGGAGTCCTCACAGTACAGGATTCAGGTGATTTTACAAAGCCGTCCCAAACAAAGTAGCGTGTTACCAGCATGAGAAAAGACACTCATCCAGTCTGGAACTCCTGCTTCGGTGACTTTTAGCAGGTCTACCTTGTGTTGAGAACATGCCTGCCCTGTCTCCCGACACTCTGTTTCTTGGCTCTTCCCACGAGTCATCCTTGTTCAGCTAGACAGCCTCACATCTGCTTTCATTTAATATGTATCCGCATGATTTTATGACTGTATGAAATTGAGAATCACGAATGAGAGAAAACGGGGTATTTTTTATTCTAAGACTTTATTCAGTTAGTTATTTCTGGTTATATCCATTTTCCCAAAAACAACATAACACTATCCTTTATAGCTTAAAATTTTTTATGGTGTGTAGTGTGTAGACCACATTTCACCTGTTCCTTTGCTGGAAAACGTCCAGGCTGGCTCCGTAACTTGGCCATTGTGCACAGCACTGCAGTGAACATGGGCGTGTAGTTGTCTCGGACATGCCGACTGGGAGCCCTTTGGGTAGATCCGCAGGGATGGTGCAGCGGAGTCGTGTGTAGTAGACTTGTTTCTAATTTTTTTCTCGTTTTTTTATTTTACATTTTTTATTATTTTTTTGCCTAATTATACAAGCTCAATAGGTACCCCCTTCTTCTCCCTCCCCTCTTCCTTCCCCCATTGTCCCCCATTGCACTCTCCCTCCCACTCCCACCCTCCCTTTCCTCTCACCTCTTTTCCTTCCCTCTTCCTTTCTTGGTGCTTCCTGCTTTCTCCCTTCCACCCTCCAGAGCATCTGTTAATGTGGGCGCTGAATTTCCCCCTGAGTCGTCTACACTAGCGAGGGTTCAGGACTCAGTGGCATAGCTTGAGGCCCCTTCTTGTGCTGCCCACTAGCACATGACTCTATTATGTCTGTTTAGCCCCTTGCCTCTAAGGATCCTGCTGCCTGAAGACTTCTCCCCTGTGATCTGTGCTAGACTTTGGGGGGTTGCTGACATGTAAGCCATTGTGTAGGTCAGGCGAGGTCCAACCCCATTGTAGCTATATCCTGGCTGTTGCAGCCCTGACTTGTGTGAAGTATCTTGCATATCATTGGTCTTCTCTGTCTTTAGGCTCTTACAATCTTGCTGCCCCCTCTTCTGAAAGGTTTGCTGAACTTTAGGATGGGGAGAGGTTTGGCTGATCTGGTTCCAGGTGAATATTGTAGGGTCTTTGGTGAATTATGGTTTGTTGTTTTCAGTTTTGCTGTTCCTGCACTGCCCTTGGCTGCATCCTGATTGGTTGTCGAAATCATCTTCTAATCAAAGATAAAAGACTGTTTAAACGAAGATCTTAATATAAGAAGAGACTCAAAGGTAGATGGAAGAATAGGAGTAGGACAGAGCAGTGAGAGAGTCAGTCTCCCGTTTGCCAGTTGGTTACCGTCTAATACCCTTCCTGACTGGGAAAAGCCTGACCCGTTCAGGCCCAAGTGAACAGGAAGGGAAGTGAGAGGGAGCTGTGTCAGATGTCTCCATGCATACGTGCAATTCATGACCAAGGCCTCATTTCTCTACATATGTGTATTCTTTCTTCTCCTTTCTTTTGAGGTCTGCTTCCCCTTTCTCTCCTATTTATAATCCTTTGCAATTATAATGGTTGTTACAGAAATTTACCTTTGAGTATGTCATTAAGTGGGGAGTACATAGGACATCTAACTTTTTGTGTCTGGGGATACTTCACTCAGTATAATTTCTTCTAATTCCATCTATTTCCTGGCAGATTTCATTAATTCATCTTTTTTGATGTCTGAGTAGTATTCCATTGTATAAATGGACCACATTTTCATTATCCATTCGTCAACTGTTGGGCATTTGAGTTGATTCCATGACTTTGCTATTGTAAATAATGCCACAGTGAACATGGTTGTACTCAGGTCACTGTAATGAATTGTTAGATTTAGGGGAATTATTCTTGTAGTGGTATATCAGGGTCATATGGCATTTCAATCCTTAACTTTTTTAGAAATCGCCATTCTGATCTCCAGAGTAGTTATATAAGCCTGCATTCCCACCAGAATTGTATGAGAATTCCCTTCTCTCCACATCCTCTCCAGCATTTGGTGGTGTTTATATTGTTGATTTTCTTCATCCTGACTTGAGATGATATCTTAGGGTAGTTGTTGATTTGCATTTCCCTGATGGCTAGGGATGTGGAACACTTTTTAAGATATTTGTTAGGCATTTCAATTTTGTCCCTGGAAAAGTTTCTTTTGAGTTCCAAGGCCCTTTTTCTAAAAGGGCTATTTATTTCCTTAATGTTTAATTTTTTAAGTTCTTTGTGCATTCTGGATAATAGAGCTCTATCAGATGTGTGGTTAGTGAGGATTTTCTCCCATTCTGTGGGTTGCCTTTTTGCTCAGTTTACAGTCTCTTTAGCTGAACAGAAGCTCTTTTATTTCATAAGATCCCATTTGTTGAGTGTTGGT
The DNA here is from genome assembly GCA_023101885.1 of Typhlomys cinereus. Classification (NCBI taxonomy): domain Eukaryota; kingdom Metazoa; phylum Chordata; class Mammalia; order Rodentia; family Platacanthomyidae; genus Typhlomys; species Typhlomys cinereus. The sequence goes on from JALPQD010000028.1 coordinate 7,012,521, forward strand.
TCTAGTGCCTATGCTATTAGGGTTCTGTTTAGGAAATGTTGACCTAGCCCAGTCAGCTCGAGGGAGTTCCCTATCCTTTCACTAGGGTTTTTATAGTCTCTGGCCTAATATTAAGGTACCTTGATCCATTTGGAGTTGATTTTTGTGCATGGTGACAAGTACGGGTAGTTTTAATCTTCTGCATGTGGATATCCAGTTTTGCCAGCACCATTTGTTGAAAGTGCTGTTCTTTTTCCATTGGATTTTTTGGGCCCCTTTGTCAAAGATCAAGTGGCTGTAATTGTGTGGGGTTATATCCATTGATCTATGTACATTTTAGAGCCAGTACCAAGCTGTTTTTATTACTATAGATTTGTAGTATAGATTCAGGTTTGGTATGTTGATACCTCCAGCAGCGTTTTTATTACTCAGGATTGTTTTTGCTGTTCTAGGCCTTTTGTGCTTCCATATGAATTTTGAAATTGGTCAATTTTTTTTAAAGAAATTGCTTTGGAATTTTGATAGGTATAGCATTGAATCTGTATATTGCTTTTTGGTAGGATTGTCATTTTTACGATGTTAATTCTGCTGATCTAGGAGCACGGGAGGTCTTTCCACCTTCTGGTGTTTTCTGTAATTTCTTTCTTCAGGATTTTAAGTTTGCATTATAAAGGTCTCTCACTTCTTTGGTTAGATTTATACCAAGGCATTTCATTTTTTTAGGGGCTATAGTAAATGGGATTGTTTCTTTTAGGACTTTTTCACTTTTTTCATCCTTGGTATATAGGAAGGCCACTAATTCTTGCACATTTATTTTGTAGCCTGCCACTCTGCTGAACTTATGTATTAATTCCAGGAGTTTCCTTGTGGAGTTTTTAGGTTTTCTCCCATATGTGATCATGTTGTCCGCAAATAGAGATATCTTGATTTCTTCCTTTCCGATTTGAATCCTTTATCTCCCTCTCTTGTCTTATGCCTCAGCTAAGACTTCAAGTACAATATTGAATAGAAGTACAATATTGAATAGAGAGCCTTGTCTAGTTCCTGATTGAAGCAGGAATGCTTCAAGTTTTTCCCCATTTAGTATAATCCTTGCTGTTGGTTTGTTGTGTACAGCTTTTATTATGTTGATACAAGTTCCTTCCATTTCAACTGTCCCTAGGGTTTTGATTAAAACAGCATATTGAATTTGTCAAAAGCTTTTTCTACCATTTATCAAGTTTATAGCCCCAATGCCTATATCAAAAAAATGGAAACGTTACAAGTAAATAACTTAGCAATGCAACTTAAAGCGTTAGAAGAGGAGATTATCAAATTCAGGAGAGAAATATCTGAAATCGAGATAAGAAAATGATGGTCTTGGACTTTGGATTGCTTTATATGATGGATTACATTTGTTGATTTGCATGTGTTGAACCAACCTTGTGTGCCTGGGATAAACCTACTTGATCACAATGAATAATCTTTTTGATATGTTTTTGATTTGCTAATATTTTGTTGAGAATCTTTGCATCTGTGTCCATCAAAGAGATTGGCCTATCGTTTTCTTTTTTAAGTGTATCTTTATTATGTTTGGGGATTAGTATATTAGCTTCATAGAAAGAATTCAGAGGCGTTCCTTTCTTCACTATTTTATGGAATAGTTTAAGGAATAGTAGTGTTAATTGTTCTTTAAATGTAGAATTCAATGCTGAATCCATCTGGTCCAGGACATTTTTTGGTGGGAAAATTCGAGATTACTTCACTAATTTCCTCATTTGGCATAGGACTATTTAAATAATTCAAAACTTCCTGTTTCAATTTAGGTAAGTTGTGCTTCCTGAGAAATTCATCTATTTCTTTCAGATTATCAAATTTCATGGAGTACAAGTTTTGAAATATGACCTTCTAATTATCTGAATTTTTTGGGTATCAGTTGTGATAACTCCATTTTCATCCCTAATTTTGTTAATTTGGGTTTTCTCTCTCTTGATTTTGGTTTATTTAGCTCAGGTGTATCAATTTTAGTAATTTTTTTCTAAGAACCAGCTTTTCGTCTGGTTGATTCTTTGTATCATTTTCTTATCTCAGTTTCAGATATTTCTTCCCTGATTTTGATAATCTCTTCTAAAGCTTTAAGTTGCATTGCTAAGTTATTTACTTGTAACATTTCCATTTTTTTGATATAGGCATTGGGGCTATAAACTTCCTCATAGGACAGCTTTCATTGTGTCCTAGAGATTTTGATATGTTATATTTTCATTATTGTTTGCGTCTAGAAAATCTTGAATTTCCCTTTTGATTTCTTTCTGAACCCATTACTCACGTAGCATCACGCTGTTTAATTTTCCAAGAATTACTGTATTTTCTGCTGTGTTGTGTTGAGGATGTCAAGCTGTAGAGCGTGGTGGTCTGATAAGGTGCAGGCTAGAATTTCAACTTTCCTGTAAGATTCATTTTGTGGTCCAGTACTGTGGTCTGTTTTGGAGAAAGCTCCTTGGACTGCTGAGAAGAATGTGTATTCTTTGGTACTTAGACCGTAGAGATCTCTTAGGTCCATTTCGGTAAGGATTTGATTTAGTTCCGATGTGTCTCTGTTGAGTTTTTGGCCTGTTGATTTATCCCATATTGACAGCAAGATATTGAAATCCCCAACTATTACCATTTTGGGATTGATTTGTTGTTTTAGACCTTCTAGTGTTTGTTTAATGAATGTGGAGGAGCACATAGTAGATGCGTATATGTTCAGTATTGTGAAGTCCTGGTGAATTGTTCCTGATTAAAATGTAGCAGTATCCTTCTGTATCTCATGATTTTCTTTGGTTTGAAGTCCACTTTCTCATATACCTTAATTGCTACCTCTGCTTGTTTCCTTGTTCCATTAGCTTGAAGTATTTTTTATTATTTATTATTTATTCAATTGTGCGTGTATGCATGTGTGCACGTGTGTGCGTGTATGTGTGTGTGTGTGTGTATGTATATGTATGTGTGTGTGTGTGTGTGTGTGTGTGTATATGTGTGTGTAGAACCACGGATGAATTCGGGAACCACCATGGGCCGCCTCCACCTCCTTCTTGTTTACTCTGCCCTGGGATTCACAGGCTCCGCCCTACCAGGACCAGAAACGCAGGCCACCCCGGCGTCTGCCCGACGTCTATACGTCTATACATGGGGTCTAGGATCCAAACTCAGGACCTTCCGTCTGCAAGGCAGAGGCTTAACCCCTGAGCCACCTCTCCAGCTTGAAGTATTTTTGACCCGCCTTTTACTTTTAGAATGTGCCTATCTTTGGTGCTGAGATGTTTTTCCTGAAAGCAGTAGATGAATGGGTTTTGATTTCTAACCCATGTTTATGACCCGTGTCTTTTGATTGGTGGGCTAATTCCATTGACATTTAGGGTTATAATGGAGAAATTAACTTTTCATTTATGACATTTTTTGTGTTTGGTGGCTTTCATATGTGTATTATTTAGCTTGTAGCTTGTGATGGTATTATACGTCCTTCTGTCTTCCTGGATATGCTTGTTCTTTTCTTCAAGCTTCAGTATTTTTTCTAGCATTTTTTGAAGGCCTGATTTGGTGGTCATATAAGCTTTCAACTTGTCTTTAAAAAGGGTGGAAAATTTTTCTTTCACCCTTAATCATGACTGATAGTTTTGCTGAGTAAATCAGCCTGGGTTGACATTTGTGCTTGTTCAATATTTAAAATGTGTTTCTCTGAGCTCTTCTGGCTTTTACTGTTTCCATTGAAAAATCATTTGTTATTTTAATATATTTACCTTTAAAAATGACTTGTTTTTTTTTTTTTTTCTCTTGAAGCTCTTAGCACATTCTCTTTGTCTTCTATGTGTAGCGTTTTGAATATCTGCTATTTCTATTTGGTCATATCTGTTTGGGGTGCGATGTGTCTTTTGTATTTGGATGGACCTCTCTTTCTTTATATGTGGAAAATTTTCATGAATGATAATTTGAAAATTTTCCTCAGGTGTAGTATTTTGGGATTCTTGTTTTGGTATTCCATGAATGTACATATTAGGCTTCTTTAAGATGTCCCATAACTCTTGAATATTCCTCTCAAGTATCTTTGGCTTTAACAACCTCTTTGAACTGGTTTGTTATCCCATTTTGTCTTCAAGATCTGATATTCTAATTTCTGCTGCTTTAGTTCTGCTGCTAAGACTCTCTATTGTGTTCTGGGGTACAGACAGCTTGTCTTTTAGTTCAAGTTTAATCTGTATTTGAGATTGTTTTAACTGCTTTATGCCAATTTTTGTTTCTTCAGCTGCTTTCCTTATCTCATCCATGTGCCTGTTGTGTTTCTGTTGAAATCGGTTGATGAGGTTAACTCCTTCCAGATTTCTTTTCATTGTTTAGAAATCAGGCTTTGAAAATCATTATATTGGGTATGGCTTTCTTGGCTATTTTCTGTGCGTTTTGTTCTGGTTGGATTCTGTAATTATGGGGTTGATGCTTTTTGTAGGAGATTTGTTGTCTTGGTTTTTATTTCTCATGAATTTGCGCTGTGACCTAGGTATTTTTTGTTTTCCTCTTATGTCCTTCTTGATGTGTTTTTCGCTGATCTGAATGAGATAGTATTCTATACTTGAGCAGTTATTGCTATGTTTGCCTTGGAATTGCATCTACCTCTCTAGTGTTGCTTGGTGTTGTTTACTAGATGAGGCTATTGGACTGTTAGTACATCAGTTAAGGTGGGTTTAGTGGACAGGGATTGAAGTAGGGTCGTGCACTTTTTAGGTTTACTTCCTTGGCCATGTGTGAGGGTGAATGGTAAAATCCTTGAAGTTATATGAGTTTTTGGGTGGGCTATATGAGAATCTTAGACTATGGTGACCAACCGTTGAGAGTAAAGGAAGGTAAAAAGGGTTTACTTATCTTAAGATGGAAGCAAAGATTCTTTCCCGTTTGATGCGATGTATGGTGTTGGTCCCCTAGCCCATTGCTTGGGTTTTTCTCTGGACTCTGTTGAATTCTTGAAAACTTTAAAGTTCACCAGGAGTAGGGAGCCTGCTGGGCCAGGAGCAGAAAGGCGTTTCTAGTTTTTTGAGTGTGCTCCTGCTGGGCTTTCTGTAGAGGATGGCCAGGCTGCGTTCCTTTGTGCAGGCGTGTCCTGCCAGTTGTCTATTTTCTGCATGGTTGACATGCCCACTGAAGCAAGATTTTCAACGCAGTTTAGGTCTGTACTTCTCTGGTGGCTGGTGGTGTTGGACATTGTTCCATGTGTTTGCTGTTCTCAGCGTTTATCTTTTGAGAACTCTGCTCTTCTTTCTCTCCCATGCAGTGATTACGTGGTTCTCCTGTCCAGGATTTTGAATCCTCATATATTTTGGAGTTAATTCTCTGCCAGAGAATTAACTGGCAGAGCTTTGCTCCCTTCTCTGCTGTTTCCTATGCTGTGCAGAAGCTATTCAGTCTCTTGAGGTCCTGTTGACTTGTTTTCATGAGCGACGAGGGTCCTGCTTAGAAAGCCTTCGCTCACCCTGTTGCTTTTAAGAGTTTGGAGTTTCAGGTTCTGCGTTAAGGTCTTGATCCATGTGGAGTTCTCTTTGGGGAAGGGAGAGAGAGTCATCTAGTGTCACTTTTCTGCACTCGAGCATCGTTTATTAAAGACACTTTCCTGGCACCATGTGTTGAGGAGGCTGCCTTCCTCCCTCCCTCCTTCCCCCCCTCCCTCCCACCTCTTTGTCAAGCCGTCAGGAATCAGGTGGTAGTAGCTAAGCAAGTTTGTGTTGGAGTTTCTCTTCTGTTGGTTTACATTTCTCTTTTGTGCCTGCGCCATGATGTTTTTGCTACAGTGGCCGTAATTTAAATTGAAATCAAGGATGTTAAGACCTACAGCAAGTACTTCCAAGTAAAATTGTTAATTGTTATGTCTGTGTTCGTGGAGAACACCATGGGAATTCCTGTGGAGATTACATCAAATCTTCATATTGCTTTAGGTGAAGTGGCCATTTTTGTGACACTGATTTTAGCAGTCCAGGCATGTGAGAGGCTGTCCATGTCTAATGTGTCCTTCACTTTCTTTCTTTTTTAATTTGTGGGTCGATTCATGAATTCACATGCTATTGTGTACAGGGGCCGTGCTAGTCTTCTCTGCATTGCTCCAATGTTAGTGTGTGCACTGCTCAGGCAAGCAGTTCACTTTCTTCTTAAGCATTTAAAAGTGTTTCTTATAGAGATTTTTTGCTTCCTTAGTTAGATTTATTCTGTGGCTCTTTGTTGTTTGCTGCTGTTGTTTGAGGCTATTATAAATAGGATTGTTTCCCTATTCTTTTTTTTTCTCAGTATGTTTGTTATTGGCAAATAGGAAAGCCATTGATTTTAAAGTGTTAATTTTATGTCCTGCCTCTGCTAAAAGCGTGTATCAGTTCAAAGCTTTCTGGTGGAATCTTTAGGATCTCTTATGTATAGAATATATATCATTTGCAAACAAGGCACTTTGACTTCTTTTTCTGTTCGTTGTCTTACTTCTCTAAGACTATGACCACCATACTGAATAGAAGTGCAGACAGTGCACTGCCCTGTTTGTTCCTTGATTTTGATGGAATTGCTCTGAGTTTCCTTCATTTAGCGTGATGTTGGCTATGGATCTGTCATGTGGAGCATTTGTGATGTTGAGGTACAAGCCCTCCAGTCCTCTGTCCTCCATTAACAACATTATGTAAGAAATGAACCTAAAGTACACAACCCAAATTCTGTCTTCCATGCTTATGTATTGGCTTCCAGGGGCTCACAGCCTTCAGAAGCCTGACATCCAAGCTCATCTCTGCCCCTCTGGGTAGCTCCCTGATGTGTGGCACACTGAGCGGGGCTGGGGGGCTAAGGGGAGCTGAGGGGCTAAGCAGGGCTGGGGGGGTTGAGCTGGGCTGGGGGGCTGAGTGGGGCTGGGGGGCTGAGCGGGGCTGAGTGGGACTGGGGGGCTGAACGGGGCTGGAGGGCTGAGCGAGGCTGGGGGGCTAAGGGGAGCTGAGGTGCTGAGCCAGGCTGGAGGGTTGAGCGGGGCCGGGGGTTGTGGGGGGCTGAGTGGGGCTGAGGAGCTGATGAGGATTAGGGGCTAAGGGGGGTTGGGGGCTAAGGGGGGATTGGGGGCTAAGGGGGTCTGGGAGGCTTGAGGGGGGGTGGGGGGCCGAGGGGAGCTGGAGGCGTTTTGACGGGAGGAAGCAGCCTGGAGCCTCTGTCTTGGCCGGCATCAGGCCATCATCAGTAGTGACCATTCTTAGCTGCTGGTATTTCTCGAGGCTCGCTGCAGTGAGTTCCCGGGTGCAGCAGCAATGTGTTTGAGGGCAGCGTCTAGTCCAGCCGTGCGACTCCCCATCTTTAGGCTCTTACAGTCTCAGCACCCCTCTTCCTCAAGGCTCCTGAGCCTTAGCACGGGGAGAGATTTGGTTGGCCTGATTCCAGGGGAGCAGTGCAGGGTTACCAGCACTCTGCATTCTGGCAGCCGTGGTCCACTTCATGCTCTTCCGCTGCACCAGGCTGAGTCATCTGCATGCTGCGTGCTGAGCTCTTCCAGTCTGTGGGTGTGATGACAGGGTTTACAGGGCAGTCTGGTACACTGGCTTCCTGCCTGTCGGCTGTAGTCTGTTTCCTTCCCTTGGATAGGTTCTTGTGGCGAACAGTGACAGAAGCGTGCTCCATTCCGACAAGTGGGCCTCGAGTCTGACTGCGGCTCATCTCCTTGATACGAACATGCTTTTAAGAATTTCCCTTGGGCTCTCATGCCATCCTCCAGCCTAGATTTTCCTTCCCCTGTGGAATGTTCTCCGCAGGAAGAGTTTCAGTAGATGCATTTGTGTTCCCAGTGCCTGTGGCATGTCGTGTCTCTGCGGTAGGCTTCATGGCCTTTCGCCTTTGTCCAGAGAGGGCTGCGACAGCACGCACAGCAGGCAGGGCCTCGTGCGACACACATGGAGCAGGCAGGGCCTCGTGCGACAGCACACGGAGCAGGCAGGGCCTCATGCGACAGCATGCAGAGCAGACAGGTCCTCGTGCGACAGCATGCGGAGCAGACAAGTCCTCGTGCGACAGCACGCGGAGCAGGCAGGGCCTCATGCGACAGCACACACAGCAGGCAGGGCCTCATGCGACAGCACACGGAGCAGGCAGGGCCTCGACCCGGAACTGGTTTCCTACCTCTGACGCCTGGTGGACCTCGCGCGTCTGCTGCCCACACTTCACCCAGGAAGACAGCTCTGCTGTGGAAGACCCCAGAGAGCTGCAGAAACATGCAGAGCAGGAAGGGTGGGCAGCGGCCATGGACCACCCTTGCTGAGGGTGCAGGCAGTTCTCATGAGTGCTGACAGCTCCCTGGGGTGGCGCAGCAGTGGAGTTTGCAACGGGCCCTGTTTCAGAGTATTTGAAGAGACACAGCTACTCAGGAAAAATACTGACAATGGAAAGTGTGGCTAGTTGCTGTTCGCCATCAGTGGTGATCGTGTTGGTGACCAGATGCTACTTCATCCGCTGGGCCTTTCTTCCTCCAACCTCTGATCCCCATAGGCCTCTCTTCAGTTCACTTTTTCCTCCCCATAATGTAGATTAAAGTTTCATAGATTCGATTTACCTGACGATTTCTATGCCTACACTAATACTTGAAATGTACTTGATTTCACTGGTTTTCCTTTGATATTAAATTTTGAGTAATTAAAAACCTTTAAGGCTGGGGAGAGCCCAGATGGTAAAGTGCTGGTCTTGCCAGCACAGAACCTGCATCTTTGTTGTATTCTCAGAACCTACATGAAAGTCCCAGGAAGCAGAGACAGACGATCCCAGGGGCTCTCTGGCTAGGCCGCCTGGCCCGCGTGGCTCTGTCTGGAGAGGAAGGTGGGGAGTGTCTGAGCGACATGGCTGGCGCGGTCCTCTGGCCTGCACACACGTGCACACACACAGACACACGGCGCTCACAGGAAGATAAACCCTGGGAGGAATGAGTGGTCAAAACTAGATTCTTCGGACTGACTTGCAGTACATGCTGCTGCCCACCTCTGCTGGGGTCTCGTGGACGTGGCATCCAGGGCGGCTGGGACAGCTGGGCGCTCCTGCACCCTCAGCACTCAGGAGACAGTGAGAGTTGGAGGCCAGCTAACCTGGGTCACGACAGACAGTTAGAAGCTGGAAGACTGAAGGTTTCCGTGTCCGCCACTAGATGGCACCAGTGATCGAGATATTCCCGTGACTGCCAGCCTTTGGGGACTATGTACTCCAAGGAGCAAAACTTTTAAAATTCAGGTTTATTTAGTGTGGTTGGTGGAGGGAACACTGCAGTACATGCCGTGCCACACTGTGAGCGTGAGAGGACACTTTCTGAAGTCAGTTCTCCTTCCACTATGCAGTTTCTGGGATCAACTCGGGTCCTTTGCTCTAACAGCAGCTGTTCAACCCCTGACAGACACTTTAGTCCAAGAGAGAAAGGAAGGCGCAGGATCGACCCCGGGGCCAAGTAGCCTGCTAGGTAAGAAATTAGCTCGGTCTGAGAGTCTCTTCAGTGAGGTTAGAAAGCAGTTGGAATGAAGAAAAATGTGGCCAGAATGTAATTCTAATTCTTAGAGGAAATTAGGAACTTCATTAACCGAAATGGTGACTCTTGTCCTTCAGTAATCTAGAAATGCCGCTTAAATGCCGCCTGAGGTCACTGCACCATTCCTGTGCTCTCTGCACCGCCACTTCGGACGATTCTCACCCATATGCACGATCTTTGTGGCCCATCTGCTTTTTCATTAGGAATTGTCAGAACTATTAGATTAGGTTCATGGTATGAAATGCTTTAGAAAAATATAACTCCACTTTTAAGATGTTCTCTTTTCCAATAATTAGTTTAAAAAATAACACATGAGCGTGGGTCTGAAATTTACGGCAGTGTTAATATAACGCACGAGTGTGGGTCTGAAATGTACGGCAGTGCGCTCTCTCCATCGCGTATCTTTGGCTTGCTGCTTTTGAGCTCCTGCACTTCATGCCATGGCAGACGAGACACCTAGTCTACTTCGTCTGCATGGGCACATGCGCGCACACATAACTGCTTGCTGACCCTGACACCTCTGTAATGATGTTGTAAGTAATTTTCTATCAGTACTCCCTTTTGGGGGAGATAAGAAACAGTCAGTTGTCAGGCTGGAGAGGTGGCTCAGGGGTTAAGCTTCTGCCTTGCAGGTGGAAGGTCCTGAGTTTGAATCCTAGACCCCACGTGTAGATGCCGGGCGGAAGCGGGGGCGGCCTGCGTTTCTGGCCATGGTAGGGCGGAGCCTGTGAATCCTGGGCAGAGTAAACGAGGAGGTGGAGGCATCCATGGTGGTTCCCTACACACACACACATACATACACACGCGCGCACACATATACGCACAATTGAATAAATAATAAAAAAATTTTAAAAAGGTCAGTTGTCCACAGTGCTTTAAAATATCACTTTGCCCCCTCTTCTGAGCTCTTGCCTAAAGTCGGTGATTTGTGATTCTAGAAGAACAGCTGTGTGATGCCTGAGGACGTGAAGAATTTTTACCTGATGACCAATGGCTTCCACATGACGTGGAGTGTGAAGCTGGACGGTGAGTCAGCCTGCTGGGTATGGGGAGTGCTCCTCAGGTGGTGGGGAGTGCTCCTCAGGTGGTGGGGAGTGCTCCTCTAGTGGGGGGAAGTGCCCCTCTAGTGGTGGGGAGTGCCCCTCTAGTGGTGGGGAGTGCTCCTCTGGTGGTGGGGAGTGCCCCTCAGGTGGTGGGGAGTGCCCCTCTAGTGGTGGGGAGTGCCCCTCTAGTGGTGGGGAGTGCTCCTCAGGTGGTGAGGAGTGCCCCTCAGGTGGTGGGGAGTGCCCCTCAGGTGGTGGGGAGTGCCCCTCTAGTGGTGGGGGGTGCCCCTCTAGTGGGGGGTGCTCCTCAGGTGGTGGGGAGTGCCCCTCTAGTGGGGGGTGCTCCTCAGGTGGTGGGGAGTGCCCCTCTAGTGGTGGGGAGTGCCCCTCTAGTGGTGGGGAGTGCCCCTCTAGTGGTGGGAAGTGCCCCTCTAGTGGGAGTGCTCCTCTGGTGGTGGGGAGTGCTCCTATAGTGAGGAGTGCTCCTCTGGTGGTGGGGAGTGCTCTTCTAGTGGGGAGTGCTCCTCTAGTAGGGAGTGCTCCTCTAGTGGTGGGGAGTGCTCCTCTAGTGGGGAGTGCTCCTCTGGTGGTGGGGAGTGCTCCTCTGGTGGTGGGGAGTGCTCCTCTAGTGAGGAGGGCCCCTCTAGAGGGGAGTGCCCCTCTAGTGGTGGGGGGTGCCCCTCTAGTGGGGGGTGCTCCTCAGGTGGTGGGGAGTGCCCCTCTAGTGGGGGGTGCTCCTCAGGTGGTGGGGAGTGCCCCTCTAGTGGTGGGGAGTGCCCCTCTAGTGGGGAGTGCTCCTCTAGTGGTGGGGAGTGCCCCTCTAGTGGTGGGGAGTGCCCCTCTAGTGGTGGGGAGTGCCCCTCTAGTGGGGGGAAGTGCCCCTCTAGTGGGAGTGCCCCTCTAGTGGTGGGGAGTGCCCTTCTAGTGGGGAGTGCTCCTCTGGTGGTGGGGAGTGCTCCTCTAGTGAGGAGTGCTCCTCTGGTGGTGGGGAGTGCTCTTCTAGTGGGGAGTGCTCCTCTAGTAGGGAGTGCTCCTCTAGTGGTGGGGAGTGCTCCTCTAGTGGGGAGTGCTCCTCTGGTGGTGGGGAGTGCTCCTCTAGTGAGGAGGGCCCCTCTAGAGGGGAGTGCCCCTCTAGTGGTGGGGAGTGCCCCTCTAGTGGGGGGGAGTGCCCCTCTAGTGGGGAGTGCTCCTCTGGTGGTGGGGAGTGCTCCTCTAGTGAGGAGTGCTCCTCTGGTGGTGGGGAGTGCTCTTCTAGTGGGGAGTGCTCCTCTAGTAGGGAGTGCTCCTCTAGTGGTGGGGAGTGCTCCTCTGGTGGTGGGGAGTGCTCCTCTGGTGGTGGGGAGTGCTCCTCTAGTGAGGAGGGCCCCTCTAGAGGGGAGTGCTCCTCTAGTGGTGGGGAGTGCTTCCCTGCTAGAGAGACCAGATGAGGCAACTCCAAGAGTCCTTGGGATTTTTTTTGTCTGCATCTGAACAGTTTTTGTGGGTCTCAAGTGTCAAATTCAAAAGCTTTGCTTTTCCCCTAAAGCTAACAGATAACATGTGTGCTTCACCTGTTGCTACCATGTTCCAGAGTGTCCTGGTGCTGATCTGGAAGCCTGGCTTGGAGGCTTCCTGTTGGAGGATTTAGCTGCACACAGATTAGCTGGGAACTTGCCTCTGGGGTGTGGCAGCAGCCTGTAGTGCTCTGGGGTGGCGGCGGCAGCCTGCAGAGCTCCAGGCCAAAGAAGAGCCAAACCTTCTGGACTTGTTGCTACCATTTCCGCCATCGTGCCCTCGAAGGCTCCAACCCTCAGACCTAGTCAAGCCTGCGCCACTTCACTTGGCAGCCTATCTCAGCCCTGTGTTGTTTAGGCTGAGACTTGCGTGACAGATGTGCAAACCCAACTTTTTACATGCCGAAAGGTACAGGTAGCACGTAAATATGCAATGCCGTGCCGCACATGTAGATGGAAACTCCTGGAAATGCTGCTCTGCCGCTGGAGCCAAAACACTGTGGCCCAGCCACAGCCTCGCTGTCGACTCCAGCACCTTCCCAGGTCTTCTTTGGGTCTCTATTAACCATACACATGCACACACACACGCACGCACATGCACACGCACGCACATGCAACACTGGTGTCGTTCAGGGTGACCTCTGTCATCAGCAGATCTGTAGAGCCATGTGTCCCTGTTAGCACCTCTGCTCCAGCCGCACATCTCAGTCACCTCGACTTTCAAAGTCTCCCCGTGCTAAGCAAAGATACTTTCATAGCTTTCAGTGAACACCTGACATGACCTGTAGTCACATCATTTCATTCCGTGACCTAGAAAATACAACATGTGCATGGCCTTTGGAATCTAGAACAACGGACGAGACACAGAGACTAGACAGACGCTTTCCCACATTGCGGGGACAGGCTAGCCCCTTCACAAGCTTAATTTAAGGGAGTTTTTCATGAGTATTTTATGAATTCATAACTGTTATTTTCTGCTATGTAAATTCTCAGTTCTGGCCTTTTTATTATAACCATTCTTTGTTGAATAACTTGGCTAGCCTTTATCTAGACATTCCTTGCCATCACCCTTTTGTGTTTAAATTTCTAAGTCGTCATGGCATGCTGTGTCCACCGTCCTGTGTGACAAAGATTCTATGTAAAGATAAGGAAGACGTGCAGTTCTACTATTCTTTATTTATACCCTAATCACAAAAGAGTAGGCCTAATGAACAAGGTTACCAGTTACCAAGTTTCTTGTTATCAAGTAATGGAAAATAACAAATAGAGAAATATTTTCTACCACAAAAGTGTAAAACAGGAAGAGAAATGGTCTACTATATAATCAAAGCTGTTATTCTATTGGAAAGTATAGTTGTTGATAGAATTCTGGCTAAAACAAGGGAAGATGAAAAATAAAAGCATTTTTAAGTAAAATGTGCCCCTTTTAAAATTTTTCTTCAGTGCACCTTCATGAGCTTAGTGAGGGCGATTCATCACGTCTGCCCCCTTTTGTCTCTGCTTGCTTGTGTGAAAGGCCAGTGTTTGGAGTCTGTTCGCGTACATTCTGTAGTCTTCAGCCACAGGACCAGTCACGGACTTGCGGGTTCACTCAAGCAGAATAGAAGGGCTATGGTGACATCATTAAGAGGCTGTTACTCCATGCCGGTCTTCTTACTGTTCACAGATCACATCATTCCACTGGGAATCATGACAATTAATGGCATCTCAAAGCTGACTCAGCTCAACCAGTCTTCCGTGTACTCTCTTCCTAACGCGCCGACGTTGGCCGACCTCGAGGATGACGTCTGTGAAGGTGCAGAACCTGAGCGCCGTGGACACGGGAACATTCTTCCCCCTCTCCTGGGGCCATGTTTCCCAGTGGCCCACAGCTAGATGTCAGTCTCCTGACAGTCAGCGTGGCCAGATGTGGTAGTGAGCACACCTGTAATTCTAACACTTGGGAGGCTACAAAGTAGTTGACTTCAAGGCTCCCTGGGCTGCGGGTGACTCAGGGCAAACCAAGGGCAACAGAAAGACCTTGTCTCAAACTCCAAACCAACCACAGCTGAGGAGAAATCTGCTGCCTTTCCTGGGGTGGTCAGCAGGCAGAGCTGGACAGTAGAAGAAATGATAGGTGTCAGCAGGCAGAGCTGGACAGTAGAAGAAATGATAGGTGGTCAGCAGGCGGAGCCGGACAGTAGAAGAAATGATAGGTGGTCAGCAGGCGGAGCCGGACAGTAGAAGAAATGATAGGTGGTCAGCAGGCGGAGCCGGACAGTAGAAGAAATGATAGGTGGTCAGCAGACGGAGCCGGACAGTAGAAGAAATGATAGGTGTCAGCAGACGGAGCCGGACAGTAGAAGAAATGATAGGTGTCAGCAGACAGAGCTGGACAGTAGAAGAAATGATAGGTGGTCAGCAGACAGAGCCGGACAGTAGAAGAAATGATAGGTGTCAGCAGACGGAGCCGAGACAGAACAAATGAGCGTAAACAGCCAGAGAACCAAACTGCTAAAGGACACATGTGAAAACCTAAACCAAAACAAGAGTAGAAACCTTTAAGGAATTTTAATATAATTTCTAGATTAAGGGATAAAACATTTTATCAAACAATTTACTGATACCTGCTTATTGGTATGTGAAAACTTAAGTGTGAGAAATATTGTGAAACAACTATTACGGAAGTGAATTGTGAGAAAATTGGTAGGAAATTATGAAAAATAGGAAATAGGAAATAAAGACCTTCCTTTAGGAAAGAAAAACATAGATGGAAAGGCAATAAATACAAAATAATATGTATACATATCGAAAGGACTCATCAAAATGAAACAGAAAAGGACATCTATACATACTCTCATTTGGGGAGTTGTGGAATGGCAAACTTTTAGACAAAAAAATAACAATTGAGAAAGAATGGTAATCACATTAGAATCAAACTTCAGAAATAACTTTTACTTAAAAAAAAAAAGTACCTGAAAAAAATCAACCCCACGAACAAGAACCATTCGGAGTTACAGGTAACATGAAGAGATCAAGGGCCACTCCCAGGAGTGATGTTTCAAACATAGACTTTAAAGGGTTAAGCTTCTACTGTTGCAGTTAAAATCCAAGCTAAAATTTCATAGAAAATCTGAAAACAGTGATATTGTGGATTTTAAGCAAAATTCAAGTATCGTTCTGCTTGGTCAGAATCTCTGGAGCACCTTGTGACTGACAAGGCAGTAGATACTCAGAAGTGTTACCTCAGGAATGGGGAGTGCCTGGCCCTGGGGAACACTGCGTTCATCTTCCTGGGAAGAAAGCCCTTGGTTGCTGGTTTGCTTGCTGTTTTTGAGGCAGGGAGGCCTGCACCTGGGCTGTCCTGAGCTGCTCCTTTCCGGTCACCCGCCCGGTCCCGCGCGTCGGCATGCCCTGTCACAGGCCATCCCTCCATTCCCAGGGTGCCTGATAAATCTCTAAAGTCCGAAGTATCTGTTGCAAGCACTTTAGTGTTCTCTGAGAAGGAGCCTGAAAATCACAGAGACAAAGAACATTTAGCACTCAGCAATACAAAATTAATGATTTTTCTGGCATCTAATCAAAGATTGGCATGCAAATAAGTAAGAAAATAAAACCTTAATAGGGAAAATAGATTAATCATAATTAATCCAGAATTAACTCACATTTTAGAATTAGCATCAGTAGATGATAAAGTGGAAAAAGTTATGATTCGTTCATTCCCCCAAACCATGAAGCAGCCAGGGAAAGGAATCAGTTACACTCCATGGTGGGGAGAGCTCCCCACGGCATTAGTGCACAGACATCAAAATTGAGGTGTGTGTGGTGTCCCATTTTTATATAATAAATCCAGAAAAGGAAGAAGCTCTGTCAACATCACAGCTTATGTCTTGCTTTTCTGGGTTCCATTCTCAAGACATTCAGATTTCTTTGTTTATGCCAGCACCCCAGTTTCTAAGTTCAGTTTTCTTACGCCAGCACCTCACTTTCTACTGCTGATAAGAAATTCAGACAGAAGGCCTCATGTTCTCATGGCGTTTATAGAATTCTTCTGAAAACAATACTTAGGAGTATGTCTTAATAAGATTTTTTCACCTTTTTTTTTATGTTCAGTTCTTAGTTTAAATTGACAACTTTTGGATTTACAGCCAGTGAAGACCAGCCAGAGAAGCCTCATTTTGACTCTCGAAGTGTGATATTTGAGCTGGATTCTTGTAGTGGATATGGGAAGGTTTGCCTTGTCTACAAAAACGGGAAACCAGGTAAGGACCATTTCAAGCGTGAGCGCACAGCCCGTGTCTGGTTCTGCCTGACGCTGTTCAACAGCCATCGCACGAGTCTCCTAGATGTCATAAGTGCCGTCAGGTCCCTTCTGTGGCCAAGACCTAGCAAGCCCCAGGGTCCTTTCTGAGCAGCCTCTGCCAAGCTGTTTTCTACAGTCTTTTATGCTAGTCACTGCAGGAACAGTCGGTGAGGTTGGAAAATAGATGAGTGAAAACGAGAGGAACATTTCCAGAGTCGCTGCGGGCTCGTGTGTTAGATAAGCCTCCGGGAGCCAAGGGACCATCAGCAGTTGAAGGCCCCGAGGGACCAGCTCAGCAGTTGAAGGCCTGGAGTTTAGGTTCGCAGGTCCCAGATAAATGCCAGGTGGATGTGGTAGCCCATTTCGGATCTGGAGGCAGAGCCTGAGGGTCCCTAGGAAGCTTGCTACCCAGACTAGCACTAGCCAAGCTTGGGGTAGAGTCTCAAAACATTGAAGAGTAATTCGGGATTATTCCCACTGTTGGCCTCGGGTCCTCACATTCATGTGTGTGTGTGCACACTCACAGCAAGAGAAAGCACACAGTGGGTTCTTTTTATTTCTTAAAATTTATTCTTGAGTCTCATACATGTACATAATGTATTTCACCATATTCTCTCCCATTGCTCCCTTGGAGACCTCGTTCCCACCTGTGTTCATGCTGGGTTTTGTTTTTACCGAGTCTTAGGATGTGTTGAGGTGAACTGCTAGAGCTTGGATAATCTTACACTGGCTGCACACGAAGGAAAATGGCTACCTTTCCCTCCCACAGCAAATGCCAGTCTTAGGGAGTACTGGCATGCTTCCAAACCCCTCCCAGTTCCTGGTGGATTGCCAACAGGCCCAGTCTCGTGCCAGTTGCCACAGCTGTGAGTGTGTACAGGAGCTGTTGTGTGCAGAGGACAGGCTGTCTCAGAACGCCTCCTGCCCTGGCTCTCAGCTCTCTCTGCCCCCCTCACTGCTCTGAGCCCTGGGGAGGGTGATGTGATGCCCCTGTAGCCTGAGCCCCAGCACTTGACTTACTCCCAGCACTCAGACCATGCGCACGTCGGCACTGGCTGCCACCCCGTGCAGGGGCTTCTCTACAGGCAAGAGCAGCAGCTTCTGTGGGTGTGAACATGGATATTAGATGCCGTTCGGCAGTAGTAAGTTCTCCCTGAAGGCCGATGGCCTCCCAGGCATGGGAGCCTCAAAGTGTTTTGACACTTGTTACCCCTGTGGCCATCATGCCATTCCCGAACCCTTAGCACATTTTGCTTGGGAGGTTGGTATTGTAGCCACGGCTGGGTGAGATGAATGATCTTGCTTGGGAGGTTGGTACTAGAGCCACGACTGGGTGAGATGATAGATCTTGCTTGGGAGGTTGGTACTGTAGTCATGGCTGGGTGAGATGAATGATCTTGCTTGGGAGGTTGGCACTGCAGCCCACAGGACTTGTCCCCCAGAAGCCTTCCGAACTGACACTGTGAAGCTAGGTAGGTAGCACGGAGGGAGCTTTTAGTTCAGTTGTTTGATTTCTCAATTTGCACCAATCAAAGTGTGCGGCCTTTTAAGCAATAGGGTCTTACTGTCCTGTTCTGTTGGGCAATCATGAGCAATGACAGTAACCTGTATTATTTTGGGGGTCCCTGACCAGCAGTGTATAGGGATGTTTCCCATACCTGCATTGAGATTTTCCTTTTGTGACCTGTAACTTCTGGAAACAGCATTTCTCAGTGCTGTAGGTTCCCTCCATTCAGTCTTTTTTTCCCTGTGTGGTGCTTTCATACCTCTTTAGCTTTGTTAATCCTCCTCCCAGCCCCAGCATTTTTTTAAACTTTATTCATTCATTCTCTGTGTGTGTGTATCAGAGGGTACATGTGTCCCTGTGGAGGACCAAGGGTGACTTCAGGAATCATCCTGGATTGCTTCTACCTCCTCCTTACTTGGCTCTAGGGATTTCCCAGGTTCCGCCCATCAGGACCAGAAGCGCAGACTGCTGCCATTTCCACCTGGCATTTGTAACGTGGGACCTGGTATCAGGACTCAGGACCTTCTGCTTAAGAGGCATCTCAACCCCTGAGCCATCTCCAGCCCGAGCCCCCAGGTTTCTACCTCTGCCTTCACAGTGCACGTGTTCTCTCCATGACTCCTGTCTAGCCTCCTGTAGCTTCCTGGTCTCTACAGATGCCCCAATAAACACGTTAGCATAAAATTCAAAGCTGGGGTTCACATATGAGAGAGAGAGAGCATTCCCACACTCAGTGTATTTTCTAGTTCCGTCTATTTTCCTGCAGATTTAGTAACTTCATTTTTATATGCAGCTGAATAAAATCTTATATATATGCACCACATTTTCATTAACTACTCATCAGCTAATGGACATCTATGATTACTTCATTTCTTAATTTTGTGAGTAAGAAGCAATGAAATGGGTGTACAAGTAATAGGATTTATAGTCCCTTGGGTATATGTTCAGAAGTGGTACAGCTAGGTCACAAGGTGTTTCTATTTTTTAGCATTTTGTGAAACTGACACTGATTTCCATAGCGACTGTACCAGTTTATACTCCCATCAACAGAGTATAAAGGTTCCCCTTTCCTCACATCCTCACCAACATGGGTGCCGCTTGTTTTCTTGACAGTCGACTTAGTGCTTTGGGTTCTTTGTATATTCTAGATGGTGCTCTTCTGCTAAATATAAAGCTAAGATTATTCTCCCATTCTGTAAGCTGCCTGTGTGACTGATAGACAATTTCCTTTGCTGAATAGAAGCTTTTATTGTGCCTGTATTTGAAGTGTACTATCTACCTTTTCCTCTGGTAATTTCAGAAGTTGGAATCTATGTGGAGTACTTGATCCTTCTGGAGTCAATTTATGTACAGGGAGCTGAGAGTCTAGCTTCATTCTTCTGCATGTATACAGCCAGTTTTCCTAGCACCATTCGTTACAGACACTACTTTCCCTGGTTTGTATTTTTTGGCATTTTTTCATCAAAAATTTAATTGTTTGGCCTTATATCTGGTTCCTTTATTCTACTGATCTATGTGCCTTTTTGTGCCAGTAGCACATTCTCTACAACTCTGCCGTATGGTGTGAGATAGGTGTGGTGTAGTGCCTCTAGCGTTACTGCTCAGGTTGCTTTGGCTGCCTGGACTTTCAGACTTCCATATGGCTTTTAAGACTGAGAAAAATACCCCTGGAAGTTTGATTGTGATTGCACAGAAACGAGACTGGGGCAGGCAGAGTGGTCACCACGATACTGTGCGAGGTGTGTGCAGGCGAGCGGGGGAGGGGGTGCCGTGCCCTGCTGCACTGCTCTCCCCTTATTCTCTCTCTCAAGAGGGTCTGGGCTGGCATCTCACAAGCCTCGGTGGTGGGTTCTGTCTGCAAACCCCTGGCCTGCGGTTACGGGTGCATGCGCCCCTCGCCCAGCTGTCGGGGTGGCGGCAGCAACTGCTGCGGCCCCGAGCCTTCTCCAGCCTCCTTGGTGTGAGTGACAGCAGCAGGTCTTCCCTGTTCTGCTAGCAGTGTCCTTCATGTTTCATCTGAAGTGTTCATTGTAAAGGCTTTTCACTTTCTAGATTAGATTTATTTAAGGTTTTTTTTAATTTAGATTTGTTGTATTTAAGTTTAATGTTAATTCCATGTTATTCAAAGGTATTTTGTAATTACCGTGAATGAAATTATTTCTGTGATTCTCTGTTTGACTTTGGCATAGTGGAAAGCCACATATTTTTATATGTTAATTTTTATATGTTAATTTCATATCCTGTCAAAAGTGTTTATCATCAGCTCAACGAGTTTTTGAGTAGAATCTTAGCATCTTATGTACAAAGCCCTATTTTGTGCAATTGAGGATGCTTTGACTTCTTGCCTTCTCAGTAAGAGTTTAAGCACTGCATTGAACGGGAGTGGAGAAAGTGGGTACCCTTCGAGGTTTCCTCACTCAGCCTGATGTTGGATTCAAGGTTTGTCCTTGCTGTATGATGTTGAGACATTTCCCCGTCCCTGTTCACTGCAGGGCACTGTTATGTTGTCTCAGAGCCCTTTCTGCATCTGCTAGACGATGTGATTCGTTGTATGCCGAATCATCGCTTGTGCGCGGCCTTCATGATGGCGCAGGGTGTTTTCGACATGTTCTTGAGTTTTGTTTGCAAGTATCTTGCTGAGAATCTTTGTGTTTGTTTTGTTGAATCTTTAACATTTCACTATTAAGCTAATTCTGGTTTTGTAAAGTTTAGAAATGTTCCATTTCTATCCCTCTTTAAAAATTAATTTGACAAGTTTTGACATTCTTTTTTGAATGTTGGATTTATGTAGTGAATCCATTTGCCCCTGGCTTTTTTTATTAGTGCTTGAATGCCATTTGATACATTTAAAGTATGTCACTACGAGTTTCTGAATATTATTTGTGTCTGCTGTAATGTTTTCCTTTGCATCTCTTATTACTTTAAGTCTTTTAATTCTCTTTTATTTAAATTGCTAAATGTCAGTCTTATCGTTTGAAAGAACCACTTGATCAATGGTTTGGATTGAAAGAACCACTTGATCAATTTTTTTTTTTTTTGGTCTGTTTTCTATTTCATTAATTTCCTCCCTGATCTTAAATTTTTTCCCTGTCAATCTCCTTTGGATCTGATACTTCTTTCGCCACTGAAGCTCTGAGGTCACCATTAGGTTGTTTGAATTCTGATTTTTCACTATCACTGAGAGCTGTTGATATCTCTCTCGAGCCTGCCTCGTTGCTGACGTCAGATCTCTGCTCCGTCCTAGTTTACTTCCTCTTGAATTCCTTCGGGACCCATTCATCAGTTCCATAGTATGGTGTTTAATCTCCAGAATGTCTAGTTTCTGTTTTTCATTGGCTGTTCTACTTTTATTATTATTGTGTTCAAATAGAATACAGGAAATTATTTCTGTTTCATTATTTTTGTTGAGACTGGCTTTGTGTCCTCATGTGTGGTCTGTATTAGAGTTGGTCCCATGACCTGCTAAGAATGTGTGTTCTACAGTGTTATGTGAGTGTGTGGGAGGAGCTCGTGCATGAAATGGGCCTAATCCCAGTGCTCTGTGCTTTTGTCTGGAAAACTTGCTGGCAGCAAGATGGAAGTCACGATCGCCGCTGTGTTGTAGGGAACGTCTCTCCATGTCTAGCAGTGCTCCATGTGGAGTGTACCCGTGCTCAGTGCCCACGTATGCAGAATGTCCTTAGAGTTGACCTTCTTTCTGAGTTTTCCTTTGAAATCTGTTTTGTCAGATACAAGAACGCCAACACCCGCTTGTTTCCTGGTTCCATTTGCTTAGGATGTCTTTTCATACTAAAGTAGTATCTATCTGTGGAGTAGTAATGTTTCTTGGAGCCAACAAAAAGAATAATATGTTTTCTAATCCAGTCTGCTTGTCTGCATCTGTAATCACCCGCAGTGATTATTGACAGATGCGGTTCTGTGGCTTCCTTACTGGCACCATTTGTTTTCTCCTGAAGCCTCTTGAATGTGCTGGACCGTCTCTGTGCTCCGAGGCCTCTGCACTGACACAGGCCTCGCGCATATTCTAACGAACAGGTTTGTTTCCATTTTATTGTGATGGGTCATAATTTCCAAGTTACATTAATCTGCATTTGCAGTTATAATCCTTCAAGATTTAAAACATGTCATTCCAAGCCTTTCTGGCTTTTAAAGTCTCTTTTAAAATATCAGCCATTATTTTTTTAAATATTTCATTTATAGAGGACAACTTTAGGAACTCGCTTTCTCCCATGGCGGGAGCTGCTGGGATTGAATTTGGTGAGCAGGCTTGTGAGCTGGTCTGAGCGATTACTCGGCGCTTCACTGTGGAAGGACTTCTCGCTGCCTGACTCTGCCCAGGGAAACGAACCTGGGGGTTCACTGAGGTATATCACAGACAATCTTTCGAAAGCCCACTCCAGCATGGACGAAGATTCACGGAAACCCACCCTGGAGCACTCTGTGTGACTTGCTCCCAGGAGAACCTCTTCCTTCTGCAGTTCTTCCCCGGGGAGAACGCCCATCCTCCATCTTTGTAACTCTTGCAGGCTGAGAAGCTGGTTCCTTGCTGAGCCTTCCTCAGAATGGGCTGCTCCATTTGCTGCCCACCATCCTCTGAGGTTAACCTGGGCAAAGTCCATGATGACATCAAGCTGTGCCAGAGGAAAAGCCTCGCGCAGTCCTTGTGTGTTTCTTGCAGCTTTGAACACATCCTTTTTATTCTGCACACTTAGCACTTATTTAATGATGTGGTAGTATTCTGAGTGTCTTTTGAAACTCAGTGGGCCTCCCTTTCTCATAGGATATTTTCTCGTGTGGTTTTTGTGCATATATTTTCTATGCCTGTGGCCAGGTAGCAAAAAAAAAAACAGGATCTGTTGATTGTGGAATTAGTTCTCTGCGTGAGTCTTTGTGGCATGTTGGCGTGGGTGTGCGTTTATACCCGTGCCTGGTGTTCCCTCCAGACCAGTCACACGACACTTGAGGTTGCCTAGGACTCAGCCCTGGGGAAGGGGCGCCTCCTCTGATTCTCAAGCAGGATCGGCAGGAGCACAGTATGGCTGGTACCTGGGGCAGTTGTCCCAAGAGCTGAGATGTCAGGAGAGATTCTCCCAAGCAAGGTGTGGGTTACACAGCTGCTCTTCATATCTTCACCAAGGACAGCAATGGAACCTGGATGACTAGGCCCACAGCCCTCGGTGTGGAACTGAGAAAACAGACTAAGTAATACTGAGTTGCTGTTCACATCTGACACTGACATAGTGAAGCTTTCTGTGTGGACCCCAGAGCTTACCTTTAGGGAGGAGAGGGCACCCCCGGGAGAGACACCTTAGATAAGGAAGAAGAGGTAGGAGGAGTCACCGTGGCTAAAACCAGGTCACGAGGAAGTCTAGGGAGTTAAGGTTCATCTAAAGGCTCAAAAGAAATGAAGTCCAAAGACGAACTGCTCCTGCCTGTGCAGAACGTGGAAGCCAAGCCAAGGAGTTCAGCCAAGGCGTGAAAGGCTTGGTGGTCGTCGAGGGTTGTTCAGGAGAGTGTCAGGATCGAGGTAAAAATGGATCCAGTAGGTTTAGAAAGGGAAGAGACAGATGCTACAAGACCATAGGAGATCCTTAGCTGTCCCAGCAAGCCAGGACAAGTCTGAGGTGATGAGAAGAGGAGGAGAGAAACAGGAACCCACTGGGCGAGGTAGTAGGGCCCGGGCCTTCTTAAGTGGCGCAGCCCCAGAGCGCAGGCGGAGGCCAGGAGGGGCTGCTCTGGGACCTTCACTGCTTTTCAGGGGAGCCTGAGTCCCTAGCAGAGCCCAGACCGCAGCGCTACTCACTGGGGTGGCAAATGAGTGGCACAGAGCGGCAGCATCCACTGCAGTAACAGCGGCTTGCAGCGCCCGGGATGGCCCTGGAGTGAGGCTGGAAAGGGAGAGAGCGGGAGCCTTACGTTTGCATCTCCCCTAGCGCCTGTCGACCACTGCTATACAAGGACATCTCCTCAAGGCACAACTTAGTGTGTTCTTCCCTTTCGTCTGTCAGGGTTCGCGCACGACACTGAGATATGGTTCCTGGACAGAGCGTTGTACTGGCATTTTCTCACGGACTCCTTTACCGCCTATTACCGCCTGCTCATCACCCACCTGGGCCTGCCGCAGTGGCAGTATGCCTTCACCAGCTACGGCATCAGCCCCCAGGCCAAGGTAAGGGGCAGCATTGGCACCGCACAGACTCTCCTGTGGAAACATACCAACGTGCCTATCTCTAGTAACACATCTGGGCAGACGAGCCTCACATACACAGCCAGTGAGCGTCAGTCCCCTGAGGACTGATGGTGTCTCACTGTTTCCGAGAGCTTAGGTCAGTGGCTGTTTGGAAATGTTTTAATCCTCTGCGTGTTTGCCAGAAGCCGTCACAGCGAGCAGTTTGCGGCCTTTGCTTCCTTGCCCTCCTCCACTAAGCTCTTGCCTATCCTGACGTAGGCTGTGTCAGAATTCATCACATTGATGCACCTCGTTCACATTACACATCTGGTCGGTTTGTGTGACTGGACTTGAAAATGCCAACCAGTAGGTAGAATTCTAAGTAGATGAGCACCAGATTGGCAAGAAATTAGGGACTCCATTCTTACGACTTTACTTTCGTCAAATGTCATTTTAGGGTAACCTCCAACTAACCGCCAACTTATCAGTGTTGTGAGGTAGTGGTGATCAAACAAAGGCCAATAAATGTGGGGTGCTTGCACCCATTTATCTAAAGCCCATGCAGAAAAACACCAGCCCTGGGGCTTGCCCCAGGAAAGGCCTGTAGTGGCCTTCGAAACAACTCACCTGGAGAGGAAGCGGCTTCCGGAATTCCCTATGGGCAGGTAGATGAGTAGAAGTGTTTGGGTGGTTAGAACAAACACCACTGCATTTGTTGTAGAGGCTGCGAGGCCTCGTCGATGCCAAGCAAGGGTTGTGCTTCCATCTGTCGTCTGTCTGTCCTAGAGTTAGTTCATGACGTTGACATCTGGTTCTCCCACGAGAGCACAAGCTCTCTCTCATGAAGAGAGAATCTCTGTTAACGCCCAGAAAAGCTCGGCTTTCATACTGAACTGTTGAACACGCATCTGAGAGTTCTTTATCGGTCGGCACTCAGGCTGGCTCAGCTTATCCTGGCCGTGCTGTGTTTAGCTCACGAGCACAAGGAATGGTGTGTGTCCACCGCATTGTGACTTGTCTCCATTTCTCCCTACAGCAGTGGTTCAGCATGTACAAGCCCATCACCTACGACACAGACCTGCTCACGGAGGACACCGACTCTTTTGTGAACAAACTGGATCCCAGCAAGGTGTTCAAGAGCAAGAACAAGATCTTGATTCCCAAAAAGAAAGGGCCAGTGCAGCCGCCTCCAGCTGCACAGAAAGGGCCAGGGCCCTCTGCGCCCCCCACCCCTAAGCCCTCCTCCGGCTCAGGAAACCCTGTGCGAAAATGACCGCCTTCGAGGGCTCTTGACCAGGCCCGCAGTGACACTGAGGGACCTGTGGCCCTGAGCTCAGGTTCTCAGTGTGACTCAGCTGCACTTGTGAGTGATCAGAGCCTGGGTCTTTCCCAGGACACCAGCCAGGAATGGAAGGGCACCAAGACGCCCTTTGCTCAGACAGCCTCATCTCCAAATCACATTTATTGAGAACTTTTCCCCTTTCTATACCCATCCCTTAATTTCTTAACAGTAATTAGAGACTAATTAAATTAGACTAGTAATAAATAACAACCCTGTGGTTTTGACCATGAAACTTCAGTAGTCACATGTGGCCACTTCAGTTATGAAAAATTTGTATCCTTGAAATGTGGCTAATGCAATCAAGTACTTACATAGTTAGTAGACTCTATATTGGGCAGTACAAAGATGGGGAGAATTCTGTCACCGGAAGTTAGCTTGAACTAGAGCGCATGACAGTGTCGTCCTGCTGTCATCCTTGAGCTCAGTTAGGCTGTTAGTGTCGATGCCTGAAGCTGATGCGCTTGTGTCACAAAGCCGAGAAGGCAGTTATGTTCCTCAGTGCAAACAGGGCACGTGTCTTCTGGTTCTTTGTGAAGTTCTGTTCCCAATCAGCTTCCCATAAAGTATTTTGCTTCCAGTTTTGTGTTGTTTTCTTATTTACCAATATTAAAGTGTAGCAGAACTGTATCCCTTTAAAAAGTAGTTCACATTTTGAAACTAATTCACAGCTCTGTTGAATTAAACTACTCCAATAAAGTACTTGCAAATGTCATTCAGAAATGCATTGGACAGATCAAGGATGGTTCTACATAGACAACGAAGAACTCTGCACAGCACATCAATCACTATAGCACTTGTGGAGAAGACCAGCCAATGCTTTGCATTCCTTCATGACAGACGTCCCTAAGAAATTAGGATTGCAGGGGCCCTACCTCAGCATACTTAATGCTGTGTCCAAAAAACCTTATTACTGACATTGTATGATTTCTTCAAACTAGGGACAAGACAAGGGCGTCTCCTATCTTAACCAATGTAGTACTTGAATTCTTAAACTGGAGTAATAAGAGGTATAGAAAGGAAAGAAGTTAAATTTCCCTCTTTGTGGATGGTGATCCCGGTGAGCCCAACACCCTGGAAATTCTACCAGGAAACTCTGAAGCTGCCAGTAAAAGTGCGGTACCAACAAAAGATGAGTCCTCATTGTCACGTGCCAGCCACAAACCTGACTTGTTTGAGTAACGAAAGCAGCAAAGTGAAAGCCTCACTCAAAGAATAACACTAAGTACAAACCTATGGAAGGAGGCGAAGTACTTCTATGATGAAAGCTCACAAGAAAGAATCTGAAAAGGCCCCGAAAGTGATGTACAGACTGCATGCAGTCCCCATTGACGCGTCACAGACAATCCTTCACAGAAGTAGAAGGGCCTGCCTAGACAGTCCTGAGGAGAAAGCAGTGCTGCAAACAGCTGGACATTTTCTTTCAAATTGTCCTGCAGACTCATAATACTGAGAACAACGTGGTATTTTCCCCAGACAAACATACCGATGAAGTAATTCTGTGCAACCAGCTAACGTAGAACTTGTATGTCTGAAATTGCTAGGGGAAAACAGAAAATACTTCACTACGTAGGCATAGGTAAGGGCTTTCTGAAGAGGACGCCAACAGACCATGCATTAGTAGCAAGGATTGGAAAAGGTGGTGTTGCATAAAGCTAAAACACTTCTGGGCAGCAAAAGAAGTCCATAATGGAGAGTGTAGCAGTTACTCTTAACTACTGCTGTGAGAGAGCACCCGAAGTCAAGCAACCTAAGGGAGAAAAGATTTATTCAGCTTATGGTTCCAGAGGGGAAATACAGTTTCTCATGGCAGAGGCAGCATGGCTGGCTGGCCAAAGCTGGAGGAGGCTAATTTACTGCAGACATCTTGGAGGTTGAGAGCTGCAAGACTGCTTGCTGCAAAGGCAGGCTTCTAGAGAGAGGGAGGGACTAATCCACCTCAAGGCCTACCCCTAGTGACTGCCTTCCTCCAGCAAGGCTCCACCTCTCAAGGTGCCATGACCTTGCCAAACACATGAGACTGCGGGGGGGGGGGGCGAGGACATTTCAAACCACGACAGAGAAATTATTGACAGGCTAAATATGTGTTAGGGGCATAACCTCAATCATGCTAATATGAAGAACTCAGAAGACAGCGGGCAAATGAATCCGACAGTCTCAATAACTACAAGTGGCCAGAACACTGCACATCCTTAGGACACTGAGATTTCATATCAAAACTCAGTGATGAAGACAGGACAAATCCTGGCAAGGATGGGGTGGCTGGGGAGCCGCTCACACACTTGGAGGAATGCAAATGAGCGCAGCCCCTGCAGAAGTTAGTCTGAAGATCATATGTGTAACTTCACACACACACACATATAAACATATATATGTGTGTGTATGTGATGTAACTATACGACATGTTCTCTCTAAGTGAGAAAGTGAGATAGGAGAGGGATATGAGAAGATAATAAAGATGAATATGAACAAAATACATGACGCATGAAAGGGTGAAACATCATTTTCTATAATACTCAAAATACCAGAAAATAGGAAAATAGTACTATTTAAGTGACTGATATGTTTCTTTCATCCAGAGTCTTAACTGCTTTTGTGTGTAAAATATAAACTTACTTAGCACTCGTTTTTATGCTGTGAAGTTACAGCTTTATTTGCAAATATAAAACATTTAACTTACGTTAAGTAATGAAAATTACTTAACTTCACAGCTCGTGTGCACATACATACTATGTGCATGTTGTGTGTACCTACAGTGTGCATGTGTGTTACATCTTAACAACATTTGAAAAATGGCACAAAACTTGATCAGCTGTTTCACATTTTAATAGATGTACATTTTACCAACCTTCTTCCTCTTATTCAGTGACAGACAAAATCATGCTGCCTTTTATTTTCCTTTCTGCCATCTCTTTCGTTGCAAGCAGTTGGCTAATCTAGGAAAATAGCAGGTGTAAGAACAGAGATCCTAGTCGCTTGGTTGTTTATGTCCTAAGGTGCTGTTTACAAGTACTTTTTCTGAATTTTATGCAAATGCAATTCAAATGGAAAGCATAACTTGCCGGGACGTTGAATGCATCATGTTACATCACAGACCCGCTTACCTTGTGCTCCTGGACTCGGCAAGCATCTGAAGACTGTGTGTGCGGTGATGAGGATCCGTCACCATGTCTTCCTGCACATGGGCATGTGCATGCCTTTGTCCCGCCAGGCTTCCCTTGGAGAAGTTCAAGGACGAGACGGAGAAAGCAGGAACTCACGTGCGAAGCTTTTCTGGATGTTCAGCCCTGTGTAATACACCAGTCATTCACCCAGGGAACTGCCCTTTGTAAGGGATAAAGAACATTCCCCAGCAAGACCCAACATAAAAATCGAATTGTGGCATTAAATCAGATGTTGGGGGAAGTGAGACACCCCTGAGATTTTCAAATTAAATGCATTTAAAGTGGCTATGGGCTGTCCAACTAATCAGCTGCCCAAGAAAGACACTGCACTGCAATTATAGAACAAGGACTGAATGCCTCATGATGCATGGCTGGGGTTACTACTGCATGTGCTGCGTGCAGGTAAAGGACAGGAATGAAAAGGCACAGCTTTCGGATAGTACAGACCGACCTTAGAGCAATGCTCTCAAATGTCCATTATGTGCACCTGAGTCAGTAGTATATGGAAAACAGGATTCCCGGATCCCACTTCAGACCAGTTAATCACAAGTGCCAACAAAGGTTCCAGGCATCAGAATTTTTTTTTAAACATAGTCTCGCCCTGTAAATCAGGCCACCACTGAACTCAATATCTTCCTGTCAGTCTCTGCATCTGGGCTTGTAAGTATGAATCACACGCTTGGCTCAGGAATTTTAATCACCTGCAGTAGCAGCAGGTCTGGGTGAATTCAAACCTTTCAATCCAATAGAGCATATGACGATGCATGATGGGGAGAGTCAGGGCACCTGTTCAGTTTTGCATAATGCATTTTTCCTGAGCTTTCGACCATGGAGAGTATTAGCGCTTACCATAATTAGTCTCCTCTGTCCCTCACCTAGTCTCATAAAGAGTTCAGCAGATCCAGTGTCTACCTCCCAGTTCCAGCAATTCCCCAATTCCTGTGTCATCTATACTACAAGTACAGCTTTATCTTTTTAAAAATAATTGAGATCTATTGGTTTTTAAGTTATAGTTCTTCTTTCAGTTTTAGCAGCTGCTCTAGTGAGTATAATGCATACGCTTTTTCTAGTAATTACTCACAAGATGCCCGGTGACATTTGCACAGTGTAATTCTGATGCTTTCTCTAACTGAGCGTGCCGTGGACGAGGAGCATCGTGTCTGCCATGCTCTTACCTTTGGAACTGGTCATTAGTTCCCTTCCTTGGCTTCATGCGCCCCGCGGGATTCTGTTTTCCAACCAAGCATTCTCTCATGCACATACAGCCTTGGGCTAGCTAATAGTAGACTGGCCAGTAGGTGAGCGCTCAGGTAGCCACTGCGTCTACTTTGCTCCTTTATAATGTGACCCTGAGTGTTGCTCCAAACATGAGCCTTGCATGACCCACACGGCTCTTCTGAATGATTTCTTCTCCTCTTCCAAGACTCCAGCCTGGTGGTCTCCTGAAGCCCCTATCTGAAGCTTCCTCCCGAGGTCTCGCTCCAGCTGCCCTCTGCCTAGCGCTCCACGAGTCTCCACCCACAGCCTCTCCAAAGGGAGGGTGCACGTCAGCTCAGGGCATCTTACCTGGTCTCTGTATGTCCTGGGGGTTTTGAGACTGAAAAGCCGTCCGGAAACCACCAACACTGAATCTGAAAACACCCCTATAGAATTCTGCACTGCGCCAGGTGCCATGCAGTATTTCAGAGTAGGCCAGTAGACACAACTTGTCAGAATGCCAAGAGAAAACATGAAAATGTGTAACTGGACTGTTTAAAACGGAGACTCAGTGCTGGTAGAAGAAATAGGGCACCCTTATTTCAGCTCAGAGCCCTGCTGTGACATACATCCTGGGGGATGGCTAGTCACACGCAGCTCATGCGGTGGGCTCCAGGTCTAGAGAGAGACTGTCTCTAAAAAGACAAATAAGGAAAGCAGATGCTACCAGCGTTGACGTCTGGCCTGCATACACATGCGTACATGACAGGCACGCACCGCGCACACATTGTGTACATGACAGGCATGCACTGCACACGTGCGTACATATGTATACACCATATGTGTATGTTATAGGCATATACCACACACATGTACATTATAGGCATATACACATACAGGTATGCACCACACATACTGTAAAAATGATAAAAAATACCTGTGACTTACTAGCATCTGAAGTCACCTTCACCTTAGAACCAAGGATGGAAATGAGACGATCTCTTACGTGTTCCGAGGTCCAGGATGCACGCCATTTACAGCACTGTCTGGAAGCCAAGGTGCCGGTTCTCAGTGCACACCGGTGAGTCCATCCATCGGCCTGGGTGGACATCACACTGTTCCTTTTCCATACTGCAGTGAGGACATTCAACATGCAGTTCTCCATGGACGAGATCCTCTTTACCTCACTGTAGGCATGCTGCTTGCCTTGCTTGCGTCTAAATGAAGACCCCTCAGTCTCTTCACGAAGCCTCAGAACAAGTGGATGGGACAGGTTCAGGCGTCGTCACCCCGTGTGATGCACATCCGTACATCCGTGCCTGTGCCCAGTGCTCCCCACCACTAGATGGTGTGTGCACTAGGACACGAGCTACTGGGGCCAAAGGGATGCAGCTGCTAAGACCCCAAGTGTCCTTGTCAGCATGATCGAGCTCTACGTCTCACTACAAATCAAACTTACTCTTCTCGGAGGGGGGAGGGTGGCTCCCAGCCCTGGGGTATCCTTTCCCTGCTGAAGAGTAGTCTTCCTCGCAGTCACAGGGACCTGAGATGTAAAGGTGTTAGGTCTGGCTTTTTCAGCACAACATCTGCATGCCACCTGCAAAGCACACACCCTAGATGGGGGGAACAGTAGCTTTGGAACATGAATTCCTCTTCCGGCCTTCCAAAGTAACAGTAGTTTACCTTTTCCTGATTTGGGAGGCAGAGGTTCCTCGAAGGAACCCCATGGCACTGGGCCAAGGGGCTGTTACAGAGGGCTCGATTATTTCCTGGACACCAGCCCCTCGTGAATTAACAGTGACTTTCTCTATTGGACACTGTGGTTCTTGGTCACCTGTGCTGGACAGCCGAATGGTAAACATTCAATCTGGAAGTTCTACTTCCTCTTGGTAACTTAGTAGTTTTTTCATTCAGATGTGTTTTTACATAAAAAGGCCAAAATATGAATTTCAGATGTGTGAAAAGGAGGCGTTCTTATTTGTGTCTAGGCAACACAGGAAACATGGATAAAGCGATACATTTTAGGTTAATGATGGCTCGTTTGCCCTACAGCAAGGACAGATGTCTGATTAAATGAGGGGAACCAAAGAGGAGTCACTGGCCACTCTTGCTGTCCAAACAGGGCAGCGAGGACCTGAACATCCGTCCTCACGAGGTTCCTTCAGATGCGACAAAGAGGAGGCTCAGCCCATCTGAACAGACAGAGTGTGCAGCTGTATAAGGCCCTCTACCTAGAATAAACATTCCTGCTGATGACATTAAACTCTGTTTATTCAGTATTTGAAACATGGTGTACACATAATGAATTTGTATAAACATTTAGTACATCTAAAATCCACAACTGGTAAACAACCTGTGCTTTTGTGTACATTAGCGTTTACATCTGGACATTTTTGACTGCTGCGGAGACCCAGTCTGTGCATCTAACCAAATTGCCTCAAATCATCCTGTGAGTGACAGGAGTGAGCCGTTCCTTCAAAGGGGCGTTGTGTCCCAGAAAAGGTGCCTGCTTCGAACTCAAGAACCAGGTGTGGGGGAAGCAAGAGCAACACAACTGATATGAAGAAAGACGCGCATGAGGGGCCTGGAGCTGCACGTCGATGCACAGTGGCCAGTCGAGCGCGGGTACCCCAGAGCCGGCGTTCTGCTCTCAACCATCAGTTAGATGTCAGTGGCAGGTCTCCCCAGCCCCGCAGGGTGGGGGGGGGGGCGTGAGGGTGCGCGTCCAGCCAGAGCGGGTCCTTTGCGCAGCGTGCTTCCGATGCCCCGAGACTCACAGCTGCAGCTCCGACGTGCCCACCAAGCCCAGCGCCCTGGCTTCTTCTGGAGTCAGGCCGCTCTTCAGGGTCCTTCGCACTGGAGTGGTCCCAGCAGGTGGCAGCCAGAGAGACAAGGGGAGGAGGAGGATTAGCATGAAGGGATGCGACAGTGTTCATCAGCAGCCCCCCCTTTCCTGGAGACCTCGCCGCTGAAGCTGATGTGTCCAGCAGGGTCTGGCAGGTGAGGAAATCTTGGGACCTGAGCAGCCTGTGCAGAAGAGGGAACTAGAGGGTTCTAGAAGGCCGAGGGTTGACAGGACTTGCAGTGAGGGGAGGAGCGAGGAGAGGCTCGTCTCCATGAGGTTTCTCAACTCTGCAGACGTGCAGGACTGGGGAGGGGTGGGCACCAGCACAGTGCTGGGGGCGGGGCGGGGCTATCCTGGGGGCGGGGCGGGGCTGCCCTGGGGGTGGGCGGAGCTGCCCTGGGGGCGGGGCAGAGCTGCCCGGGGGCGGGGCAGAGCTGAACTCAGCACAGCCCACAGAAACCCAGGGCCAGTAACACCAGTGAGCACACAGAGAAGTGTGAGGAGGAGCTGTCTATGTCATGTGGGGACATAGCCAGGAACCCATGGTCCTGTGGAGCCAGATGTTAGTGCTCAGGGCAAAGAGCCAGCGTCCGGGAGCCGTTAGAGAGTGTTAGGGTCTCAGTTTTAGCTTGTTTGCTGCAGAAATGTAAGTTTAACAGCAGAATATGACCCAAATCATCAGCGACTCTTCCAAAGTGGACATCAAAGAAGAAACTACAACTTCTGGGTGGATTCGGTAGATGCGCTCTATGAAACACAGGCTGTTCAAGTATATGCTGACCAAGACCCCACTGCGCTGCACAGTGCCCGTACTAACATGGAATTGCCTTGTGTTTAGCTTAACAGCACCATTTTCCTGTGGTTTGATAATGATTTCTTTGTCACAGTGAACACTGGATAGGGGGAAGTGAGGGGAAGCTGCCCTTCCTGGGTGGGTTTTGCCATCTGAAAGGGAAACTGCACTTCCTTCATTTATACATTATATTTGGCACTCTGTGTATTTCTTTGAAAGTCATATGGAGTTTGGGGTAGCCATATTTTCAGAAGGGACATGTCATGGATTTACCTTGTACCCTAATCCCACATCAGCCCTTCCCTCAGGTAGTCAGCACAGACTCTTATGTGGGGAGTAAAGAAGGTTCATCCCATTCATTGTCTAGTCCTCCTTCGAGACTAATTCTTCCATCCTCCTCCCCCAAACCAGTTCCTCACCTCAAGACTCAGTAGCACCCCACACACTGTACACCCCTTACCCGCCTGAACAAAAGCTCGGCTTAAGTCTATAGCAAAAGATCTAAAGAGACACAGTCTCACCGTAGAGGGAGAGGCTGATACCCAGAAAAAATGACTTCCCACTGGAAATCAGCACTCTGGACAGGCGCCAACACCTAGTCTGTCATTAGTCGATTGATAAATCATTTATAGAGAACCCACTGTGCGCTCAGCATTAGCCATAACACCTGAAACTCAAGTAAGACTCCCTGACTTTTACCACTAACTGTTCAAGAGACTAAGGATCTGTGGTAAGAGGGACTTCATGTTATGCTACCTCCTCTCTCTGAGCCCAGTCTGTAGTCTGAGCATCTCACTTGATCAAGCTAAATGTTTGGCTCTTGAGTCTTGGATAGAGACAGACTGCATCTGTTGGATTATAGAATATTTATTCTATGGGGCAGCAATAAAAATACTAGTTTGCAGTAACCTTTTATGTCTTCAAAACACTACTTGAAGAATTTGCTGCAGAAATATAATTTTAACAGCAGAAAATAAAATCCCTCAACAAGAAATGATTACTAAGACCTCGTAAGCATGATACAAAATACTGCCTGAGGTCGTCCACAATGTACCAGCAGGAAAGCTTGGATTTCCTTGGCCATAGCAAGGGCATAGACAAGACACTACAGTCATTTCATCCATGCTACCCAGTACTTGGCGACTGTAGTACTTGTAGATCTGGTCACGAGTCACAGCTTCAGACCATTGAGCCCCTTCCCTCCAGCCTGTGTTGTGCAGACAGCTGGAGGTATCCCTTTCCTCACTAGGTCCCTGAAAATTGGGTTCACAGAAAAATCTGCTCAGTTTACAGAATCCTACCTTCCATGGGCCTTCAGAATGACATCTTTACAAGACTCACAGTTGAGTGGAAGAGTTGAGAATCTGACCTCATCCTTTATTAAGAGTGACTTGGTCTAAGAAATAAAATTCATCGGCTAGAATCAGTTTCGTGCCTCAGTTCACATCTCTGGTTGTTGGCTTGTCAGGAGATGAAATGTTCCTGAGCATCTACGCCTGGCCGAATGTTATGGACAGAGGCTTCGGGCCTGACCAGGGCACAGGAGGAGCAACACTCAAGGCACAGAACTGGTCAGATAGGGAGTCGATCCTCAGAAAGCAACACCAGAACAAGGGCGCTCACAAATGGGCCCTGTGGAAATGGGCGCAAACCACGCATCTGCAGCGGACCGTCTCCGCGCCAGCTAAGGGCTGGCTGAAGGCCAAGGAGAGAATGTCAGGGCTCCATACCATCCCTACTCCATGGGCTGCTTGAGGGCTCCCCAGCCCTTCACTCGATGGGTTTCCTTCCCAAAGCTGCTCCACCAAGATCACACCAGGAATGTTATCCCGTCTGCTCCAAGCTCTTCTCTATATCAGCCCCCTGGGGCCTGGGGCCCTTGGGACAGGCCTCAGATTCCGTAGTGACTACAGCAGAGACTTGCTCCCATCCTGCAACACAGGGCCGTTGAACGAAGTGGGGGGAAACATGCTTTCTCTAGATGGTTCCTGAGTACTTACGTGGAGTGCTTTATCTTTGAGAAATCCCTGTAAGATGAACGCTGTTATCTCTCTACTAAGAAAGAGCAAAAGGCACACAGAGATGTTGCATTGCTAGCCCAAGAGTACAGGGTAAGTGATGAAGGATGCAGTTAGCTGCATGGACACGTGGTTTTTCCAAAAAGAAACCACCGAGAGCTCTTCGATGCAGCAGAGCGCGTTGGAATCTCCTAGTATGCATCACTCTGACCTCAAGGCGTCTACCTGAGCCACGCCTCTCCGCAGCACAGTCCTAGCCTCTGGTCCAGCCCCACCCTCTGAGATGCAGGGATTCCCACCACAATGAACCCTTCAACTGGGTCCTATTCTTCTGCCCCTGAACCCTGCACATGCCCTCGGCCTAAGTTAGGCCATCTCTAGTGGGCTCTAAACATCATTAGGTGCCAAGAAGCTGTTGAGAAGACAAAAGCTTGATGGCTATTCTGGTCCTTTCTTGTAACCATGTATTAACTCTAAAGCCTTGTCGCATGAAATGGCACATACTTGGCCTCAAGTAAGAAGTATTTAAATAAAATGCAGGGACTTCTTTCTTAATGAGATTCATGAAATAAAAACTCTCTAGATATTTTCAAAAACCTTTTTGGAAAAATAAAGATAAATTAAGTCTGTTGTACACTGGTCCATTACAATCTGAATCTAGTATTTTGTGAGACATATTTTCCAAAATAGATTCAATAGTTTTTTTTTAAGAATCAGTAATTTTCTATTTCCATGAAGTTCTACTTGTCAGATAGAATGGCTCTAATCCTCTGTTGTATACAGAGAAGATTTATTTACATCAAACAAACATGAAATGCGTCCCCCACCCTTTAGGAAGGACGCTGATACTCGGGAGACGCACACATGGCGAGGGAAGGGGAAGGAGGGGTGCAATGGCAGTCCTGCTCCTTCCCCAGTCGTCCCCGGGTCGGTCATCCCTGGGGTCCGTTGTCTCTGAGGTCCATTGTCCCTGGGGCCCATTGTCCCTGGGGCCCATTGTCCCTGGGGTCCGTTGTCTCTGGAGTCCATTGTCCCTGTGGTCCATAGTCCCTGGGGTCTGTCGTCCCTGGCCCCATTGTCCCTGAGGGTCAGTGGTCCCTGGGTTAGGCGTCCCTGCAGTCTTCCCACTGAGCAACCATTACCACAGGGAAGCCCACCCTGAAGTTCTCCACCAGGTGCTGGTCATGTCAATATGATGGTATCACTGTAGCAACCACAACAGAAGCTCCCCATCAGCTCACAGACAGAGCAGGAGCCTCCCCTGGAGAGAGATGGCAGGGGGGTGCCTCTCTCCATGACGAGGCCTGGACTGGGGGTCCAGGGGGGGGGACTAGAAGTCCCTCTGTGACCCTGAGCACAGAGACATGCAGCAGTCACTGCAAGCGGGACAGAGCAGGGAGGCAGCGATCCTCCCCCATACGAATCCATCTCACAACAGACCTGGAAGGACCCGCCAGCACTTCCTGTTCTAGGAAAGCTGCCACACAGGAGAGTCAGCTTGGACAAACAACACGAAGAAAAGAGGAGCCGTGGCTGGAATGTGGAGGCGCTGGAGTGACCATGCATGGGCTGGAAACCCCTTGGTGGGATGCTGGGCAGCACTGGCTAGAGCAACCCCGGCCAAGCTGGGAACCTGAGATGGAGGAGGTGCCCAGGGGCCCCGCAGGCAGACATGGGCAGCTCACAGGATCGGCTTTGCCACCGTCGCCAGCCAAGGACGCAGACACTGCTTCTGGGGGCCTTGAGAGCTCATCGTTGATGTCCAGGTCTGGAATCCCGTCTCATTTCCTGCAGTGGCTGGACTATGTGGTCAGCCAATTCAGCTGCGCCCAGCGACCTTGGTTATTCGCTGTCCCGGCCTCCTGACCTGCATGCAGCAGCAAATGCAGCAGGGGTTCCTGCGAGGCCCCAAAACCAAACCTCACACAGATTTTCCAAGTCATGTTTGGGTCTTACTCCGCTGGCTTCTCGTGAAAAGCTAAAGTTTATCATCCCTTTAAAAGGGAAATCAATGTCTGCCGTCCTCGTTTTAAATGTCTGTTGATAGTGCTATTGCTAATAAACCCATTGCAGATAAACACCCACACATGGTGCTATATTATAGTAACTGTGTTGCAGAAAAAATGTGTTTGGCTAAATAAAAAGAATATACGGCTGTTTTGTATAACATCGGAATGGAAATGATACCACAGGAAAACTGTTTTATGTCGACCACAAAAACAGTCTCTCTCTGGCCAGACTGAAGAGGAAAATTAAATAGGGCTGTGTGATTATTCCCATGACCTTGTGGGTGGAGGAATCTGCTTCTTTCCAGACCAGAAGGTGAGCCCGGTACAGAGAAGTCACTCACACAAGAAGCCGTAGCCGCCTGGTCAATGTTCCCTATGTGGGGCATCTGCCAACCTACCGTCTCTAACCATGTTGTGCAGTTGACACTGCACATCCGGGGCAATTACTCTACTATGGAGACACCCCCCACCCCCACCCCTCACACACACACACACACACACACACTTGCTCTTCCCATTATTCTTACACTGGTCACTCACAGCAGTAAGGTTGTCTATTAACAGGGACAAGGCTTTCTTTCAGCTACCAGTTAATCAAAGTACTGACAAGGCTATAAAGGGAAACTACTGAAGATTATGTACTTAAGACCAGAAAAGTCCTCCAGAAAAGCTATTTAAGGGGCCAGAAAGATGGCTCAGTGGTCGAAGCACTTGCCACATACGCTAAAGGACGAGTGTTCAGATGTTAAATGTCAAGCAGGTGTGGTAGCTGGCTTGTAACTCCAGCCTCAGAAGGCGGAGGCTGGGAATCCCCACACACGTTCACTACTCGGACTGTCCCTATTGGGGTGCCCTGGGTTTAGAGACCCAGTCTCAAAAAAATAAGGTGAGAGTTATGAAGGATGATTTGCAATATCACCAATGTCCCCACACACGTGTTCACTCATGTGCATATGCACCTACATGCACATGTGCCCAATCACATGCAAAACATATACACACGCATGCATGCACCTCATACGTACATATACATGAAAAGAAAAAAGTTATTTCAGAAGATTGCTTATTGTGAAAACCAGCAATCCAAACACGGGCAAGTAATACAGTTAAGTATACCAAGAAAGAGAGGCCCAACTTCTCTGTTGTACAGCAAATACAGAAACCATAACAAAATGCTATTGGACTCCTCCACATAGGCAAAAGAAGAAAGTGTGACCCTTGAGTCAGGCCACTGGGATCTAGCATGGCGAGGTCAGACAGCGTGGATTAGCCTTGTCCCCTGAAGAGCAGAGTGTTACCCAAGAACCTGCCAATACCATTGCTGGTGCCACCCCCAGCCCACAGAGTGCCTCGCGTCCTTACTGTGAGCGTGAAACCCGCCCCTGGGGAGAGATCTACACCTTGCCCTGCATGGGCCCACACATCTGCATTGAGTAAGCGTCCTATCCCTGCCATGTTGAGGCCTGACTTGGAGGAACAAGTCTGCAGCCACGTTCTTAAACAGGTGCAGCAGGAGACGGTGAAGAATTCACAGCAACAAGGGGAAAGGAAAATCTCTGCAAAACGCAGAAGTATGCGTCATCGCATATTCTTGAAGGGCACTTGACGGCAGCCTCCATTAAAATCAGGAAGGGAGGAAGCAGTTTTAAGGGTAGTGGGGTGAGGCATATAGCAGGAGGACCACCTGCTGCTAGGCCCGCTGTCCCTGAGGGGTGGTCACCAGGCCTCAGCCCCTCCGTGAGGTTCTCAAGTTGTTGGCCTGATGAGCCGAGATGTCTAGAATTCTAAAGATCCTGCAGAACACTCTAATCTTACCCGAGGCTGCAAGCAATAGATCCCGGCCTGGGAATGAAATGAGCACCGCTGGCGGCATCGGCTTCACCTACGAGCCTGTCACAAACCAACCCTCGGCCCACCCAACTTAACAAGAACTGCACCCTCAACTCGCACCACCACCCCAGAGTTCCTTCCTCTCTGGGGAGAATTCCCACCAGAGAGCTTCGGCGGATCACGGGAGCGCAGTGGGGTCCGATAGACTGCAAGAATGCGTCGCACTCTACCCTGGAACGAAGCGCAGCAATGAGCGAAGCAGAACCATGGGGTCAGAGGTCACGGCCCACATCCCAGCCACCCCTGAGCGACTCTCAGGGGAGTGTAAACTGCAGCGCCCTGCCCAGGATTCCCAGCGCGCTGGATGCTGGGTCACTGTCCTTCCCCCAGGCTGCTTTTCTTTGTCCCTCTCCCTTATTCTCAAAGGCGCAGTCAGTGGACGGCAGGACGCCCCCTGAATGACGGGCGCAGACTGAAGCCTGGCTGGACGCTCCTGGAGCCTGGGGCTGAGGCAGGCAGGTGCCTAGCGACCCGGGGATCCCACTGTCCAGGTAGAGTGGGGTGCAGGGGACAGCAGGCTCAGACTAAAGGAGCCAGTTGTTGAGTCCCAGAAAACAGTCCCTGGCGCTGAGTGAAGCACCCAGGCAGCACTGCCAGTGAGCTCGCTGGACCTGCCTTGAGCACCCAGCACAGAGCAACCAGGCAGCACTGCCAGCGAGCCTCACTTGACCTGCCTCTCACCACCAGAGACCTTAAAAGCCCTTTCGGACCTTGGGTGCACAGTGGAAGCCAAGCAGGGCAGAGGACACAGCAGCAGGCACGTTTGTTGGTATGACTGAGCACTCTCCCTCCTCAGTGGTCCACATGACATGAACATGAACGCACTGCTGCGGAGTGCAGACGGGCACTCCAGTGGCATCACTGAATGATGACAGGAGCTGCCCTGTGTGTGGCGTTGCAGTCACATGGAATAGAAAGGAGGCTTTCTCGGGGCTGAGTCCCTTGCCCCCCCCCAAATGCACTCACGAGATTTGCGGTTGGCACGAGATCTCTTCCTCTCCCGGGGCACAACTCGCTGGCTGGGCACTTGGGTGGCTGACTTGACGATTCGGTCCATTATCTCATCAGCCGCGTCATCTGTGACACTGGGTGGTTCGTCGGGTCCCAGACTCCACGAGCCACTGGATCCTGACAAACAAAGCAGTAGAGAGCGCGGCATGTCAGAGAGAAGCAGCTCAGAGAGCACACACCTCCGTTTTCTCAGGGAGCTCAGGTCCGTCAGCAGGCCAGCGACGCTCACGCCTAGTCCTCCCCACAGCGAGGTGCAAACTCAACTGGAATGTTAGTTTCACGCTACCCTACCACACAGCTCTCCTGCCTCTCATTTAGATCTAAGCCTCTCCTCATGTGCGCCATGTAACCTGCCAGGTCCCGTGATTGAGGGCAAATAACCCATGCCCTGCTGAGCACATCAGTGACATCCAGCAAGACACACGCAGTAATGCAGAGAGAATCACCAAGGGCTTACTGATTAGCACTCTGTAAATGAGTGATTGCATGTTTCCAGTGAATGTCAGCAAAGTATAACTTTGCTATGTTAAACAGAAACTGAGGGGTATACAATGTACACTTTTTAAATATTTGAGAGAGAGAGAGAGAGAGAGAGAGAATGCATGCCCCAATACACCAATGTAGGTCAGAGGACAACTTTCAGGAACAATTCGTCCTTCAATCCTGTGAGCCTCTAGGAATTGAACTCAGGGTACCAGGTTTGTGAGCAGGTGCCTACCTAACCCACTGAGCTCTCTTGCTATCCTTATGTAATGATACACTTCATTTGTAGATTACCTCCCCTTTGGAAAGAATGAAACAGGATTGAAATCCACCAACAAGGGGATACTGACACAATGCTTCTGACAGCTACATGAAAGGCCGTTCAAGTCTCAGCATCTCCTTCTAGGTCAGAAGAAACATGAGTTCCCAAGTCATGTCAGTTAGAGAAATTGTTAATTAAATATATTTAATTATTTAATATTAAATTTAATTTTATAGATTTTATTTAAATCTATGCTCTTGTGATAAGTGAACTTTTTCATAAAACCTCTTCTGTGGTACTGGGTAGAATTTTAGAGAAGATGTTGCAGGACTGGAGAAATGGCTCAGGGGTTAAGACTCTGCCTCGCAAGCAAAAGGTCTTGAGTTTAGATACCAGGTCTCATATAAAAAGGCAGAATGGCAGCAGCCTGCACTTCCAGTCCTGGAGGGCAGAGTCTGGGAAATCTCAGAGCGAAGCAAAAAGGAGGTAGAAGCAATCCAGGATGATTTCCGAAGTCACCCTTGGTCCTCCACAGGGACACACAGTAAATGAATGAATGATACACACAATAAATGAATGAATGAATAGGAAAAAAAATTTAAATAGAAGCTGTCCAGTAGCTCAACGTTGTGTGCGTCTAGCTCTGAGGATTCGTGCTGTGCAGACTTAGATGTCAAAAGCCTGCTGGTGGGCTCTCAGCACCGGTGGTGGTCCGGGAGAGCAGAGAGCAGCGACCTTCCTAGTTCAGACAGAAAGTTCATTTAAAATGCGGTCACACCCAGCAGTGCACGGTAACGTATCATTTTTAAGCTTTAAGTTTCTTCTCCCACAGATTTGTTTTTTTCTTTTTTAAATTTTAAAGCTTTGACCATCTAGAATTTGATGGGCCTTGTTGGAAACAACGGTCGCAACTCAGTGGGCTGTGGTTTCCATGGACACGTGTGCTTCGCTGGAAGTTT
Source organism: Typhlomys cinereus (assembly GCA_023101885.1). Lineage (NCBI taxonomy): Eukaryota > Metazoa > Chordata > Mammalia > Rodentia > Platacanthomyidae > Typhlomys > Typhlomys cinereus. The sequence goes on from JALPQD010000028.1 coordinate 7,054,478, forward strand.
CGCTGAAAATATGAAACAGGCTGTGCTACATTCGTAATTTCTGCTAGAAATGTCCACACTAGTGGATTAAAAACATAAACAACTGGCACTTTGCAAAATGCACGCTGGGACTGCCGGGGCTCCAGCACGCGTGTGCGAGAGTCATGGCTGTGGACGGTGGTGGCAGCTTCCCAAGTCTCTGGCCTCGTTCTTTGCTGACCTTTCCTACAGCAGCATTTCGTGTGCGCACAAATGGTAAACATGTCTCCCACTTATTGCTAAGAAACTTGCTCTATTTCTTCCTAGGAGTTTTTTTTTTTTCCTCCTGGCATCATAAAACCTTAAAAAAAAAAATAGAAAGTCTTCCCCCAAATTGCCGTCTGGTTGCTGCTGAGTTGCTTGGAGCCAGGGTGGCTTGGGCAACACATGGAGCGATGCTTGGCTTTCACACCAGGACACAGACCCTCTGAGACAGGGTCCTCCTCTGAGCAGAGCCCCCAGACACCCTCTGCCTTGCAATTCTGCCCCTCATCTGGTCATCTGAACCACCTCTACGCCACCCAAACCCCATCCATTCTGTGTGCTCATTGTGCATTTTCAGAGCCCTGGGCAGAAACGAAGGCCCCTCCCTCTGAGAATTGCGCATTTCCCATCCACTCATCCCCAGGATCAGAAGTAATGGAACTGATAGGGGGGAGGGGGGCGGGGGGGGCACACATGCTGCTGTCTTCCAGCACTATCAGGCTGATTCTCTTCGTCTTGTCTTGCGACCAGGTTCCTGAACGAGCTCTGCTTTTCAATCATCTTTCCTTGCTCAGTATTTTCTTACTGCCTGGCTTCCCCATTTCCTGGTGGTACACTATTCTTGGCAGCATGTGGATTGCGGGAGTATTGCCTGCATGCAAGGACGTGAGATTTGCTGCAGTCTCACAGACATTTAGATGTGGAGAGAACAGAACGCACCATCCCTTAATTTTCTCTTCATTTTTAAGTTTAGAAGCAAAGCAAACACCGCAGTCGATGTCTCCCGTTTAAGCTCTCAACCTCTATAAGGAGTAAGTTATGTCAATGTAGATGCTAACATTGTTCTAAGACCAAGAACAATGTCTGTCTTCACTTCTGAAAGTTAACGTCCATGGGGACAATCTGCTAGAGGAGCTTCTCATTCCAGCAATTTAAAATAGTTCATCTTTCTCTTTCTTGGATCGTTCCTTTCTTCCTTCCTTTTTTCTCTTCTTTCTCTTGCTTCTCATTCTTTTTCCTTTGTCTTCCTCATTCTCTGTCAAAAAGTGAACTATCATTCCCAGTGCTGGCCTTAGGCATTATCTTTTTTCTAAGCTACAAAAAAACACTGTCTTTATCTTTGGTTGTTAATATATGCCTAGGATGTAGTTCCAGAAACTTCTCTCTTGCATGTCGTTAGATACAGTGACATGCTGAGATACATGAGACCAGGTGGCCAAGTATTTTAAACTTATTATTTTATTTTGTGTGGTATGCTGTGGCATGTGGTATATACATTTGTTCATGTGTGCATGCACGCGAAGGCCAGAGATGGCATTGGGTGAGAGAGATGGGCACTGAATGGGCTCCTTGATCATTCACCATCTGTTTTGGAGACAAGGTCTCTCACTAAACTTGAAGCTCGCCAGTTCAGCACAAGGGTATCAGATGCCCCCAAAATACCTTGCTTTTTGATGCCTGTCCTGGGGGCCCCATCTCAAGTGCTCATGCTTGCGTGGCAGGCACCATGCTGAGTCATCTCCCCAGTCCTGCGCGCTCCCGACTGCGAGGCTGTGTGCATTTGCTGGAGGGGTGGCCTTGCCTCTATGTCACCTTCCTGCCCAGGGCCTCATCTCTTCCTTCAGCGCTGAACTTAGCCAGAGTCTCCTGGAGCATTGACGTTCCCCTCAGTTCTCACCTCTTACGCCAGCTACGGCCGAGTGTTGCCTTCTCTTTCCGGCTGGAGTCGCCCATCATGCCACGCCTAGCCTGCATGTGCCCATTTCCTAGATGCTACTGGAGAGGCAGCTGAGGCTCACCCAGGATTCTGATTTGTCAGCCTCCTTTCCGTTCTGTTCTCTGTGCCTGTTCTCTGTGGCTTCTAGTCACTTTCTGTCTATTATGGCAGTAGGAGTGGTGGCTTGTGACTCCTCATACATGCTATGTGGGCGTAGATGTCTCCCTTCAGGTGGGGGATGTGCAGAGAAAATCAACACCCTGTTCCCCTTCATCAGTGAGTGAAAACGAGTCCACATTGAGGAAGATTCAGCAATAGATTTTCCCTTGGTCCCTTTTGGTCCAGAGCACAGGTCTAGTTTCTTCCTTTTTTGTTTTTTGGCATGTGTGTCTCTCTCTCTCTCTCTGTGTGTGTGTGTGTGTGTGTGTGTGTGTGTGTGTGTGTGTGTGTGTGTGTGTCAATGCGGATGTGTATAGAGAGCTCTGTGTGCTATACAGGGCCAAGGGTGATTCCGGGCTGCTTCTATCTCCTTCTTGCCTTGCTCTGGGATTTCCCAGGCTCTGCCTCCCAGGGCTAGAAGTGCAGACCACCACCATTTCTGCCCACAATTTTTATATGGGACCAGGGATCTGAACTCAGGTCCTTTTGCATGCAAGGCAAAGACTTAGTCCCAGAACCATCTCTCTAGCTCCTGTGGTTCCGTTTACATCTCATTGCTGACGTCACCCTAATAAGATGCTCCCCTCCCCCGCACACACACACACACACACACACACACACACACACTGTCCTTGTGTCCACTGGCTAGGTAGCCCTCAAAGCCTGGGGAGGTGACCTTTCTTAACCATTCTCTGCTACAGTCACATGCACCCCGTGATGAGACCATTCACCTGGGGGGGGGCAGCCCGCAGAGAAGCCCTGCCCTGCAGCGTTACCTCGGCTCGCCCGGCTCCGTGCGCGTGCCCCCGGCGAGGGGGTGACGTCCTCCCCAGAGAGGCTCGAGGTGTTCAGCACAGCCTTCATGTTCTCGTGTTCAGCCGCATCCTCAGCATAACTCAGACCCTGGGGCTGGCTTGGTGTTGCGGGAGAACTGCCAGAGAATTTGCCAGACTGCAAAACCAAAGTGCGGTTAGGATGTGCAGGAGATGCGCGGAGAGACGGCGTCAAGCTCAGAAGAGCAGTGTCTCTCTCGCCGACTTCCTTCGCTTTGTTTGTGGGCATCCCATGTAACCAAGGCTCCTGTCGGTCAAAGAAGCTGCCAGTCGGTGGCAAATCATCTGTCTACAGGACGTCTGTTTTGAGAAGAGAAGCTGCTGGCCCCTCACCTGCCCCCTCTCCCTCAAAGGAGTGATTCTCTCACAAGTCCGTGGAGTCCCCTGCGGGGGCTTCCGAGGAGGCGAATGAAATCAACTCCAAGAAGAATTGCAGATTGAACTGAACATGCTTTCTAACCAAACGTCCTTGGCTTTATTTTCCAAAGGATTTCCCTAGATCTAGCTCCTCCTTACTTGTACTAAAAAAAGAACGGGAGACCCTTTAAGAATATGTCACTTGCCAAAGGCGCTGAGCCGGCTAAGTGTCAGGACACGACACCACGCGGCAGGAAGATTCAAGCCGAGACGACTTGGCAACATTCGCTGCTTTCGGTGCTATCAAAGGAGCAACTGCTTAGCAAGTCTTTCGATGCTGGCTGATCTTCTCCCACGTCACCTGAACAAGCAGGTGGCGCGTCAGCTCAGAGGAGTGACTCGGAACTGCGGCCACAGGCCACGATCTGGGAGAAGCAGCCAGTGCCGCGGCCTGACACTCGCCTGTGACCTGCGCATCTGCACTGCAGCCTCGCGTGCTGGCAACAACTGCGGCCACGTTTGCCGTATTCATTCTTTTTCTGTGGTGCTCGGTATCAAATCCAGGGCCTGGTGCGTGTCAGGCAAGAACAAACTGCTGAGCTGCAACCCTGTTTGACATGTTGTGCCACTTGAGATCAGTCCCTGCTATGTCGCCCAGGCTGGTCTAGAACTCACAATCCCCCTGCCTCAGCCTCCCAAGAACGAGGATCTGCAGACATCTCATTGCCCCCCGCGCACACTCCAGAATTCACTCCTCATGCTCGAATTGGAAAAGGCACAGAGAAGGCGCTGGAAGGGAAACTCGTTCGCTTTGCCAGCAGCAGGAGGATGTGCTGAGCCTGTCATGAGGGCAGAGCCACCGGTCAGCCCGGGCCCAGAGACAGCTCGGGACATTCCACCAGCCCTTCGCCCTGGCACACACACCATGACCAGAACCCCTGATGGTTAGTGACCACATGACAGCCATTCAGAAAACGTCCATGCAGTTGAGGTACTAAATGGTGCTGGCGTCCATGCAGACTGTTAGATGACTGCAGCACACAGCAAATGCCGAAGGCTTCATGTTAGGGAACAGCCATACCTCGACGTCTTCCTCGTCATCACTCTACCCAAGGGACAGGACGGGGCAGACAGGATGGAAAAGACAGAAGGATTCTTAGCAGGCGCAGACGTCACAGAGATGAGCACCAAGTCACACACGGTCCCCACGGGAAGTGGCCACACGCGTGAACTGGAGGTGCCCCTCCCCTCTGGATCTTATCTCAGCGTTTGCTCCGCGAGCTTCACGGCCACGCTGAGAGGAGGCTGGAGGTACCTGAAGGCTCTAGGCCGACTTCCTAGGGCTGCCCACGAGGTGGGATACTGACCACTACTGACCTTGCCCACCCTCTTCATCCTCCCTGTGGCTGGCCATATCCTGCCGGGCCCCCCTACTGCCTGCCCGGCCCCCCCTACTGCCTGCCGGGCCCCCACCTGCCTGCCGGGCCCCCCACTACTGCCTGCCGGGCCCCCCACTACTGCCTGCCGGGCCCCCCACTACTGCCTGCCGGGCCCCCCCTACTGCCTGCCGGGCCCCCCCTACTGCCTGCGGGGCCCCCACCTGCCTGCCGGGCCCCCCACTACTGCCTGCCGGGCCCCCCACTACTGCCTGCCGGGGCCCCCCCTACTGCCTGCCGGGCCCCCCCTACTGCCTGCGGGGCCCCCACCTGCCTGCCGGGCCCCCCACTACTGCCTGCCGGGCCCCCCACTACTGCCTGCCAGGCCCGCAGTGAGTGGACAAGTCCATTCACCAGGCTCCACCCGTCAGCTGCCTCCTGGATGCTCGGTCCCTTTCTACCCTGACGGAGGGGCCTGGGCTGTTCCACACAGGTTGGATGTGTGGAACACGCAAGCTGAACACACTCACGACTCTCTCCGCAAGCACGTGACGTCAACACTCCTTTTTTTTTTTTTACATCACACTCCTTCTACAGTCTCACGTGTCCCACATGGCGGTCACTAGAAGTGACCCTCTGTACTTACAATTTACCTTACCAACAGATGTGTATATATATATATATATATACACACACAATATATATATACACACACACACACACTTAGGTGTTTTTAAATAAAAGATCTCCTTCCTAAATAAATATATGCCAAGGGTGAAAAATCAGGCCAGGCTCTTGATTTATATTCAACGCACCTTCAGGGTAAGAATTTCCCCAGAGACTACGGGCCAAGGCAGCAAAACACACGTCATCTTTTTGAGAACTGACTGTACTTCGGGAATTCCAGAGCACACAGGGCTCTCCAGGCATCATGTTGCGCCCTGCCCCCTCTCCTGGCACAGCAGCAAGAGACATCAGCCCTGCCCACCCCCTTGGTGCTGCGGGGCTCGCTTGCCAGTCAGCCGGGATGATTGGCAGCTTGGTTTTTTCTGCAGCCAGCATGTGGACAAGGTGTGTATGCCACGTCTCTAACCCTTTAAAAGTCCCTGCCGTAGAGCACTGTTCCCTTTTATGAAAGAGGCAGCAGGGTTGAGAGAGGTCAAAGGTCCCATGCCAGTGCCCACAGCCCTCTGTGGCAGTCCCGAGACTCGCCAGCCTGATTTCTCAAGTACTAAGTGGATCAGGGTGGCAGGAGAAAGGTCATGGTTGCAAGTGTTACCCAACCTAGGTCACCATTGGTCTAGAACAGCTGAGGACAGAGACATGAGTTAGTTCCCTGCTGAGCCTTGCCTAGGAGGATCCCTGGATCATGGAAAAGGAAGCCCGCTGGTGCCTAGGGGGAGAGAAGGAGGAAGGAGGCACAGCCGCTCAGAGCTCTGAGAGGCTCTGCAGAGGGGACGAGCCATCCTCGGACCTCTGCAAACTCCTCGTGTGGTTTCAGTGCTCCTGACCCCTCCTCCTTTAACTCAGCGTCCACACTGAAGGTGACTGACCACTGTTTTCTCTAAAGCTCCTTGCAGCCTCACTCTCAGGGCTCCATGCCTCTGAATTTATCTTGCATGCCTTTGGTTACGTTGTACAGTGTCATTTTTTTATTCATTTATTTTTTGCGTGTGCGAGAGTGTGCGTGTGTGTATGGGGGTGTGGAAAGGAGACTGAGTGTGTGTCCCCGGGGAAGCCCAAAGGTGACCTCAGGAATCATCCTGGGTTGCTCTTCCTTCTTGCTTTGTTCTGTGGTTTCCCAGGCTCTTTCCAGGGCCAGAACTACAGACCACTGTGGTAGCAGCCCAGTGTTTTTATGTGGGAACATGAATCTGAACTCAGGTCCTTTTGCTTTCGAGGCTGACCTCTCTGAGTCGTCTCTCCAGCCCCAAGTGTATCCTTTTCTCACCAGCTGTGACAGTCCAGGCTACGAGTTTGTTCCTTGGTACTCAAGAAGTTCTTTCTAAGTCAGCATCAGAAGCTGTTTGGCCTTAGCAACAATATTCCTCTATCCCAGAAGATGGCAGTCTTGACATATAAAAACTGCTTTGCCTCTCTGGACATGGAGCGGGTTTAGAGGTTGAAAATGAACCCTGAAGAAATCTGTGCTTTCCAGATTTTAAACAAAATTTAAATATTTTTAATCAAATTCTAGAAACATTTATCTCTGTTTATAACTTGGACAGCCAAAAGTTCTGACAAAGAACAGAATTTTAAAATTATGATCTGTTTAAAAAAAAAACCTTAAGAATCTGGTAAGAAATGTTAATGTGTTTTCCTAACTATAAGCATATTGGGCTGGTGGTATTTGCTTTAAATATGTTTAATTTCCACAAAAGTAAACGATCCCTTTTCAAAACTTTTAAAAATAAAATTTTGGAACGAAATGTGGGCCATAGATTGCCCAAGTGGATTCAGTTTGCCTCGTGAATGTCCCAGGAGGCTGAGGATCCAGCAAGCCACACTTCAAGAGACAGCAGACACTGGGTTGGTGGCATCGAGAACTGCCAGGGGATGCAGGGAAAAAAAGTGAACAGCCCTTGGCTCTGAAAAGAGTCCAGAAGATTCTAAGGAAGTGAGAGCCTTGGATGGAGGTGGTGGGAAGAAGCCCGTGAGCCCACGGTTCTGCTTAGAATTTCCTTTTAAGTACAAAGCATTTCCTAGTTGGTGCATCCGGGCTGCCGACAGAGTCAGAGGAATGCTCACCCCTAACCGCGTTCTCTGCTTTGCCCACGACTTGAACACCCCCAACACACCTCCTCCCTCCCCTAAGATGTCTGTCTGCCCAACTTGAGCTCGGGTAATGTTCGAACTCCAGGAGCAGTCGCAGATCCTATGGTGCAATGCTCCACTCGCCTCTCTGCCCACCCGCCACGGCTGGAGGCCGCTCCGGCGCTCACACCCTGGAAAAAATCTTAGATGCTAATCAAAAAGGTAAAAAAAGATAATAGCATTGCAAGGTCTTCAGCAGGTTCAGAATTGTGAGTGTCAAAAGATAATGTCTGTATTCTTCCTGAAAAGAATGAATAAAGTCACCATGAGCCAGACGCTAACCTGGTTTCACATTCCCTAAAGGGACAAGAGGAGGCCGTGTGCTGGGTGCTGTGGTCCATCTCTGACTTCTTTGGGCATCGCTCAGTGCCACTGTGCGACATGCCCCATCCACATTGTGTGCTCTTGGGTCCTGGGTAAAGTCAGGACTGAGGCAGAGGTTGAGGTGCCCAGGAACGCCAGAGAAATGGGGGCACCCAGGGTTCTGCAGGGAAACTTCTGCTGGACTCATGTCCTCGGGAGTCTCTTCCCATCTGGACATTCTGTGACTCAAGGGACTATCAAGGACCCACTTGATTATGTCTTGGAGCAATTATATCAATATTGATACTCAATTATATCAACCATATGCTCAAACCGAACAGTTCATGTGACTGTTGCATAAGACTGTTATGAATAATTCTCAATCGATTCCTAATCGACACTTCAGTCTTCCTATGATACATGCCATTATCTCTGGTATTTCTCTCCTGCTTCCTTTTCATCACGCCATGCAGCTCTGGGTCATACACGTCTCTTCCAGCCACAATGGTCTTAACCATCCACATCCTACATCCTCTGTTAAGGCAGAAGGGCAGTTTGAAAAGGCTTTCTTTTGTCTTCAATCAGGAAAAAGAAAACAGGGTGCCTTCCAACACCGGGGGGGGGGGGACCGATGATTGACCGTATTTGCCAGTGCATATAACACTTACGTCGGTGATCATCTTCCCGCGAGTCTTATTTCTCTCCCGGTGGTTGGCCCGTTTCTGCTTCTGCTGCAAAACTCTCTCCCTGGTGGTGCGGTACTCGAGCGCGAACTCACTGATGATCCTGCAGAACTTGTTGATGTTTACCTCCCGAATTGCGTAGGGCGGGTGGCCCATGAACAGCAGGAAGGAGTGGAACCTGCCAGGAGAAAACAGAAAGGGAACGACACTGGGGTTAACAGACACCAAAGCTCTGTGCGACTCTTCCACGTGGAAATCCTGGGCCATGCTTTTGGTGGGAGGGACCGGAGCATCCTGGGAGCATGAGCCTTGAATTGAAAACAAAGAGTGAAGTCAAGTTCCCCTCCTGCTCTCATTCACAGTGGTCACAGAATATTCCGGTGGGTGGTGACATTTCAGATTACTCTTTGCTTGTCTACGTTTCAACATTTTTCTACATAGATCTATCAAGCTTTCAAGAGAATAATACGTGAAGGAAACATGGTGTGGCAGCTGGATTAGGGAAGAGTTAAAGGGGAAGAAAGACGTGTTGCTTAGAAATCCCTGTAACTGAGCCAGAGAGATGGCTCAGGGGTTAAGCCTCTGCTTCACAACCAGAAGGTCCTGAGTTTGGATCCTGAATCCCATGTAAAAACACAGGCAGCCCGTACTTCCTGTCTTGGAACCAGAGCCTGGGAAACTCCAGAGAAAAGCAAATAGGAGGTAGAAGCAATCCAGGGTGATTCCCGTAGTCACCCCATAGGCCTCCACAGGCACACACAGGGCCCTCAGAGACACACAGACATATACACAGGCACACATACAAAACTAAATAATAATAATAAATAATAACAATGAAGTTCAAAAAAAAGAAATTCCTTTAACTTGTACTTGCAGTAGGGATAGGCAGATGACTGGCAAATATACACTTATATAGTTTTTTTTAAATCTTCTGAAACATTTTTCTTGTAATATTGCATACCATCTTAATTAGGAAAGGCCGAAATAAATAGAATAAAATTTACTTCTGTCATTTAATTTATGAGCTAAAAGTTGTTAAGCTGGACATGGCAGTTTATACCTGCAGGGACATAGGGATTGTGAGTTTGAGACCAGTTTGGGCTACACAGTGAGTCGACAGCTCAAAACAAACAAACAAAATTAGTAAGTTCTATGTGGTCAACATTTTGTAAAATACATGATTTTCAGTTAAAAGAACATGAGAAAGAAGACTGTGAAGGAAAAATAGTTGTCATGTAAGCAACCTTCTCCTTGAAGGCAAACATTTTGGGTCACCACCGCTCTAATTTAAAGTTTAAATACAGGTGTTATTTTCTTAATGAGAGACAATGACATTCTTTTTTGTGAAACACAGCAGAGTAAAGCATACACTTTGTATTTAAAGTAAAAGGGACTGAAAAATGCTAGCAGAAACCATAAACTCTAAGAAAAAGGAAGCATAAATCTCCACAGCTTCAGATTAATATTTTTTAGATATGAGCCCAAAAACCCAAATTAGAAACCTTTGTGCTCCCAAAGCCATTATCAGGAGTGAAAGTCTAACTTTCAGAATGGGAGACAGTATCAGTAGATCATCTGTGTGATAAGGTATTCATGCCCGGAATACACGGAGAAAGGTCATAGCTCAAGGCTGATAAAATACTGATAGATGAAGGATGTGAATGAACCGTGCTGCTGAAAAGACACTTGCAGCCAGACACAAAGTACATGTCACGTGCTCGTCAACAGGGAGATGCCAATCAAACCCACGAGCATATACTGCTCCGCACCTGCCAAGGCGGCTACATCAAAAAGCAGCTAAGCAGTCACGGACACAGAGAACGACTGTCCTCGGCAGTGTGGGAACACAAAGCAGCTGCTGTGGAAACATGTCACGAAGAGACGGACGGTCGGGTGCCGTGTGCCCAAAGAACCTGCGCACACAGCGCTTGCTATGCACTATTCCTCACACAGAGGAACGATGGACAGCATGGAGGCGCCCATGAGGTCCATGTGCACCACCCACTCTATTTCTGCGCTCTTGGTCATTCCTGTTCAAAATGGGGCCAGGTCCCCATGCAGCGTGGGGCAAACTCAGAAGGAATCATAGGAATTGAAGAACGTCTCCTGGGAAGGACTAATTACAGGTTAATTAGTTAATGAACCCCAGACTCTAAATGGGGTTCATCTTCGTTCTGCGTGTAGGGTGAAAGCTGCCTAGAGGCCTGGGCTGTGCACCTCGGGGGTGTTGGCGGGAAGGGGGAGCAACACGAGCAATGGAATTGGAGGTGCTCAGTGTACCCTCACTGTCCCAAAAGACCTTTGCTCCAATCACTCCTCTAGACAGGGCTCCTACTAACGACTTCCTGCAAACCCAGGAGCTATGGACTAAATGATACACTGGTCACTGCCTAATAACACCCCCCTCCCAGTCCTGTACCTTTCAGTAGCATCAGCCATGCCTAGAGTGAGTTTTAGACCCATCCTGGACCCGATTCCCATGGGGCAGTAGGGACTAGCGACTGGCATCAGGAGCAGCTTAAGCGGCCAGCAACCATCTCTGAAGAAAGAGCCTCATCACCAAAGTAAGTTTTTAAACTGACTGGAATAAAATGGCTACTACAACCAGACACAATAGCTTTATGAGACTTTTATGAACTTGCTCCAGTTTTATGACATTCCAAATGGAAATCATTTTTATAGGTTTGTTTTTAAAGTCAGGAATTGATTGCATCATACAAAGAAGAAAGGATCTAACTTACATTCCCAGCCTACGTTCTAGCCATGTTAAAGGCATAGTGTATTCTAACTCAAGCAAAAAATATACCAAAATATCTTTATAAAATTCTCCTATGCATTTTGAATGGAATGGGGCTTTAAAAATGAACAAAAAATCACAAAATTATTTCTGTCTTTATAAGATACTCTGTAATGTTACATTTCTACTTATAGTGTCGGAATTTTACTGCTTACACAATTCTTTGCAAAGTGTCCTCCCATTTTAAATCTTTTGAAATAATAAAAAGTTTTGATATTAAAAACAATTCTCCTAGCAGAGGCAATGAAATGTATGCCTTTCGGTTTGTCAATACAGTTAAGGAAGGTTTACAATTGAACACCTTAATCCTAAGAGAACTGACTCATGGAGAGCTTTTAACCTAGACAGAAGACGTTTTCTGTGCTTCTGTCCTGACCAGGACTTTAAATTTCTTCCCACCTTTTCTTACCAGTTGGCATCAGGACTGAGAAAGGGGGGCTGAGGAGATGGCTCAGCTGATAACACGTCTACTGCAAGCATGAGGACCTGAACTCAGATCTGCGGGCAGCACATAAACATCTGGACATACTGGTGCACACCTGACATCCCGCCACTGGACAGACAGAGATAGGAGGGTCCCTAGACTTTGCTGGTCAGCTAGTGATGCTGAACCAGTGAATCCGGGTTCTTTGAGAGATACCATCTCAAAAAATAAGGCAGAGAAAGACTTAGGAAGATGAACACTGCTGCTCTCTGTCCTCCACACACAAGCATGTACACACGTAGACAAGAACACATATACACATGTGCACACACAAACATTCACACATGCACACACCCGTACAACATACACATATGCAAACATAAGAATGCAAATGCATGCACATGCACGCACACAAATGCATACCCATACAACATACACACATACATGAACACCTACACACAAACATGTACCACATATGACACACGAACAGAGATCAAAGAAGAATGTATGTACATCAAAGTAGGAAAAGACATAAGAAGGGGGTCAGCCCACCTGCAGATAAGACAATCAGGTCCTAGGTCTTCCATGGCTTAAAGATAGGAAAAGGAGGATCTGGGTTAAGGAGAGGGAGGAGGGAAGGGTAGGGATGGAGTCTTATTCCATACTCTGTGATGAAGCAAAGACAAAGGAAGTGTGGCCTCGTGGTCGACTGGGAAGTCCGAAGACCTGGATTCCTTGCTTGACTTCTACACTCACGATGGAAAAGACCTGGATAGGCAAAACCATCCAGGACACAGCCAGCCTCCTTGGAGATAAAACCAGGCCTGGCCTGTCTCTAACACCGTCTCCATGGTTCCTCTAGATCCTGTGACTCCTGGGTGGGCTGAGGCAGAAACCACCACCTGTGGCAGGACTCACACTCAGGACCTGCGGTGTGGACCACCTGGAGAATCTGTCCTCAGAGGGCTGAGCACAGGCCAGAAAGAGACCTTGCCTAACACGGATGGTGGTCTTGCCAAGGGGGTGGGCTCTTCCCAGGAGCTCAGAGAAGCAACAGCTCCCAGATATCTCACAAACACGAGTGTTGAACACGTGCGGGTTTTGCATCAGATCACTTCTCACATGCGGTTGCCCTGCACCGTGTTAGAAACACTCGGTAACACGACACCATCAAATATCCTTGTCATGAGCAGACTGCTATGATCTGAGGAGGATAGCGACAGTTTTGTAAATTCAACTTCCCCGGTCCTAGTATGCAAAGGATTCTCGCCGGCTCTGGTTCTGCCTCTTCCCTTAGACCCTTACCTGTTGATTATCCTTCTGTGGACGATCTTTAGGATTATAATCCGCTCCGCACAGTCCTTTAAAAACTCCGACATCCGCTGTTTTAGAACTGGCTTCATCTCATGTTTCGCGATGGCCTTGAGGTGGTCCCACGAGGCTTTGCATCTCCTCTCCATCTGACATAAATTATCCTGGAGCTGCTCAAAGTCAACCTGCAAATCAGGGGAGGGGGTGGCTGCAAGCACGTGACGCAACTGAGCAGCAGCCGCACCGGAAGCCCCGAGCGCCTGGGGAGGGGACAGACCTCAAAACTAAATTGACTCTTGAAAATAGCAGCACATTCAGGCTGGAAAATGATCCTCATGTGTGCCTGACGTTATATCCACATCGACTTACTTAGCGATAAAACTGCTCCAAATGAGCCCAATACACACGCCACCTTCCCTCGCCTTGTTTAGGAAGAAACACTGTGAAAGATTCTGGGAACGTAAATCAAAGCATGAAATGAAGGAAGCCAGTACAAGATGAACTGAGAAGCTGGCTCATAAAACTTCTCAGAGCCTCTCGTCCTTCACGAATGTTATTTTGCTGACAGCTGAGGAGGTTGCCTCGGCACACGTGGAGGCTCAGCTAGGCCTGGCCGGCTCGCAGGCGACCGAGTTCTCATCCTGGTCTCCTCTCTCTTTTACATAGCAAATATCTTCTTCCTTGCGCTTTGTGTGCGTGTGTGTGCCGGTGCATATCAGAAGGCACTGTGTGTGACTGTAGAGGCCCAAGGGTGACTTTGGGAAATCGCCCTGGATTGCTCTACCTCTTTTGGCTTTGCTCTGGGGTTTCCCAGGCTCTGCTTCAAGGACTTACAGACCACCACGCCCCTTGCCATTTTGATATGGGATCTGAGATCTGAACTCAGATCCTTCTGCTTCCAAAGCAGAGGCTTAACCCCTGAGCCATCTCTCTAATCCCATTACATGGCAAATTATCTTCTCCTCTATCTCTGGCATTCATCCTATAGTCACGGCAGACTTAGTGCACACCAGCCCCTCTCCTGAGAAGCAAGTACATAGAGAATCCAGCTGAATTCATGCTGTCAAGGAGCCTCATCACGGAGACTGAGCGCTGAAGGGTGCACAGCACCCCCACCCCCGGGGGTTTGGGGGTGGGGAGAGGTGTGAAATCTTGAGAGCTGATGCAAGAACATGTGAGTCCAAGCACATGAATCTGAAGAGGATTCTGGGACATGCAAAGAAATGCGATTGGCAGAAGTGACCTGAGACAATTAGGAAGCTAAAGGTCTCATTTTTAGGCTAACGGTCACATTCATCAGAGGGTTGAGTATGTTAAAAAAAAAACAAAAAACATTGAGTACCATCTTTAGAAGAGGCCGATGATAGATTGGAAAGAAATGGGAAGAGCTAGGAGAATAAATCAACAAGTTCACGGGCAGAATGTGGGGACCAAGGTGGGTGGACGGTGAGCAGCGGGTGGGTGGCGAGAGACCAACAGAAGCCTGTCAGAGTGAGCAGGAAAGTAGCTGCCGCCTGCCAGGTGCGTGGGGCACTGCAAGTGGGGCCACAGCAGACCACCAAGGGCCTGGAGTGACCCCATACTCTAGGGCCCCTAGAAGAGCAGGGCATGGCCAGGACCAGAAAGGAGGGCGTGGGCCAAAGGGCAGGGAGCTATGGACCCTCTCAAGGCTCTGTGTGAAATCTGAGACACCTATGGGTTCCCAGTGTCCTGCTGCAAGTCACGCGGATCTGCGTCGCCTTTAGTAACTGCTGCCTGCAGCTGACTTCTGCGCCCACTGGGCAGGCAAGGGCACACCGTGGAGCTCTTATTTACATGGTAGCTCATCATCCAGGAGGCTGTGGGAAAGGCCTGATAGGGCAGCCTGGCGCTGGGATCTTTGGTTATCACCAGCTACAGCTGGGGAGGACCCTGGGCAGCAGCAAGGACAACACGTGGAAGGGGACCTGGCCTGTCGCGGGTGGCCCTGGACATTGATTGACGGGACTGAGAGCAGGCAGACGGATGCGCCTCCAATTCCTGACAAGACTGTCTCCTGGGGAGGTGCTGGTGGGGTTCGCAGGGTGGTGATGGCAGGACCCTCTGCTAAGACACTCAGAGAGGAGTCCGCACTGGTGGGGACACAGAATCTTATACAGACCACAGAACAGGGCCTGACAAGGAATAAAGTGACTCATGTCTCTTTCACCGAGGACTGTGTGCTCAGAGAGGACTGTGCACTCAGAGAGGACTGTGCGCTCAGAGAGGACTGTGCTCAAAGAGGACTGTGTGCTCAGAAGACTGTGCTCAGAGAGGACTGTGCGCTCAGAGAGGACTGTGCGCTCAGAGAGGACTGTGCGCTCAGAAGACTGTGCTCAGAGAGGACTGTGCTCAGAGAGGACTGTGCTCAGAAGACTGTGCTCAGAGAGGACTGTGCTCAGAGAGGACTGTGTGCTCAGAAGACTGTGCTCAGAGAGGACTGTGTGCTCAGAAGACTGTGCTCAGAGAGGACTGTGCTCAGAGAGGACTGTGCGCTCAGAGGACTGTGCGCTCAGAGAGGACTGTGCTCAAAGAGGACTGTGTGCTCAGAAGACTGTGCTCAGAGAGGACTGTGCGCTCAGAAGACTGTGCTCAGAGAGGACTGTGCGCTCAGAGAGGACTGTGCTCAGAGAGGACTGTGTGCTCAGAAGACTGTGCTCAGAGAGGACTGTGCTCAGAGAGGACTGTGCACTCAGAGAGGACTGTGCGCTCAGAGAGGACTGTGCTCAAAGAGGACTGTGTGTTCAGAAGACTGTGCTCAGAGAGGACTGTGCTCAGAGAGGACTGTGCACTCAGAGGACTGTGCGCTCAGAGGACTGTGCGCTCAGAGAGGACTGTGCTCAGAGAGGACTGTGTGCTCAGAGAGGACTGTGCTCAGAGAGGACTGTGCACTCAGAGGACTGTGTGCTCAGAAGACTGTGCTCAGAGAGGACTGTGCTCAGAGAGGACTGTGCGCTCAGAGAGGACTGTGTGCTCAGAGAGGACTGTGCGCTCAGAGAGGACTGTGCACTCAGAGAGGACTGTGTGCTCAGAAGACTGTGCTCAGAGAGGACTGTGCGCTCAGAGAGGACTGTGCTCAAAGAGGACTGTGTGCTCAGAAGACTGTGCTCAGAGAAGACTGTGCGCTCAGAGAGGACTGTGCTCAAAGAGGACTGTGTGCTCAGAAGACTGTGCTCAGAGAGGACTGTGCTCAGAGAGGACTGTGTGCTCAGAAGACTGTGCTCAGAGAGGACTGTGCTCAGAGAGGACTGTGCGCTCAGAGAGGACTGTGTGCTCAGAGAGGACTGTGCACTCAGAGAGGACTGTGCTCAAAGAGGACTGTGTGCTCAGAAGACTGTGCTCAGAGAGGACTGTGCGCTCAGAGAGGACTGTGCTCAGAGAGGACTGTGTGCTCAGAAGACTGTGCTCAGAGAGGACTGTGCTCAGAGAGGACTGTGCGCTCAGAGGACTGTGCGCTCAGAGGACTGTGCGCTCAGAGAGGACTGTGCGCTCAGAGAGGACTGTGTGTTCAGAGGTTCAGAGAGGACTGTGCTCAGAGAGGACTGTGCGCTCAGAGAGGACTGTGCGCTCAGAGAGGACTGTGCGCTCAGAGAGGACTGTGTGTTCAGAGGTTCAGAGAGGACTGTGCTCAGAGAGGACTGTGCGCTCAGAGAGGACTGTGCGCTCAGAGAGGACTGTGCGCTCAGAGAGGACTGTGCGCTCAGAGAGGACTGTGTGTTCAGAGGTTCAGAGAGGACTGTGCTCAGAGAGGACTGTGCGCTCAGAGGACTGTGCGCTCAGAGAGGACTGTGTGTTCAGAGGTTCAGAGAGGACTGTGCTCAGAGAGGACTGTGCACTCAGAGGACTGTGCGCTCAGAGGACTGTGCGCTCAGAGAGGACTGTGCGCTCAGAGAGGACTGTGCACTCAGAGAGGACTGTGCGCTCAGAGGACTGTGCGCTCAGAGGACTGTGCGCTCAGAGAGGACTGTGTGTTCAGAGAGGACTGTGCTCAGAGAGGACTGTGCCTAGAGGAGACTTGTGCTGAGAAAACCCCTCGTGAATCCTGACAGTGTTGGGGGGACCACGTGCTATGCATTTATCATCAGGCCACTGAGAGAATGTAGTGGGTAGACCTGGTGTCGCCAGACTAGACAGCTGAAGGAACCCCCCGCCACCACACACCAGGCCTGTGGGTGCAGAGAGGAGAGAGCTACAACGAGACCACTGTTTCTCTGGCACCCTCCTGTGCCTGCTCAACCCTGCCCCCACCCCCTCTTCACTTTCTGGAAGGCAGTGTACCTCATATTTCCACCCCTGCTGCATAGCCCCCCGTGCTTGCAGGAGATTCCTCCAGACTGGTCAGCGGCTGTGCCCTGCCCAAGGGTGCCCAGCTTTGCAGCCAGCTCCAGGACACCCCATCCCTCACCTCTCCCAGGTCCTCTGGGTGCGGCTCTGCCCCCGTGCTCCCCTACCCTGCAGGCAGTGGGGTGTCTGCAGACTACCAGGGTCTCTTTCCTAAGGAACCACATGCCCGTGCAGATATTGAGTCTGCGCTCCTTTAAGAGTCTGCAGCAGAAGAAAGGGCCAAAGCCATGTCCTGTTTACAGCCCCGTAAAAACATTCTCTGTGTGTAAGCTCATCCCAACAGCCGATCTGAGGGCAGCCGGGCCAGGCAAACCCCAGTTCTGGCTCTGGGCCACTCTGTGGATTCTACGGGCACCTCAAGAGGGGCCGGGGGCACAACTGGCACCTGCTTGCCCACCTCAAGCAGGCCAGAGCTGCACTGCGTGGGGGAGAACTTGCCAGTGGACGCGAGCATGGGATGACAAGGCAGGCGAGCCTCGCATACCTCAGCAGGAAAGAATCCGAGCAAGGACAGAGATAGGAAAAAGATCTCAAAAGCCCATTACAAAGGCCCGCACCAGGAGTCAACGCTGGAGCCCGGAGCAGACAGTGCGGGGACCTGGAGGTCTCCCCGACAGGGGCCGCGCCCCTGAGATGATGCACAGGCTCCAGGGAGGCCACGGGACGTACCTTGGCTGACCTGGTCACCGCCCCGATCTCCGAGTACAGGTCCGAGCTGTCTGGGAAGTTCTCCACCACCATGGTGCACACGTGGTGTAGAAGCGACTGCTTGTGCACGGTGTCTTTGACTTCTGGAACCTTCTCGAGGTAGCTTAACTCAAAGGCTTTGGCCTGTTCAGTGGCATTAAATAGTAGATAAGAAGAAAAGAATGAGGGAGACCTTTGGAGCAGCACAGATGGGTAGAACCAATGCCCAGCTGGCGTAGCCCAACATCTAGCTTCCGCGGGATTAGTGGGCACAGGCTCCCTCCTTGCTGTTCAACTTTATGCAACCGCACTGGGGCAGAGCACGTCCCCCCCCTCTTTTCTTCCACAGTCCTGAGTCAACTCCCGGGGTCGCCCCTCAATCATCAGGCCAGGGGACTGAGCCTCTGATGTCTGTCTGCCTGCAAGCGGCTTCTTTCTCCTCTGATTTCCTGCCTCAAATCTGCTTTCTGGCCAGAGTCAATTCAATAGAACGAGAGAGAGAGAATTCAATAGCACGAGAAAGAGAGAGAGAGAGAGACAGAGACAGAGACAGAGAGAGAGACAGAGACAAAGAGAGAGACAGAGACAAAAAGAGAGAGATACACAGAGAGAAGATCGGAATGTGAAAAGGACAAATATTTGACAGGTAAGTTCAGGAAGCACAAATCAGAGTGGATGAAAATTCCCCGATGTTCATGTGTGACAAGAGCCACATTTTGAAAAATAATAAATAAGTAAAAGTACTAAATTTTCTAAGCTTTCTTATTCACATTCAAATAGGCCCGGATATTTCAAGGACAGAATTCCTTCTAGATTTTTCTGTGAGACGATGCAAAAGTTGTTTGCTTTGCTATGCTCTGGGGGCCAAAGGTACAGATTCTTGAGGAAGGCAAGCGGGTGTGGGGCGAGGAGGCTTACATTAGTTCCATTCAGGAAGTTTCCTATGGCCAGGAGCGTGGACAGGATGAAGCCTAAGGTCTTGTTGTTTTCCAGCTGGTCTATCCCTTCCTTCAGGTCCAAAAGTGGTTCTGCTACTTCCTTTCAGTTCAAAAAAGGAAGAAGAAGAATAAATGCGGCTGTCTCCACTTGACTTGCAGTGCGTGCACAGTCAAGGTCAACACCAGGCTCTCCTCACAGGATATGCTGACAGCCAGACACAGCTCTGGGCTTGAAACAGAACCGACAGGCAGCGGGGGAAACCGTCCACACCACATGAAGTACAGTGAAGACTACCGGGAGTTTGCGCTGTGGCGGTAAAAGCACCGTGTTCTTGGGTCCTGCCCACTGTCCAAACCAAGCAGGACCCTCAGGCCATTCCACCCCTACGTTCCTCCAGAGTACGGCTGACAGCAGAGCCTCCAGCACCCGGACCAAGACTTCTCTGCCGTCCCTCCCAGCAGGCAGACAACTGTACAAATGGTGCCCCGAGTAGCCATGGGCCCCTTGGTTCCCCCTCTTCCCTCCCAGGTGCTGGCCATCTCTTGGCCCGAGTCCCTTCATCATCACATCCAACCTTTAGAGACTGTGACAAGGTTGTCATCTACAAAGTTCATGTGTGACAGCCATGTGATCCATTCCCAAAACATTAAATAAATAAACAATGAAGTTTTAATTAAGTTCATGATTTTGTGCTGGGTCACATTCATAGTTACAGGGCTGTATAAGGATAGTGTATTGGGACATTGCTGGAAGTCACGGTCCTGACGCTCCGCTCCCTCGGAATACCCTGTAGCCTCAATGACTTCGGCCTTCCTGCTGTCTCGACCCCTCATCCCTGCGAGGAGGTCCCTTACCCGATTCCAAGGCCAGGAGCTTTGACTTCAGCCTCCCCGGACCCCTTCCCCTGCCAGGCGCCAACCAGGCTGGCCCAGAGCTCTGTTGCTCCACGATGTCCCCCTGCTTTGCCGTAACACTCACCTGTGCTGGCTGCTTTCACAACCGAGTTTCCTCACCACCACGGCCTCGTTTCTGCTTGCCTCCATAATGAATTCAAACAGAGTTCAGGCCAAATATTCCTTTTCAAAATGCCTGGGACCCACAAGTGTTACACATTTGGGATTGTTTTTTGTGCTTTGTTTTACTGACCAACATTGAGTAATAATCTTGGGATAGGATCTAGGATACAGATGAAATTCACTATGTCTTCCTAACTTTTACAGACCACCTGAAGGCAGTTCTAGTTTTTTACTCTACCTTTGTTTTGATTATGAAGCCAGGCGTGGAATTTTCCAGTACGGCATCATCCTGGCCTTCAAAAATATTTGGATTTCTGATCATTTGGGGTTTAGATTTTTATATATTAGACTCGCTCAACGTGTAATCTCCTCTCAAGTCCCCCGCAGCTTCCATCACCTGTCTGGCCGTCATCCCCAGCGCGACCCTCCTCAGCTACTCTGCAGGAGGTGCAGGCCCACCTGGGCTTCGGGCTCCGTCTCCTTGGGCACTTCCACCCCACAAGGTGGCCTGAGGATCGCCATCCACCCCTACACTGGCTTCTGTTCAGCCTGCGAGAGCCTGCTTGGTTCCCAGGGGGCCATGCTGGGGGGGTGTCTCCACGGCACAGCTATGTGTGCTCCTGGAAGTAACGCCTGAGGTAACCCCAATAAACCCGCTGGTTCACTCAGCTGGACTTGGGGACAATCGCTGGTGTGTCCCTGATGTTCCATGTGGGTCAACCGGTGCTTGCTCACATCTCCAGGGAAAATCACACAACAGGCCCGGGTGCAGAAAAGATGTCTGCGTCTCCCACTTCCGTCCGGGTCTCTTTTCTTCTCGTCTCCTCTCAGCCACTTGCAATCTACTTCATCGTTGACTTTCCCACCCGTTACAGCTTGGGTGTAAAGCCCCCCACAACCTTGTGCGCTGAGCACCTGGTTCTCAGTCGCTGGGGATATCTAAGAGGTTGCGGGAACTTAGGGACTTACATCATCCAGATGAAGGCCGGAAGAAGCTGGCCTTGAAGGCAGAGGCCGGCTCGGGTTTCTGTCAGTTCCCTGTTTTCTGACTCTCGCCTCCAGCGGCTGCCACCACACATGCAGTTGCTCCACCTACCCACCCACATCCCGTCCCTACCATGCGCTCTGAAGCCGTGGCCCAGATAAACCCCTCCTCGCTCAAGCTGATTCTGGCAGCTACTTGGCCACAACAATGAGAAGAGTCACGAATTTAATACTTTCCCAAAGGTGGCCACAGAGCCACAGGCTAGTCAGCCAGCCAGCGGTCAGCAGGTGGAACGATAGCAGAGAACTTCCAGATTGTGCTGTCCTGCGTGGTGTAGCCTAGAACCACTCTGATGGAAATAGAGTCTGAGCAGCCTTTGGCTTCTAGAAAGGATTCACTGGGTACCCACAGTCAGGTGCCCGCGGGTGGTTCTGGGAAGACCACACAGAACGACCCCTCAGTGGCAAGCTGATCACTGCAAGACCTGTGCCAACAGCGAGGCTGCCCAACTTCATATGTCACTTTAAGAAGCGCTGGGCTGCAGGCCCCCCTGGGAAGCGCTCACCTTCTCTGTGGTCTCGTAGTCCATCTTGAATGCCCACAGGTGGAGCCGCGCTGACAGCTCGCTGATGGATGACAGGGTGAGCAGGAACTGCTCCGCGCTCCCCAAGGGCACATCAGGGTTGGCCAGCTGAGCCTCCTGGATTTTCTGCTTCTCCTCTTCAGTAGGAATCATGGTCAGAATTTTCTAGAAAGATAGGATGAGGCAATCATTCTTTCTTAGTGAAGGGCCTTACTTTGCTCTTGCAACGTTCTTCGATTCCTATTACAATTGAGGCCAATCAGGTGGTAGAGATATTTTATTTTTGTTAATCACATACAGATGTCACTTTATTGTAGCCAAAGATCCTTTAAACATCTTTCCCCAAACTTTCTGGGTCTTGCGCATGAAGGGCATTCCAGGCAAGAAAGGGAGATGGAAAGAAGGGAAAAGTCCAAGGTGGAATAGAGGAGAACAATGCACTGCTCCCTAGCACGCCCAGTGAGTCAGGTCAGGCCCGCAGCCACGCAGTGATCCTCACGGATGCCTTGCAGCTCACAGCAGCGCCTCATCCGCAAACAACGCGGACTGGCTGCTTGTGTGTTCTCGTACGCGGTGTTCCAGCCACATTGCAAACCTTACATAGATGTGATGCTTTAAATCACAGCGAACTCAGGTCTGATGAGAAAAATGAGAGGGTGCTGCTCATGAGACGTCACAGCTGCTCACCAATGAAAATGGCCTTGTTTTTTACTTCTGTTCGTTTCTGGAAAATTCATTTGTAGAAGGCAGAAAGGGCAAAAATCATCATAATGATGTTACATCTTCTAGGTCTTTTATTTCTAGGTAATTATGTTTTTTAATTTTTCAAACGAACGTGTGTGCGTGTGTGTGTGTGTGTGTGCGTGTGTGTATGTGTGCGCGTGTCAGAAGGCACCGTGTGTGCCTGTGACTTCGGGAATCATCCCGGCTTACTCTACCTTTTCTTTGCCTTGCCCTGAAGTTTCTCAGACTCTGCCTTCATGTGCAAGCTGCCGCCATTCCTGCCTGGCATTTTTATGGAGGATCCGGAATCCAAATTCAGGACCTTCTGCTTGCAGGTGTGTGTGTGGGAGGGTGGTAGGGGGCTGCCTCTATTTGTCATGAAGCCAGTGATGCACCCTGGGTTGAGGACATGAATTCCGAGGCACCAGTAGGGTGTGTCTGTTGAACCTCAGATGCATCTCCGTCCGCACGCTCTGCATGGCCACTCTCTACTGAGGCTCTGAGACAGGATGTGAACATCGGAGAGAGAGGAAGCTGCAATATTTGCTGCTTGTCCACGCCTGACCATCCACAGAGGTGACACTGAAGACAGACAATTCCCTGTAGGCAGTGCTATACAAACACGGCTCTGATTAGAACTCCACCCATCACCAAAACAAAACCACAACCAAATGTGCACTTTAATTTCTTTAAGGCTTCGATTATTTTAGGCAGGACGAATTCAGAGATAGAGAGGCACACCGGGATCCCTGATAACCTGGGGAGACATCCTCCTGCTGCTTCTCCTGCTTTGCTCCTGCAAACGTCAGCAAACGCTTAGCTCGCTCCTCTAATGTAAACCACTTGCTTGCTGCTGACAATTAGCAAGTTACCATCTGCTGGTTTATTTTTTCTTTTCCCGTCACTGACAGTAAAAATAGCTGTAAGACAATGGAACAGCAGTCAAAGCTACCTCCTGTGAGCTGGCGATCCTTCTCCAGGAGAGAATCACAGACGAGTGCAAGGCACAGCTTCTAGCAAGTCAACAGGTTTGCTGATGATTTTATGAATGGCACGTGGTTTTATAGGAAAAGAAGCATTCAATGAGAGAGAGACAGAGACAGAGAAAGAGGTGATAGCTATTTTGAACTTTCTTCAAGACAATGTTCCTTTGCTACTACAGTAACTATACCTGCTTTAGTATCAGAAAGGCATATATCAGAGAAAAATGCAAATATATCCTCCAAGGTGGCCCTAAATACTAGGCTGGGTCTGGCCATTTCATTCACCTGCAAAAGAGACCTCACCCAGCGACTGATCTTGTTTTACAATTTTGTTGAAATCCTAGTCTCGGAAAAGAACCCGCTACAAGGATCCTGGTGACAGCAGCAGGATGCTGGAAAAGTCAGGCTGGGGCTGGCTTGCAAATAGCTTTTGTATTTAAGAAAAACTGACTTCCTATCCATGCACCTCTGATCACTCAGCAACTTAAGAGGAAGCTTCTAGAAGCACTTTGATGGGTTAAGATCTTCTTTCAGTCTCATGACCACTGCTGAAGCATCTTGGGATAGAGATGATCGGTGCAGCCAATGTAGATGAAATGCTTTGCTGTGGCTGGGGGAGCAACCCAGGCAGCCGGTGGAGCAGCACTCACAGAGATTCAGCTGGAAGAACAAACAATGTCCCCAGCACAGCTGGGCGGCTCCTCAGAGCATTCTGGTCCCTGCATCGGCTGTGTGGCTCCCCCGGCTCATGGGGTCCAGCACCTCCTGGACACCTGAGGACTGACCTTGGACCGCACACACTCCTTTGGAGAGAGACACTGTGTGTTCCCCATATGGCCACAGGGAATTTCTACTTCTAGGATACTGGCGGACTTGGCAACTAGACTGAGCCAACTTAAATGTCATTGGGACTAAGTAACTGTGCCAAATCCTAAGTAGATGATACTCTAAAAATTATAAAAAATCTCCATACTTCCTCCTGTGATCATTTGGTGTCATTTTACTTGGGAAAAGTATCATGTATAGTCTTTTGAGATGATCTTGAAATCACTTGTAAAGTTTAATACTGTTTGGGGGAAAAAAATCACTTCCTTAATGGAATTAACTCAAATCTGGATGCATGGGACAGGTTGCTAGGCAATGCACAGGATGCCATTTGATACATCCTAATTGTGTTTAAGCGCACAGAGCTTTCCAATGTCCTGTCAAGTTGTGGTGCCGTGTGTGTGTGTGTGTGTGTGTGTGTGTGTGTGTGTGTGTGTGTGTGTGTCCATAAAGTCATCAGTCTGGCCGGGTCCTTTGGGCATTAGTGAGGAAATGTTATTAGCAAAGATCTGTAAGGTCACAACTGCCATGTCTCTGCTCAGTGTCAACTTAACTCCTGAACAGCAAGAGTCTAGAACAAGCGCTGGGTGCTACTCAGCACATAGGAGGAGGTCTCACATGCCCCGCACCCCCTGGGTGCTGGAATCAGTGGTCAGGCAGAAAAGCCACTGGAGTGTCTTGGTTCCACGTTGTCCCAGTGTTCACAGCTGTGCCTAAAGGTCCCAAGGGATATACAAAGTCCTGATGTGCAGATATTCTGATCAAGGTTTTCCCTCCCTGGGGAGGTTAATGATGTGTGGACACATGATCCGCTGTGAATCGACACAGAGAACTTGGTGTGGTAGCACCTTGTCCCCTGCTGAGATAACAGCACCTGAGAAAGGGGTTATCTTGGCTTAGAGCTCCCGGGTGCTGTCCACATGGCAGGGAAGGGATGGCGGCAGGAGCAGGAGGTGACTAGCTGTACTGTATCTACCGTCAAGGAAGCAAGAGACCACCACAGCACTCACCACCTTTCACCTTGTGCATAGCTGGGGACTCCAACCCTTGAAATGGTGCCCTCTGATTTTTAAGGTGGACCTTCCAACCTTAATTAATCCAATCTGGAAATTTCCTCACACATGCCCAGAAGTTTGTCGGCTGGTGCTTCTAGACCCTGTCAAGGTGGCTGTCAGTGTCTGTCACCACACCCGGGATGACTGACATCCTGTGTGTGTGTGTGTGCACAGGCTGCTGATGAATGAGACCGCCCGACCTCAGGTCCCACAGCGCTTTGGAGGAAACTGACAAAACGCTGTGTCCCTAAACCTGGGGCCTCGTGTCCTGGCTGCTGTCCCAGGAGTCACGGTGAGTCGAGTGTTTGCCAGGGCGGCTGCGTCATCACTGTGAATTGCTCCATGGCGTTGCAGCTGACATAGACTCAGAAGTGCCACAGCACCAGCTGCTCAGCCTCCTCCGTGCATCTTGCTGCACTTAACAGTTCGTTTATTCTTTTTCCTTTCCCACTTCCACATGTAGTGTGTGTGGCAGGCGGAGGGAGGCGTGCACGCGTGCATGCACCTGGAGGCCCTGGGGTGGCATCAGGAATTACCACTGATCGCTCTTCCACCGTTCCATTTTGTGGCTGGATCTCCGGTTAAACCCAGCACGCTCCCGCAGGTCTCTTCTAGCTGGGCCAGCTCGCTCCGGGGATTCCCAGGCTCCACCTTCGGAGGCTGGACTTGTAGGCCACCACTCTTACCCAGCCTGTAGGTGGGATCTGACCTCTGGATATTTTGCTCACACAGAAGGTACTTTGAACACCGAGCCCACTCACCAGCCCTCTTCCCATTCTTGCGGTGCACAGAGCAGCCCCGAGACCCTCATTGGAGGGTCAGGCTCTCGGGCTCATGTTCTATCTTACAGCTCAGAGGCCTGGGCACGTGAAGAGTCGCTGCTTTCACTGGACAACACAAGCACAACAGCCTGCCCCACGCGGCTTCTTCCTTTGACGGAGACTTGCTCTGGGCCACTCAGCCCATCATGATGGGGTTGGAGCAGCGTAGATCATGGTGGGAGAAACACAGCTCAGTCCATCGATGAGATGCCATGTAAAATAAAGTACCTTCCTGGAGCCGGGCCCAGGGGACGAGAGCTGCGGCAGCCAGACCTTCCATTGTGCTGGGACCCCCTCGACTCATTGAGTCTGGCTAACAGCGTTACTGTCATTTTCTCTCCCGGATCACAGGGGTACTCAGCCAGAAACCAGTCAGCTGGGGCGGAAGAATGATTTGGTTCATCCTAAAATCTAAGTGTGAGGAACTTTCCCCTACCCAAGGAGAGCTGCATTCAGGAAAGAACAGAAGCCAATGGATGCCCAACCGTGCAACGTTGTCCCACTGGATGTTAAGTTCTCCTGTCCCCTTTCAGAAGGGGACGCAGGCACTTTCCCCTTCGGTCTGGCTGGCTGTGGCTGTGCCGAGTGTCACCATGTAAATCTGTCTTCACGCTCTCTCTAAAGGACCTTGCTGAGTAAATAGGGGACCCAAACTTGCACCCCAACTCAAGTGTACACCAGGACTCAAGTGTATACCACACCCAAGTGTGTACCACAACCCAAATGTGCGCCTTGACCTAAGCGTGTGCCATAAACCAGTGTGCACTGTGAACCAGTGTGCACCACAACTCAAGTATACACCAGGACCCAAGTGTGCACCTCAACCTAAGCGTGCACCGGAACCAGTGTGTACCACGACGCAGAGTGCATCATGACCCAAGCGTGTACTAGACCCAAGCATGCACCATGACCCAATCATGTACTGGTCTTGTGCTCAGTTCTCTTCCTTCACCCACATCTGGACTGTCAAAGGAAAGCATCCTACCCCGAGAGAGCGATAGTTCAGGAAGCAATAAGGTGAGGTCCAAAGGAATCTCTCTCCCCCGATGGGCTTTTGAATCCTCCTGGCACGGACGGCTAATGCCAGCTCCACTTCCGGCCTGTCTCCTGGGCTTCCTTCCATCCAGGTGCTTACTTGTCCCGGGAACAGTATCTCAGAGTTCCCAGAGCCTCAAGGTCTCTGCAAACGAGGTGACTTAAAACAACATAGATTCATTCGCTCATAGTCTAGCAGTCCAAACCCAGTGTGTAGGAGGCCCGTTCTCCCCCTTTGAAGCCTGGGGGGGCGCGGGGGGAGTCGCTTCATGCCTCTTAGCTTCTGTCGCTTGCCCGCAATCCTCAGCATTCCCAGGCTTGTAAACACGTTGCTCTAATTTCTTCGGCTCTGTCACGTGCCATTCCACCCTGTGTGTCTCCCTGTGTGTTCTGACTTCAAGGGACATTCTCTCTGCATCTCCGTCCAAACATCCCTCTTCTTGCAAGAGTGCCAGTCATCAGACATGTGGCCCGTCCCGATCCAGTCTGACCCCGTCTTAACTTGGTTAGCGCCTCAGGTTTCCTGTGCAGAGGTGGGCACAAATGGGTGGGTTTACTGCATCCTCAGCCCCGCGTGTGTCTCAGCACGTGGGTTTCTTGTGCAGGCCTCTTCACATAGGCGCGCCTGGCTGGCTGGATTCCCGACCGGGCATGGACACATGCGCGTGTGCTCAATGCTCCTGGGGGTACCGAGGACTGTGGGCGACGCTAGCCATGTGGCCCGCTTGCCCGCCCTCTGAAGGCAAGCCTCGCTGGCTCTTCCACGTTCAAGTCTTTCAAAAGAGACTATGTATGAATATGCCCCAGAAAGACAAGGCTCTAAAGGAATCCGGGGCACCTTGCTGTGAGGAGAATGTGGGGGTACCACATAGCAGGGCACCTCGACTGGCCAGTCACCCAGCCGACCCTCAGGGTAAATCACCCTTCCTTGTGAGTTCACAGGCTGGTTAGCAGCTGAGTTTTTGCCACCATTACACTAAGTGGTTTCACCTGCTGCAAACCAGCACCAGGCAGTGTGACAACATGGCCTCCCAGGGGACTGACCTCAGCTGAGCCACAGCCACACCCAGCTGCCGCGCACACGGGCACAGCCACGTTACCCCACTTTGCTCACTGTTGACACTCAAAGCAACAGGCACTACAGCCTCGGTTGGCTTATCCCAATGACCCAACAAAATATGTTTTTTTTTTTTTTTTTGGAACAGGGTCTCAGATAGTCCAAGCTAGACTCAAATCTCAAGCTCCTTATATGTTGCTTAGAATATCCACGAACTTTGGGTTTTCTGGTTTTCCAGGTGGCAGAATGCAGACTAGTGTCACCCTACACAATTCATGTGACATTAGGCAGCGAAGCCAGTATTCTGTGCACGCTAGAGCAGCACTCTTTAACAACTACATCCCCAAACCCAGATCGCATCTTCACAGAAGAGAAAAGCAACACCCTTTCCATGACACGAGAGCCCAGTGGAACCCAAGGCTGCCAAGCGTCCCTGAGTGTATTTGGTGTGAGACAGCATGAAAGAGAACCCAAGTATCCCCCTAAGGGGACTGAGGGTCTTTCCTCATTCCAGGTACACAGCATGTGGGTAGAGCAAGGGCCATGCATGAGTCAGAAGATTTCTGAACGCGACAGGAAAGTGAATCATTAACAACTGGCAGAGGCCAGCGGAGGGCAGAACAGTACAAAGCATTGCAGTCATACTCGATGCGCCGATGTTGAGGAGAAAAGTGGAGAGAATAATGTGGCGACCTGAAACTCCAATGGCTTGGATCATGCGCACGATTCTGCTCTAGTCATGCACGTGGCAGCCTGAGGCTACACACACACCTTCTCTGAGCAACGCCCCTAGCAGCAGGTTATCGAGCCAGGACCCCCACCTCCATGAACCCGCACACACACCCCACCTGTATGGACCCATACACACACCCCAACTCCATGGACCGGCACACACTCCCCACCTGTATGGACCCGCACACACTCCCCACCTCCATGGACCCGCACACACACCCCCAACCTCCATGGACCCGCGCACACACCCCCAACCTCCATGGACCCGCGCACACACCTCCAACCTCCATGGACCCGCGCACACACACCCCACCTCCATGGACCTGCGCACACCCTCCCTGAACATGGAATGCTTTGCTTCCCCTTAGTGACCATCCAGCTTAGTCTCCATTCAAGTATATTTCAGAAACATGTCCAAATACGGGAAATAGGAGGGCTGACTTAGCACAGACAGTTTTAGGGTACATTCCAGCAAGGCAAACGGCATCCTCAGAGCAAACCTTCGGAGAGAGTCCTATTTAGCATACTGTGTGTGCATAATCGAGGGTGTGTAGTGGATTAAACTCAGATGCATTATGGGAAGAGACATGTGTAGGAGGAAAAAGGTTACCTTATCTGCCAATAAAGACAGACTTCCCATGCTATGCCCCTCAGCCACCAAACATCTCCTCTTGAACCATTGAAATAAAGCTCCAGACAATAATCAGGACCCCCGGGTTCCCTTATTCACGTGGGCTTCTGGCAACTTCTGGATCTGGACCACTTAATTTGAGCGTTTGATCTGCCTACCCTGATTTCAGGGCTCTGAACAAGAACCCACACAGCAGCCCTTTCGAGCAGGCGCAAGCGACGTTTGGCTGACCTTGTCTTACCTCAATCCCTTCTTTGTTTAAGGCATACTCGTCGAAGTTCAAGATGGCGATCTTGATGGTCCGTGGAGGTGGCAGAACTGTCAGGCCGATGTTGATGGCGTTGCTCCGCTTGGAATCCAGAACGATGATCTCTTGCCTTTTTCCATCTGCAGCCGTTTTCTTGATGATAAAACAAAGGAAACCAAAGATTAACACATCTTCCCGGGTCCTTTCCGGGCTGCACTGTTAAAAAGCAAACTTATTCCATTTTCCAAGCCGAATACCAATGGCCCCCGTTCAGCTCCGGGAAGAACTGGCCACCGCTCAGCACGGAGGAGAGAGATCAAGGCGCGGACTCTGAGGAGTCGCCAAGCTCAGGTCAGGAATGGAACTTGGTGTGTCAGATGCATTACAAAATAAAAGTGATTTTCCTTCAATCAGGAAAAATGTGATATTTTGCAAGAACAAAACTTGGTTTTTTCCATTAAAAAACAGTTACCAAAAAAAAAAAAAAGCCAAAACTTTCAGAATGCTTTTTCTGTGGGCAGTGACATCTTAGACCGTGTCCTTGCTGGCCGGGCAAGTGCCCAGGGAAGTAAGCACGCGTGCCCGTCCCACATGCCTGCTCTCCAACCTCAACTCGCTGGAGATGTATTCTCAGAGCCCCCTTGCTGTTAGACATCCTGCAGTACAGAACACCTTCACCCTGCCTGTCACCCGCAGCTGTACCCCAAAGGGTGAACTGTGGTCTCCCCAGAGGCAGCATGTGCTGATGAGCCACAGAGGCCAAGGAGGAGGAGAGAATGGGGGCTGGAGACGGGCTGCATCCTCCCGGAGGCCCGTGCATGCAGTTTTCCTGCCCCGAGCCCTCCTCCACCCCAGAAGTCATTGTGTACCACAGACTCGATCCTTTTCCCTTTCTTCCCACAAGTGTGCATGTGGACACCCAGACCCCAAAGGAACAGATGTGTAGGTAGGACTTTTGCAGGTAATTAGGTTCAGGTGAGGTCACGCCATGGGTCCTCACGGTGGGATGACTGTCCTTAAAAGGAGAGAGCACAGAACTCTTTGTCTCTCTTCCACAGAGCAAGAGGACATCTTGGAAGTGTGGAGAAAACTAAGCACGGCCGGCATCTTGCTCTTGGACCTCGAAGCCGTAAGAGCGACAAGAAGGAGTTTCTGTTCCCCAAGCGCCCGGCTATGGCGTTTCATAATGGCGGGGCTGTGAGATGCAGAGGATGTGAGGTGCTGAGCTCACCACTTGTCACCCTCCCGGCGCGGCCCAGCTGTCCCCTTCTCCCCCCAGCTGTCAGGACGCTGTGTGTAGGTGGCACAGCCAGCGGGAGGCGACCTCTGTGCTCTCACTCAGATTTCCCTGCGGCAAGCACATCTGGAGGGACGGCTGGTTTGAATCACGGAGGAGCTGAGTGTGGTGGGGATGAAGAGGAGCGAGTGGTTCTTGGGATGGAGACACTCGCGGGCGATGGGTGTGGTCACTGTGTGAGGGCTGCTCACCGCGGGAAGCCACTGGGCTCTGCAAGAACTGACTTGCCAGCTGCGCCCGCTAGGCGATGTGGCATCCTGCCTGGGGCCGGGGAAGAGATGAGCAGACAAGAGGCAGCTCCGTGCACCAAGGAGGAGGCTGCTGGCGGGGAGGGCTACACCCCGAAGGCGTCATGCGCCAGTGGGGTGGGAGACGCTAACTACACTCAGTAGGACATTGGCCTCGGTCTTCCCATAACTCAGTGTCCATAGTCCTCAACCGAGAAGGTATGGAGCATGGAGAAAACTGGAAGAGAGTCCCTGGCTTTGAGGAGCATGTGGCCATGGTGCATGGGAACACAGAGCGCTGGGAATGTCTGGAATTAGTCAGTCTCTGAACCTCAGGAAGAGATGTTTCTGCGGGTTTTGGTGCATCTATGTGTGTGCGCGTGCGTGTGTGTGCACATGTGCGTGTGTGTGCATGCATGCATGTTGGTGTATCTCTGTGTATCAGAGGGCACTGTGTGCCTGTGGAGACCCAAGGGTAATTTTGAGAATCATCCTGGATTGCTCTGCCTCCTTTTTGCTTTGCTCTGGGTTTCTCAGGGTCTTCCTTTGAGGGCTAGAAGTGCAAGCTTCTACCATTTCCACCCGCATTTTTGTATAGGCTCCAGGATAAGAACTTAGGACCTCTACTTGCAGGGCAGAGGTTTAACCAAGTCATCTCTCCAGTCCCATGAAGAGTTGTCCTAAGCTCCATTCTTGATAAGACAAAACAAACAAACAAACAAAAAACAAAAAAACCCTCCACCCAGGGCCTCTGACCTTCAAGCCTTCCCATCAGCTCTGCAGGGAGGGAGAGGGGAGCAGGTGGCTGCGTCCTGTGGAAATCTAGAGCTGCTCCTGAAAGGACAGGAGCACAGCAGGGATGAGCAGATGCCCAGCTGTGTGCCCAGAGCAGGTGGCACACAGCAGGGATGAGCACATGCCAGCTGTGTGCCCGGGGCAGGTGGCACACAGCAGGGACGAGCACATGCCCTGCGCCCCTGATCTTCTGGGTCATATCAGGAACAATGGACGTCTCAATGTCCCCCATGGCCGCCTGACGATGTGCCAGGACTTCTAAAGCCGGCCTCTGGGTGTCCATTCCTGCCAACACTCCCCCCAGCTTCACTAGGAGACCCCTCACAGAGCAGCCAGCCCCGCCTCCACCTTGCAGCCTCTTCTCCCACAACACACCCCCGTCGGACTTTCTGTATCTCATTTCTATGGTCAGAAGGCCACAGAGATCACTTACTAGAAAAATCCAGAAACTGGTCAGTGACAGAAAGGGGGACAGAAAGCAGGAGTTGGGACAGGAAGACCCCAAGTGTCTTCTCCAGATGGCTGGGAAACGTAAGTGCCCCTCCTAAGACACTGCAGAGCAGGAGGAAGATGGGGGTGGGGGGTAAGAGAAGCAGAAGAGGAAGAGCGAGGATGCACGGGAATTGACACAGTTGTCTGAGGTCTGGGGGACATGTCAACACCTAAGGGAGGAAGCAAAATCCCCCAAGTCTCTAGAGTATTGACTCTCTGCACGTCCTGCTTGGGAAAAATGGCACAAAGTACCTGACCATGAAAGAGGGCAGGGACCAATGAGAAAGCGCATGTTCCTAAACAAAAAGCTCAGTGCTCCTGCCAGGCTTCACCTGCCTGTCTAACACCCCCCCAAAACAGGGCCATAAAGGTGAGTTTTGTGGCAAACCTGAGGCTATACAGCAAGATTCAGGCTAGCCTGAGCTACACCACAACACCTTGTCTCAGATAATAACAGTAATATTTCTATTACTTTCAAAGTAAGATTGGTTTTTGGAATGAGAAAAAAATTCTAAAATTAACATAAACGATCATATGCATTTTTAAAAATTAATTCTTTGTAAACATCACTAATCTCTTTCTGAATGGCTATAGAGTTATATGTACTATTGGCCTGTCACTTGTAGGTGTGTATGTAATGCTGATGAAATGTGTAGCACAGTCACTGGAAGAACAGCAAGGGCAGAGCCGAAGAGAATGAAAGGCTCTTTGGCTGAGGGGATTCCAACCAAGCCTGAGGCCCCCAATTCACAGCCTGAAAGAATGGCTGATAATACGCAACCAACATGGTGAGCGAACACGTGGTGGCGGTGGATATGCATTCTTAGGAGGTAGCTGAGGAGGAAGCAGAGCAGCTGGGAAAGACAAAGGAGGACGCTGGTGGTCAGAGGACCACCACAGCCCAGGAGACCATTTTCTTGCCTGTGGTGTGCTTCCATTCCTGGCATGGCCGTCTCCATCTCAAGAGCGCCGAGGGCTGGACACTGGCAAACCAAAAGGCCCAGTCCTTCCCCGCTGGCTGCAGCTGTTTGTTTGTTCTTCCATTCTGTTTTGGTTTCATTTGGTTTCTGAGTCAGAATCTGGCTCTGTGGTCTCAGCTGAGCTCATACTTATTCTGGGTCCAAGACTGGCCTCAAATCTGTGATCCTTTTCCCCCAGTACTGGAAAGTTGGGGTCACAGGCATGTACTAGCACATTGGGCTCCAGAGCCCTTCCATTGGCCGTCTGTCTTTCCAGATCAACTCCATCCCTCTCTTTGCTAAATGGGTATTTTTCCCAAATGCCTTCCCAGTGCCTAGTTCCCAGATGGGACCATTCCCATGGGGACCCAAGAAAAGGGCACACCCGTGGGAGGAGGGCCAAGAGGACCCTGATCAGCTCTGGCACATAGGAAGCAAGGTGTCTTAGTTCTTGGGTAGAAGCTCATTCAGCAACCTCTTCCTTCTTCCTCAGCAAATTCCAAGACCGCTGGGGTGGAAGGAATGTCCTACCAAGCCCCTGGCCCCTGGGGTCCAGGCGTAGCCAGCTAGGCAGGGGGTGGCTGCATATGAAACCAAAGCCCAGGGACTACCTGTAGGGCACATCTGCTACCTGCAGGCCAGGGGGGGTGAGGGGAGGCTGTGTCAGGGCAAACTGACCTCCTGGGAGTTGAGGAGAGAAGAGAAATGGCTCCTTTAGGGAAGAGGGAGAGGCCCTGAAAAGCCTGAGGTCTGGTAGTTCTAGAAAGACGAAGGGACTCCTGTTGCGGAGCTCCACGAGAACCTTCTACCAAGTGCCCAGCAGCTCCCCCACCCAGCAGAGCCAGCCGGTCTCTGGAGAACTGTCTCAGGCTTGGATGGCATGCGGGGCACTCACTTATTTTGTTTTGCACTTGGCCAAGAACTCTGTGGGGAGAGGGTGGCGCATGCTGTGACCCAGGAAAGCAAGCTCAGGAAGAAGGCCGGAGAGGAGCCGGGAAGACGCCAAGGCAGAGGGTCCCCCATGCGGGGAGACAGGGGCAAGACACTTTAGGGTGAGGTTCCCACAGATCCTACACAAGGGAAAGAGACAGACACTCATGGGAAAGGGGCAGCCAAACTGGGGGGAGACTGCGGGCCCCAGACACACCAGAGTTAGGGGTCAGCCCTCTGTACGCAACAGCCTCAAGAGACAGCACCCTGCGAAGGCAGGTACCCAAGAAAGTCACACGAATGAGTATTGTTCACAACAGCAAAGTCAGATACTTGGGATCGCTGAGAGAATGGCCCTTGATGGAGAGAAAGATGATGAAATGATAGACGTGCAAAGCCAGGGTTTGGGAGGGGGGCTAAACTGTCATCTCCAGAAACACATATTCTACAGGTTGAGTGTGCGGACGCACCACTGGATTCTGACTATTGTGGAGAGGGAGGGACCCTATACAAACACAACACGCCCCAAATTAAGCCAACACCAGAGAGACAAAAAAAAAAATGCACCTTAAATTTTCTTTGGCATCATTTGGTTTTGGAAAAGAGAAGGTGGGAGACTGAGGCAGCAGTGAGGAAGAGGAGGGAGGCACAGGGTCATTCAGCTTAAGAAATATATCCGCCCTCCCTCAGGGCTAGCCTGGTACTGAGCCCCTGAGCCACGCCCCTGGCCCACCCTTTGCAGTGTTTCAAAGAATGATGCTTTTGTGTGCATGGAAGCACCTGTGTGCCACTGCGGGTGTGAGGAGCTGGGGTAACGGCCCTGTGGGTGCACCAGGGGTCGGCCCGCACCCTCCACCTGCAGACAAAGTCTTTTCACTGTTCTTCACATACATTAGGTTAGCTGGCTCTCGGGCTTTGAAGGGTCCTGCTGTGTCAGCCTCCCATCACCCATAGAAACGCTGGGCTAACAGATGCTCAGGCTACACATTCAGCTGTATGCAGGTCCCGGGATTTGAACCCAGGTCCTCAGGCTTGCATGGCAAATGCTTTTACCCATTGAGCTCTCTCTCTAGCCCCCCAGTGTTTGAATTTTTCCCCCGAGTAATTTTCCTAGGATTCAGAGGCTATAATGCTTAAAAAGTGAACATTCAACACACTGAACTTATCACCCAGAAGGTGCCACGACTGAAAATAGAAATGCGTCTGAGGATGTGATTTATGTGGCGAACTCTGAGTCCCGGAAATGCCAAGCTCGGGAGCACTTCCAGGAAAGGCAAGTGGCCTCGCCTCTGTCCCTGCTGTCGGTCATCGCCGCTGCCCGAGGCCCCGGGTCCAGATCTGCTCAGCACGGCCGCTCTAGAAATGGCAAGCCATTCCTCCCCACTTCCTGCTCGAGCAAGAGAGACACCACCGGCATTTCCGACTGTCCCTTGAGGAGGCGGCAGTTATGAGTTTCAACCCTATGGATGTCGCAGGGATGAGAGAGCTCAGAATCTTACGGCCTTGTGATAAGAGTGTTGGTGAGATACATAGCAGAGCTTCAGGGCAAAACCACAGAAATAAAAAAAACAGAACACGAAAGTTTTAAAAATTATTTGAAAAATTTTTATGGGGTGTGGTTGAGAGTGCCCGTCATCCGAGCACTTGGGGACTACGTGGAAGGACCTATGAGCTGCGGTGGCCTGGACTCCCTTGTGAGTACTGGACCATCCAGGTTTTGCAGCACGATCCTGCCTCAAGAAAACAGTAAATAAAAGAAAGGAAAAAAAGAAGAAGAAAGGAAAGGAGGGAAAGGAAGGAAAGGGGAAGAAAGGAGAAAGAAGAGGAGGGAGGGAGGAAAGAGGAGGGGAGGAGGGAAGAGCCCAAGGTTAAGAGGAAAAAGTATTAATTTCCCTATTTGTCCTTTGAGTGTCTGACAGCAGAGGCCAAGTGTTAAACAGTCTGATGGTCGGTGCTTTTCTATCATCCTCACCAGGAGTCTCAAGAGAGGCTCAGTTATTAACTGCTACCTCCACAATGCAGCAAGCTGTTTGGGGAATTAATTTGCAGGTAGAATTCAGGGTTTCTGAGCTGTTGTCAAGTAAGGGGAACATCTCCTGGATATGAGGATAAGGTAGAGAGGTTTTTCCCATCTCTCCTCCAAAAAGTTATCACATCAGGAGCATCAGACTGTGGGGTGAGGAAGG
The DNA here is from genome assembly GCA_023101885.1 of Typhlomys cinereus. NCBI lineage: Eukaryota > Metazoa > Chordata > Mammalia > Rodentia > Platacanthomyidae > Typhlomys > Typhlomys cinereus. The sequence continues at coordinate 7,091,041 of JALPQD010000028.1, forward strand.
CCACCTTACTCACGAGGCGCTTCACGCCAGCAGGTCACAAATGCCGGAGGGGCTGTAGAATCTCCAGGCTGTGCCCGGCTCAGTGGACACTGTGACCCCAGCACTCAGGAGCATTACTACCGGCGCCATGGCAGTCAGTCTGGTCCACATAGTAAATTCCAGGTCAGCCAAAGCTACACAGTGAGACCCCTGTCTCAGAAAAACCAAACGAACAAAAATCACACAGGCCGAGTCCTGTCCCCGGGGGGGGGGGGGGGGATAACCACCATCTCCAATCTGCATTAAAAGTCACCGCTGGCAGCTTGCGACATACTCTGAAACCAAGTCAGGAGGAGCAAGACGACTTCGGATCTCCCAAAGGGGAAGAAGCTAAGTTTTCTCCTTCATGGGTCCCTGCTCCAATGCACACTTGGAAATTATCTCCTGCTCACATTCGCTCTCAATATTAATGGAGAAAACCCTACCTATGCCTGGGGGGTGTGAGGATGAGGAGGGTGCTGTGCTTTGGCTGTCAGCTCCGCACCTGGAAGGTGGGTCTCTGGACATTCTGCAGAAAGTCTTGCCTGCTTTAGTGGAGTGGGAGGAATCGCCCACCGTGGCAGCACCACGCCCTAGTGGGAGGTTCATAGAAAGACCTAGACTGGACTGGACGGATGCACACAGGGAGCAGGCAGGTGGTCCTCTGTTGCTTCTGCTCCTGACCGTGCAGGGGATGTGATTTCAGGCTTCTGCTGTGACCTCCTTGCCATGTGAACTGGAACCCAGAGTAAGCTCTCTCACCATGACAATGGCTTAAGTACAAGGACGGCCTTCTTTGGGAGGAGGAGGAGGATTCTGCTTTCCCAATCTGACAGCAGGGCTGGAGGGCCTCTCTAGAGCTCCTTAACTCGATGTCAAGTCCAAACCTTCAGGAACTTTCTTTCCAGACTTTGTTCTCTGGAATCACGTAGATTAACATCTCAAAGCAAGAGCAGAAATTTAACAGGTTTTCTTGCTCCACAATGAGATGTCATCGTCTTATTGGAAATATATCTTCAAAGGTACATTACACATTAAATTACATCCCTGCTGAGAGAGACAGGTGGGGCCTGTTTCAGAACCTGCCTTTGGGAGGAAACCAGAAAGGAAGAACAAGTTCCTTTCATGTTCACCAAGTGGTCACCCCAGCCTTGGATCTTGAGCACGGATCTTTGGGGAGGTAAGCGGTCACCACGGGCGCCAGGCTACCAGTGGGAACGGAAGCTAGTTCCTTTGTCTCCCGCTGCCTAGTGGAGCTGAGTTCTTCTTGGCTGTACAGTATTAATGAAAATTTCTCTAAGCCAGAAGTCGGAAGTGGCTGTTTCCAGTTGTATTTTGTGAAAATCTTGCCAGTGATTAGAAACAGAAGTGATTATATCTGAGCTGGTAACACACACCAAATGGATTCACCTCTCCAATGTGATGGTTAAATCATAATTTGCATTCTCACCTTTTGTAACATTTTGGGAATTAATTCTTGCTCACATTTCCTATTCAAAAAAAAAAAAAAGGAAATAAAAAGAGTATGCTCCTGGGTCTCATTGTAGAACATTCTGGAATCAATTTGGAAAACATCTCAGTTTAGTTATCCTCCAGTGTCTGTGGGGGATTAGTTATAGGCCCCCCAGAGCACATCGAGATCCTCAGATGCCTTAAATAAACGGATTTTCACATGCTTTGCACGGGACCCGATGCGTCCTCTCGCCTACTTTAAGGCCTTGCCGCATGACTTAGACCCAAATGTCAAGGCTGTGTACCTGGCTGCTGTGTTCACTGTTTAGACAGTGAGGACAAGAAAACATCTGTACACATTCAGCACGGATACTCATCGTCTGAAGAGTTTCCATGTGTGTCTGGAGAACAGAATGCAACATGCAGACAACTGATTGCATTTTCTTCTCTCTGCTAAGCAAAGCCGGCACGTGCTCGGCCGTAGCAAGTACACTGCGAATGCAGCAGTTTCGGAGGGTAGCTACCTGCTTCTAGAAGAACACATGGCTGGGTGCTGAGCATGGAAGCCAAAAATCTTACACGAAAGTCGGCTGCAGGGGAGCCAAACACGTTTGATGGGTCCCAGGAAACTTTATCTCCCCATTTCCTTTGCCAAAAGGAAGTTAGAAGTGTCTTTACTGCCAAACTGTCCCTCCTTTCTCGCAGCCCAAAGTCAAGGGCAGCGGCTCCCAGGACAATGGCTGACCCAGCCAACAAATGCGCGTGTGAGGGAGGAGGAGGGAGAACGGCCAATTGGGTCAGTAATGCCAGGGCGGCTGGCATGTGAGGCGGGTCACAGGATCTCTTGGCAACCCCAGACCGCTGTCTAACTACCAGCTGGTCTTCCCCATGCCAGGCTGCATGTAGAAGTGGGAACATGTGGGTAGTCCAGGGCTACGTGGGACGAGTCTGGAAAAGTGGGAACACAGGCACGCCGAGGGTGGCTGTTTCCCGATGCCCTCCTGGGTGCCATGCTCTGGAGAGGACAAAGCTGGACCACATTCGGGCAGTGATTCCGCATGGTGGTTACACTAGAGCTCAGCCCTTCAAATGTGCAAACGAAGACGCTCTCTGTGGACTCAGGATTTTTAAGGTGGAAATGACTCAGATGAACCCGCCCTTTAAGCCCCAGCAGAAACAGTGGCAAGCAGTTGAAGAGCCCCAATGGGCTAACGACAGCCCCCAACGGGCCAACGACAGCCCCAATGGGCCTTCAGCATCACAGGGCCGCGACATCATTTCCCGTGAAGCACCTCGTGACCTCAGGATGCTGCATATTATTTTGGCTTCAGAACTGGCCCCAAGTCTTACACCTGGGGACAGATCTCAGGCAGCTCAAGGACGACGGCGCGACACACGAAGTCAGAACACCATCGCGACAAAACACCATGTGGCCGCTCCGTCCACACCTCTGACCTGCAGCCTGGCGCAGTCATGAACGGAGCAGCACGGAACAGCGAACCTACCCAAATGCTGCAAGACTCACCAGGAAATTGTTGATATCTCACTTATGCAGCTCCCAAGCGTGGACATTGTTACATCCCAGGGTCAAGAGGCTGGACTGCTCGCAACTGCCTCGTGTGTTAAAACCCTTTCTCACACCCCAAATTCCCAAGGAGACAGCCGCAAGCCTGCCTTAACACTGGAATATACTCCAAATCATTTTTGTGGGCTGAGCTATGCTATTATGAATTATTATTACAGTGTATTATTAATTATAATTATTATATAGCTATTGTTACAGTGCATTATTAATGTGCTACCTCATGGGAAATACAAACTGTGATCTGTTACCTGCAGTTGCTTCAATACAGGTCTCCAGCTCTGACCTTCTGCCTGACATCCCATCATTTTACACTGTTTCCCACGTACGAATGTGGGCTTACTCACTGTTAATAACCTGACAGCAACCACGCCTACCCTTCCCATCCACTGAAGAACTGATGATGCACATGGGATTATCACAGGAATGTAAATATCCAGCCAGAGGGAAACATATAGGGGGTGGGTGGCACCGGGTCAGCTTCCAGGATTAGTGAAAGAAACGTTATTTGACTTTTTGGTAAGTGAGCAAGACCATGTAATTACATGCGATCCCGGCCAATAAGGGATAAGTGCACGTTATTCAGGAAGCACCAGCTCACACCACGTCTACACTGCCACCTGGTCACTGATTGCCCCGCCCTGCCGCACCCGGGATTATCTAATCCTTTAAAGCTACTCTGCATGACATTAGCACAAGCCAGGAATACAGCCCAAAGGTCAGATTTTCACCCCCATAGCTTCTTGCCAAAAAGCCAAAGCACTACCAGTGGTTCACCAAGACGCGATGTCCCCACCTCCACTGCTACCCAAGCAGCCTTCAGGGGCCCGCCTACCTTGGTGACTGACAGCTCTTTGGACTTGGACTCAAACAGGTGCTCCAGCCTGGACGTGTCCACCTTGATGGGCTCCAGCTTCGACCACAGGAACTCCCTGCAGCGGCGGTTGCTCTCGCCGGCCACTCGAAGGGCCGGACTTCGTTCCAGAACAGACGAATCGTCTTCTTCTTCTTGGAGGTGAAGGCCGGCTGGCCCGGGGTACCGGGGACCACCCTAAGCCCTGAGGAGCACAGCCACGCCGGAGGGGGGGGGAGCCAATAAATTACCAGGGACGGGAGGGGGAGGCACGCTGTCCAGCAGGGGTGGCGGGGGTGGGTGGTGGCAAACCCAGGAAGGTGGGAGGGGGCGGGGAGGGGGCCCTGGGGATTCCCGGGGCCCCAGGTCCACGTCGAGGACGTCGACGTCGTCCTCCTCCCCCAGGATCGGTGAAGTCCAGGTCCTGGATCCTGAGCTCCCGCGGGTTGGCCATGAGCTGGTCCCAGATGTAATCGGATTTCGGCCTTCGGGGGCGCGGGCGCACATCCGGGGCCCTGTCGCTGGCCTCGGCCTCGGGGCAGATGGACTCTCTGCCCAGGTCCTCCGCTGTTGAATTCTCAGCAAAGGCTTTCACGCTGCCCCTGTTGTCCAGACGGTCCACGTCTGCCCTCCTGACGCTGTCCTGGGAGCTGGCCTGCAGCGTGGATATTCCTGGTGGCCACGCTGGCCACCGGCTCCGCCTCCTGCTCCGCCCTCCCCGGCTGCCCCTCGCCCTTCTCTTCCTCATCCGTGGACTTCCTGTTGTGGGCATACAGCATGTCCAGCATGAACCGTTTGTGGGTGAGGATGTCGCCACACTGTCCGTTTACGCCTCCATCCTGAAGGCCAGCGGGCCACAGACCTGCGGAGACACGAGCGATGAGAAAGCAGCAAGGCGGGGGGCGGGGGGTGCGAGCAGGGGCCTGGACACCTGGAGAGGCTTCTGAGACACCGGAGCGCAAGAGACCCAGGGACCCTCCAACAGCCATGGGCCCCTTTCCCCCTCCCACAGTGGACGGTCAGAACCCACGCAGCTCAAGAAGCTAAGGCGCCCCTTTCCCAGAAGACGGGGATGGGCAGGGGAGGGCTCCCTGGCCCGGGGTGCGAGAGGGGTCCCAAGGGTATCCCTGTCCCTCCAGAGCTGATTCTGGCCACTCGAGCATGTCATGGCTCAAGTTCTGTCGCGTGAGGGGCTGACTACTTCCTGCCTGCAGTCTCTTCCGCCCCTCCTCCTAGATGGCGTCCACACCCCCTCACCTGCCTTGCTCCCCCACCCTCAGTGGGGGCTGGTCTGCCTCAGTTGGCCAATTTAACATCTTCCATTCCACATCCAGCTCCGACCTGCACCTGAACCCCAGCTATGCCTTCTCCCGTACCACCCACAAACAGCCCCCCAGGATGCACAAGGATGGTGGGGGTCTGTCCCGCTTCTCCCACGCTTGCCCCCAGGCCCTTCCGCCTGCCCCCAGGCCCTTCCGCCTGCCCCCAGGCCCTTCGGGCAGCCATTATGGCACATGCAGGTGCCGTCCTTCTTAAGCCTCACTCCACCCCACTTACATCCCCTCCTGTCTCTCCCAACCTTTCTCCTTCCCTCTAGGGTAACACAGCTTCTAAGACGTTTCACCCACAGCTTCCAGTTTCCAGGGTCCGGGTGAGTGGATCCTGCGCTCCCACTTGCTTCCAGAACATTCCCTCTGCAGGTGCCGCCGCCTCAACCCATCCTCCTTCCCGCCCTCCACACCTCCTTCCAGGCCAGGATGCTCACGCACCATCTGCTTCCTCCTCATTCTGCCCTCCACTGCCCTTGGACTCCGGTCTACACCCCCTCACTGAGGTCACAGCCGCTCTGTCCAGGTGTAAGGACCCCGAAACCCCAACTGTTGGGGGCTTTAAGGATCACTTGTCAGCCTGTCCTCTGGCTGGACTCCTCACGCTCGCTGCTTCTGGTGCGCGATGACAACCTGCCCGTCACACCCCGAGTCTAGCTTCCATTGCTCAATCCTTGTTCACGCCAGCATAGCTCTCCTTGTAAACAGGGACATGACTCTGAGGGCACGTAATGGTTAACAGAGAAGCAGACGTTTCTCAACACAGTGCCCCCCTCTTTCTCTACTGTTCGGGGTCAAGGTACTGGCTTTACTATCATGGCAAGGAGAGGAGAATCTTATCTTTTTAAATGCCATCTTCTTGCCTAACTCATTCTTTTCATTTATTATTTTATCATTCTTACTTTCCCTCTGGGCATAATGCGGTCCTTGCACTATATAGTCTACTTACAAGATACTAGTGCAGTCACTCCCATTTTCTTTGTTTGATCAGCCTCAACTTGTAACTTCAATCCCTCAGGTTGTTTTAGAAGACTTTGGAATAGACAATGTTTTGAGATCCTCTTAGCACTCCATCTAATAACGTGAAGTAACTATGTGGCTTCACTCTGCCTATTTTCTTTGTTTCGTTCCCTGCTTGTTCCCTCTCTTGGATTAAGAAATTGACCTTGATTTTTAAATTTTAATCTATTTATTTTTCTATGCAAACATGCGGGTGCATCCATGTATGTGTATGCATGTTTGCATGCATGTAGGTAGGTATGTGTGTGCAGGTAGGTATGTGCATTCTATGTATAGAGAATGCTGTGTGTCTGGGTAGGTGTGTGTGCACAGGTGTGTGTGTGCACAGGTGTGTGTGTGCACAGGTGTGTGCATGCTATGTACAGAGAATGCTGTGTGTCTGGGTAGGTGTGTGTGCACAGGTGTGTGTGTGGACATGTATGCGTGTGCACAGGTGTGTGCACGCTATGTACAGAGAAGGCTGTGCTGGTGATCATTTTGCTTCGTCCCTCAGGTGTGCTCAGGAGCCTGTGGGCAGAACATCCATGTTCCAGGCACATCCAGGAGTCATGATGAACAAGACGGCCCCTCACGTACACTCAAGGATGGTTCTCAAGTGCGACGACAAGGACGACCACACGAGTCATACCACCGACTGTCACAGACGCCAGGCTACAACTCCTCACACTGACATCAAAGACCAGAACACATCAGACGAATATGTCTGAAATCTACAGAGACAAACTGAATCTCTTAGGAGCTCTGCAAACTCATGTTTTAGAAACAGACACAATCTCAACAGATAGAGGACTAGGGATAATTTCGTTGTCGTCCACTGTAACGTCTCTGCGACTTCATGGGAACAGCGAAAGCTCTCCTGATGGGCTGCCCTGACTCAGAAGCCAACAGAGTTTCTGAACAGAGCACTTTATGGATAGATTTATTTAATAAACAGATCAGCTGCTCAAATGAAAATGACTGGATCTCGTTATAACACTGGAGTAACCCTGCAGTTTGGGTTTCTGAGTCCATATACTTGGACGCCACCCTCTTTGGAAGGATATGGTGGGCAGCCCCGTTTTTGGAACACTGTCCTTTTTGGGAACAAAACTGTGGAGTGTGAGCCAAGAAAGTTCTATTCCCTGTTTTGGTCTCACCAATCCAAGTTGCTGATAAGCTTTGGACTGCTCGATGCGGATGTGACGAGAGTATGTGTGTAAAGCTATTCCCAAGGCACAGACACCTTCTAGGCTCCTGCCAATCAAAAACTTACCCTGTTCCCTGGCCCTGTGATCCAAACACTACTAAACATGAGCAGAACATAGAGACTGTCACGTGACTGATAAATGGACTTTCCAGCACATGACTGTCCCATCAGATAAGACTATCTGTGTGATCGTTTCTAAGATACAAAATGATGACAAATACAAATAAAAAGTCATTCTTTTCTGTGACCTCATACATGGGCACAATACAGAGAATTAACTCTAGTGTTATGTTCTTGCTGGGGGAAAAAGTCTTTATTTTTTAGACTAATCCATTGATCTGTTGGGACAGGATATGATTTCATCTATCCATCTCTCCATCCATCTCTCTGTCAATCCATCCATCCATTCATCTATGCTTCAGAGACAATGAACTGTCAGTCTTGGACCCAATGACATAGCTGGGTTATGGCACTGACTAGCCAAGTCGCCGCCCTTGGCAAGGAAGACTGAGGAGGGCAGGGTCTGTTGCCAAAGTCACAGGTGCCACCGTGAACGCTAAGTACCAGGGACCCCTTTCTTCTCGGCAGTCTCCTATGA